>CM052300.1:3972843-4048822 GCA_028455765.1 Lasioglossum oenotherae | reverse complement strand
AAGCAACAGACTTAAATCCATTACAAAAATCGTCAATCAAGCTCCAAAACTACATTTTCTTGCAGATCAACTGCTTCGAGTCTCTTTCGCGTGAAAAGGGTCGCAGGTGTACGGTCTTCTTCAGCAGTTTTTCGATGTTGCACGGGGATTTACAATGTAGCAGCTTCACAAGTATGGAGCATGATCGGAGACGATTCGGCTGGTTCCCACGTCACCTGCGTGCCGAAAATTTCCAGCCGCCCACGACCCGGTCCTCGTCGAGCAGCGGGTCGCAACTTTCACGTGTTCTGGGCGTTGTCGTTCGCTCGGCGTGCCTCGTCACGGCTCTCCGTTCTTTTCCCCGTGGATTTTTTCGATCGCGTCGATCTCGTCGGGCGCAGACTGGGAAAAAGTCGTGACTTTAATGCTCGAACCCGTTTGCCCTAGATCGCGCGTTTACGCGCCGACACACGCGGCGAGGAGATGTCCGAGAGCGTGTGCTCGCTCGGCTCGGCTCGGCTCGCTTGCTCGTGCTTTCACGCAAACACGCACGTGCACACACTGACGCACACGTACGCACCCGGAGACCGAAGGTACGCGTTATGAACGGAGGAACAAGGTGCGTTGGTCACTAGGGCGTTGACCTGGCTGGACCAAACGAGCGCGAGCCGAGCGGAATCTCGCCTCGAAGAGGACGAGAGGCGAAACAGCCCGTTTTTTCGAATTGTTCTTCTGCCCCCCCCCCTATCTCTCGCGCATGTCGCTGGCGTGTCTTGGCATTCTGCAATCCTTATCTGGCCTCGTAATTGTGCCCTCTATTATTCTGATAAACGTCCACTGTCGCCGCGAGACTCCTGATTTAAGATGTTTTCAATTTATGCGGTTACGACGAAAACTAATTTTTCTTTCGATCCTTGCACCTGCAGAATCTCCACAACGTCGATCAGTATAGATATACACTCATTCGGTCACCTATTAGAATTTGTATGTATTGTATATTTAATTTTCGATTCAAATATTGTCGTACAATAGCTGCATCTAGTCAAAGTAAAACAATGAAATCGAGCTGGAAGCTTGTACATTTGTTTCCAGCATTCATTCAAATATTTGAATTTTGCATCTAATCAAAATCAAACAATCAAATCAAGCTGGAAACTTGTATTCCTTAATTACCGTTTTGTTGAAGGTAAGTAAGTGTCCGGTGATTTATGGACGGAAGTTTATTCTATCGTTGAAGAGAGTTTCAAATAATACTAGAGACATTTCGTAGGTTCCAACCGTTTGCAGTCGGAGCTGTTTTAACTCGAAAATTAAACATTTCTTCCGACCTAGAATAATTCCATTCCCCATGATTTTAAAAATTTTATGGATGTGAAATTGATGTAATACCTCATACAATACTTAAATGTTCAGCAATTGATTAGATACCAAGACGTTTAATAATGTCGCTAATATTGTGAACATTGTGTACATTTGTTGGTGGACTATTTTTGACAGGAAAGTGAAGATGGACAACGGCAGAGAAACGAAGGGAGAGAATTACAGAAAGACAAGGGAAAAAAGACTGGCCTCCGCGCTCGTTCTCTTATCCCCCGAGGATGTCGTTGCTCCTCGTTTAATTCCGTGCCATTCTTTCGCCGTTCCCGATCGAGTTTCCTCGAAGTAAAACGGTTCTTATCGATTAATTAAAATGAAAAGGCTGAAAACGCGGCGCAACGGTAACCTGAAATCAAATCCGGATTCGGTACACCTGCCATTGACCCGACTTCTTCTCCGGATTCTCTTTTTACCGATTCGCTGCCATTAATCCCCGAACTCACGGGGTCGTATCGTCTCACTTAATGATCGCCACGCAACAATACAACCTTGCGGAATTACATTATCGAAGAAAGCGTGGCCTGCAACTCGATCAACGTTCTCTCTTCTTTTCTTCTTTTCCCGTGTACGGTTATTCACGCGGGATTACGTTTTGCGCGATCAATGGCGTTGATGCGCGAACATTGAAGCTCGTAAAACGTTTATACTAATCCAGCATACTCGGGAAACACTGAATGACAACAGAGAAATTCGATCTTTGCACTCCCCTAACGGCATGTAGAACAATTTGTGCATTTGTGGTGAAAATGAGTAGCTTAGAACGATGCAAACCAGAACAGCCTTTAGGGACATCGACGTACCATTAATGGAATATAGCAATTTTGGCATTAGTAAAATATTTCTTGCATTTTCACTTGAATTTCGATGTTGTATATTCAAACGATCTATGACAGGTTTTAAAAAGATGGTCGTTCTCCGTCTGGGTTCAATCTGGAGAGAATGAAATTCAGAAAATTCAGAAAATGTATTTATCATATAGACGAAATGATTAATTTTCGAATTAAAACAGCGCACAAAATTTCTATTTCGCATAGAGATTCGTGCAGAACTCTACTGCCATCGATTACAGAAATCCTGGGAAGCTCGTAAACACGAGTCTAGACAAACTTTCATCTTCGCCACCGTTCTCATCAATTACGAAAGGAAAATAAAACATGCCGCGTACTATCCCGTTCAAAAGTAGTTGAAATTTTTGCGGTATTAGTAACCGCGCCAGGCTATAATTACGAATACGGTCGGCAATTTGTATCCGAAGTTAAGCGACGTTTAAACTGCTCTACAAGCAAGTGTTAACTGCCACTTCTCCCGTAAAGTTCTAACCTACTTATCATGCACTTCGTCTCATCTTTAGCGGGGCACGCTCCAGTTCGCGCGGCCATCGAAAGTGAAGAAACTCGAAGTATGTAATACGAGTTACTTGTATTACGGAACGGCTGTGCCGTATGTATATTGTCGTGGAGCCCGCGGCCCAGAAAACGCGAATGCGTCGAAAGCCGGTGAAACTGACGTTTTTACTTTTTACACGGTGCGCAGCGCCGGGTACGCGAAAACACGAGAACCATAATTTACGCGGCCATAAAACCCGATAATGCCGGCTCTGATATCTCTGTCCAGCCACGCTTTTTGCCGGCGAACCGTTTAAACGCCGCGCCGCGCCGCGCCGTTCCATCATTAGCCGGAAACTGTTACCGTACCGTGGAGGTTAATGAAACGCGCCGGATGGAGAAGTGCGCGAAGAAAACGCGTTCGTATTAAGTTGTAACACAAATTCGTTCCGTTTTCTACTTTTTAATCCTCTTTCGTCCCTCGTTTCACGATCTGGATCCGACACATTGGTAAATGATTAATTTTAAATATTATTAATCGGTGAAGTTGATTTGCAAAATTGAGTTTGGAGTGCAAAACCTATATCACTCAGAATTTGAGACAAAATATCGGACATCCATTTAAAACACTGAAGATGAGCCCCACACCTCGACGAAGAAGCAAAGCAACGATGTGCACCTGGAAACCGTGCGACGTTTGTTTGAAAAATTTGTTCGTACAGCAAATAAGGAGTGATTTGAAGTGGTCGCGTAACAAGACTCACCCTGTATAAGCCCTGCAAACGAACGCCTTTTCCCTTTGTTCGGCGCGCAATAAGAGAAACCATCTTCGCGGCGATCGATGAGAAAGAAACGAGAGGAGCGATGGCGGTGGGTGGCGCGGTACGATGAGTGCATTCGAGAGTCGAAGACGAGTGCATTCGATTCTACTCGGCCATTAGGGCACACACAGTGCACGAGCATCCTCCCAAGGGCCCATTCCGCGGAGGTTCACTTGCGGTTTCGCGATCGAGCAGCGGTAGGTGGATCACCGCGCTGCGCCGTGGATCAACAGCCTCGTTGCCACGATATCGTATTCACGGTTACGTATCTACCCCGGTCCACGGTTGTTATAAATTATTCGACCCGCGCTTGAAATTGTAATCTCCCTGTAGCCGTACCGTGGACCAAAGTGGAGTCTCGCAGCCACGAGGCCGAACTTTCCGATCGATAGATCACGCGGGACGATCCAAGTCCCTTCGTTCCGCGGTCTCGTGATCCTCCACGCCGTTATGGCAGCCCCGTGTACCACTCGCAAGGGCTGATTTAAAGACGCACCGGTCCAACGATGTCTTTAATAGAGAACGGGCTTGTTACTCCGCCGAGTTATGGGGTCGCGTTCTTACGCCGGAGACACTACATATATCGCCATGGGAATCGGCTATCCTGATACGCGGAATGCCGCAGAATCCTGCAGTTAAATCTCGGACCCTGTCGATTCACCACGGAGGAGCAATCCTTTTCATCTTCATACATTTCAATTTACAATTTTCAAATCATCTCTTTGCGGATTCTAGCGCAAACCTCTGAAAACGTCCACTTTTCTGCGTGCTTTTATGTTGAGTGACCCCCATTAATATTCGGACGCCCTCAGAAAAGCAATGACATTTTTAATATTGGGACATACGATTTGAACTTTTTTGCGAAGTTAGAACGATTAGTTTACTACATATTGTGAAAAGTAATCTTTTGAATTAAACCGACTTCGAAAAAACGCACTAAAAAGTATGAAATAATTTCCATTTAATTTATGTGAATGCATATGAACTTAAATACAATACAATCTTTTCGGAGGCGGCGCAAAATTAAAAATTTTCCAAATGATAGATGTTGCTGATCATGATTTCCTTGGAATATGATGGACTTGGAAATCAGTAGGTGGGAAGAGAAGAAACATTAATATAAGTAAAGTTATATCGTCGCTTTATAAGTAAAGCGAAAAACGCTCAGAACTTCTAACTTCGCCTAATATGTGAAAGCATGTAGAAGAATTTAAGGATTTTTAGGAAAAGATTGTGTATTATATTTAAGTTCGTGTTGTATTCAAATAAATTAAATGGAAGTTATTTCAGACTTTTTAGTGGATTTTTTTAGTGCGTTTTTTCGAAGTGGGTTTCATTTCTTTTATAACATATTTTTATTTCACACTTTTTAGTGGAACGAGCAGAATTTGTAGATCACCGTAGGATGGTTTTTCGGTCGTATTGGTTATTTGCAATAAAAACCGCAGAGTGAAAAAATGCAAAATTTGTTTTCAAGGATCCAATCGGGAGACTTACCCTACAAATTGGATTTCGTCCTGATTGGTCCATCCATCTCGGCGTAATCGATGAACATACATAGAATAAGAAAGGCACATACAGATCGAATTGAGTAACCTCCTCCCTTTTCGATGTCGGTTAAAAACTGCAATTGGTCGGAAATGTATAGAAAATACTGGAAGTATTATACAGGGTGTCCCTAAATTCGTGAAAATCCCGAAAGGGGGTGGTTCCTGGGACCATTTCAAGCAACATTTTCCTTTGCAAAAATGTTATCCGCGGCTTTGTTTAGGAGTTACTAACGAAAAACACGGACCAATCAGAGCGCGACCTAGACGCGAGTTGCCACAGTCGGCAAATAGACAGTTGGCGCGCAGGGCCGACTTTTGGAACACCCTGTATACAATACAATGCTCTCGTATTCGTCGATTAAATTAATCCTAAATGGTCAATGAGAAGCTATGCAAAGCACAAGTTGCAAAGAGGAATAGAATAAAAATTTTCAAGAGGATCATCATTTACCTTTCGAGTCAGAGATGTATACGACTGCAATAATATTTAAATGAGTAGTTACCGACACGGTCCATCACAAAACGGGGACCATTACAATCTCGATTACTTCTTTCCATTATCACTGTTAACGACCGAAACTCCTCGAACTTCTTATCATCTTAATGTGCTAAAATTCCAAATATAAACCGTTCGACAACTTCCAACAACAGTTTACGACACGTTCCGCTGCAAATAAGAAGCCTTGTATCGTAAACTCGCTGTGGTTCGACGTTTCAACCGAACCAGGACGTCACCCGTCACTGTCATCGATCCTCGGAAGCGTTCGTTCCCGATGGATTGCCACAGGTTCAGCGATATATTGCCAAATGCACTTAACAGTCGGTGCTTTTAGATCCGTGTCCCGAAACAATGTCGATTATCACGGAATTCAATGCAGAAGAAAAGAAACGGCTGTTATTATCGCCTGCGTGTCCAATTTATAAGCCATAGGCTATTACGAGGACACGAGTGAGAAAAGGAAGAAAGAATGGACATAACGGAACACACCACATGTTGTTGGTGTAGCCATACCTGTTTCATATCCATCCGTCGACAATCCGCAAGCCTATCGATTAGCTGAATGGCGAAGATCGAATCTTTCCAATCGTTAAAGCGACTCGATAAAATCCAATCGCACGAGAACCGGCACGCGGCTACTAAAACTTTAAAGTGTGACGATCGTAAAATCGACGGACGGATTGTAATTACGGACGCAGGATTCACTTAAGCGAGAAGGGGAGCCGACGTTTCACGGGGTAAGATTAAAAGTACACTGCCTGGCCAATTTTTATACGCTATTATTAATCGCGATTTTTTAATTGCTTCATCGCGCCGACTTTACCTTAGACTACTCGATGACGTGGCCTGACAATCTCGTCTGTTAATCGTTTTCTCTTCCAGGATTTTTGCGAAGAGTAAAAGGTAAAAATAAAACGATTTTTCTTCCATCTTGATCACCAAAGGACTCTTGCTCACATAATTGTACATTCTTTATATTGCTTTAAATTTCATAGGGGAACATAAAAGGATAAAAAAATATAAAAAGAAACTTTTCTTGCCTTTTCAATAAACAGATTAAACCCTCAATATTGCGTACATTAAAGTGAATGAGGAGCTCATTACTGCGGCATAAAGATCACTAGGAATGTCCCTAATACTGCGGTGCGAATTACAACTGCGATGAGAAAGGAGGTTCACTTCAGCCCAAAGTTTTGGGTTAGATATTGTCTAGTATATTGTAGTACACTCTAGTATATTCTAAAAATTAATGAAAAAAGAAAGAATGGAGATTTCAATAAATGAAAAGGAAGGAGAATTGAGAGAGACAAATGAGGTTACATTGCAAACGCGATTGTGCAATGTTGTAAACTTCAACCAGAACGTATCGACGGCTAACAATTACGGTGTTTCGGAGAAAGAGACGAAAAAACGGCAACAATGAGCAGCTTTGGAGTCGTTCGGCCAATCGGATTCCACAAGAATCGTGGCCGGCTTCGAAGCGACTCACGGAATTCGAGTCTAATCACGTGGTCGAAGACGTGATTGTAATAACAAATCTCGGTAGTGGCCACGCCTATGTGCCATTATCAATGGCCGAGCTACGGATAAGGAGCGAGGCAGAAATGGTCGAGCCCGGCCTAGCGACTGGGCCGATTGCGCTCGTAACGTTGCATCCAGCGACACGCAATTGGCTCGAGTAATTTCTGATAATCGTTGCGCGTGTTCGTTTCTGCTGTTGCTCGTCTAAATTGTTTCCTGTCGGCTTACCGGTCTCGTTCGCGATCGTTTTCTAAACGCGGCCATTTAGAAGTGCCCCGGTGATAATGTTTTCCAGTCGCGCTGTTACGCCAACTCGATCGGCCGTAATAGAACGAAAACGAAAAAAAAAGCACAACTAACAATTTGCTATAACGTGGTTGTTCGCCTTCCTATTGTTACATAAGCGAATCACCGTGCTGTCGCGGTTAATAACGATTTTTCCGTTCCCCTGTGGAATATGAATAATTGAAGATTAATGAGTGATAAACGAGACGCGATCCAAAGTTCGTGATGTCTCCCGGGAAGTACATTAATTAATTCGCAGTTTATTTATTTTAGCCGGTGATTAATCGACTCGACTCGGCGCGACGATGATATAAGTCCGCGGCTAGCTCTATTCCCGTAATTAGATGACCCGCATGAAATAGGATCTGTTGATTAACAATTATCGCGAACGATCGGCCAGTGTTCCACGATTTTCAACACAATATCCAGCCGTATGCAATTAACCGACTGTCTACGCGCGAAGCCATTAAATCATCGATACGGATTGATTAATATTTTCTAAGTTTCATCGTGCATCCCGCGAGAGCGTACTTTTAAATATAGATTCTTGATTAATAGCTCCCGCTGTTTCTTTCGTTTTCACTCGATCGTTGCCGCGGCTACAATACACCGTAGAACCTTTTTAATGGGGAAAGTAGGTTACCGAAAGCTAATTAGGATGGATATTATTTTCGCTGCGTTTAACTCGCGTTTAACATTTTCTCAATATTATGGGAAAATGTGTGGGATCGACACGTAAATGGTAATTAACCTACGCTTAAGAAATAATGAATGTTTATGAATTGATTTCATTTTCGTGATATCGAAAGAATAAAACTACGTTTCAGTAAGTTGGATTTTCTCAGACGGAATTTTGTGAGGAAAGGGAATGACGAATTTTTTAGGGGAAATACAGGATACTCGATTCTGATGGAATCGGAAATGATAATAAATCCTCTGGATCAACGACGGCGTGAAAGCACGAACGGGGCGCGGAAGAATCGTTCGTAATTATGAGATCACTGCCGAAAACAACTACCGGTCCGTGACCAATAGGAAAGAAAGAAGCGGAACGAGCAAAAAGAAAAATGGTTAACGAACTGGTTCAACGCATTCCCGCGACAAGATACAAGGGGAGATACGTCACGCGTGTTACAAGAACGATGTTCGATATATCGTGACGTAAGCGAGAGAATTTCGAGGTGGGAGGAAAGACGCGCTCGAAATTCTATTGAAAGTGGAACGCGTCGCGCGTTCTGATTTGCTGCCGGCGAATGACCACTGGAATCGAGTATCCAATTACGATAGATCTCGTTGGAATTAAAAACAACACTACTGTGCGCCATTAGTGCAACACTATAACACGACAGTGTTGGGCAATAAATACATTTATTTATATAAAAATTTAAATGACAAGGTATTTGTTATTTGGACATTCAAATAAAAAGCAAAAATAATTATTTATTATTTGAGCAAGTCTAAATGAATTATTTAAAATGATAATGTTAATTGTTATTTACAAATACAATTTCAATTATTATTTGCATTGACAAATAATTTCCACCTCAATCCAAATAATAATCTTTTATTTGCAAATAAGAAATAATAAGTAGATCACTTTTGGGATTATTTAAATTACTTTTATCATATTTAAATAAAAAGTTTAGTTATTATTTGAAATTAAAATCACACGTTTATTTATTATTTAAAATAAAATTTGCCCAACACTGTAACACCATAATACGATAATTGCACGATAACTACACTGCAGATTTCATCTACACTACTGCATGCACACATGTTTCAAAAAACATTACTATAGTACGATAATTTCAATGGTTCTTTCAAAATAAAAGCATGATAATAAATAGAATAAATTAAATAAATTAGAGTGCTAGAGAAAAAAGGATACTCGTCTAAGGATCGACGTGTTTGCACGCGGAAGATACATTTTTCAGATTAGGGGAGGATTGCTCGATAATGCGAGGCATCTGGTGAATACGTCGACGGGAGCGAGATGCATTGACGTTCCCCGGAGAAATCTTTGAACATATTTTCACGTCTCTTGTAAGGGTGTCTCTGCCGGATGCAGATAGCGGCGGCCGTGTCGTACAATATGTGGCCACGTATGGGTGCCGCACAATATCCCTGATGGTAAAGGCCATACAGACTGCATGATACGACGCAATACTGGCTCGGATAATATATTGTTGTACAAATGGCAGCGTCCCCTACGCCCCGGTGTACCTGTATCCGCTTATCTCCGCTCGATTTTCTCGCCAGCCGAGCGTCGTTTAACGTCGACGTCGCGCGTCGCGTCGCATGGCTGGTGCTCGTCTTGCGATTTAGGGCCCCGGGACCAAATTAATCCATCGCATGCATCATCGGTTACATTTCACCCTTTGCCTCTCTGTTCATCATGTCAAGCATTAAAAGCATCTGGTCAATGTTGCATAACGCATAGAATCCGCAGTTTAGTAATAAGTATTTTACTTGTCATTTAATGTAAATTGTTCGTCCCGAAGAAATTATTTACATTCGTCGCGTGAAAAAGTACCATTTGCTGTTTAAACGAAAGTTCTTGTGAGAACTAGGATGTACTCGCAAGTTTCAGAGATTTTCGAATATTTTTAGATAGAAGAAATGAAAAGAATAAACACGGGTTTGAAAAAACTGCACACAATGGGATCGATGAAATGTTTGCTTTTTGTGACATAACGTGGGTACACATTTTAACATTCAGGCTGCATAGCTCCGAGATAAATAAACGCAATTTCTTGAAAGACGGAAGTGGGATCTCCTTTGCGCGTCTGGACGCAACGTTTTGTTATACTCCATTCATCGTAGTTCTCTGCTGCGCCTCTGAACGCACAAGTTTGCGTTCCTATGATGCGATTTGGTATGTCTTTCCTTGTATTTCACTTGCGGGAAAAGCGAAAGAGCATCGCCCAAACTCAAACACGTGTGTCGATCAATTTACCATTCAATTTAATATTCGACGCACACGTTTGCGTTTGTATTTTCGCTTGGAGACCTCTGAATGTTGCGCCAGACCCAAAGGCAAGCGTTTTTTGACCCACTACTTCCGAGGCAGTTCAGACGCAGAGCCATGAGTTTGTCGACCCTCAGCTTCAGAATACTTTTACTACTATTTCGGATTTTGTTCAAATTTCGACATGTTGTAATCTGTAATGATATACATATAAACGTATCTCAAAGAATTTTTCGAAATCTTAAAAATTGTTCGTTTTACAGACGTGTAAAATAAAGCGTCAACATTTCTTCCATTAAATTATAATAGCTGAACCAGCAAACCGAGGAAACTGAGTTTTTAGCAGCTTATAGTGAAAACACAAGAGTATCTACTCAACATTTATTCTTCATATTATGAACATTTCAAGAAATACAGAGAAATCTATAAACAAAGACATCGGGTGATTTAAATTATCTGAAAAACTACTAAACAAGTAACGATTGCACAATTTTTAATTTTATTTAAGACAACAAATTTTAAAGAATTGATTAAAAAATGATTACAATAGAATAATTTTCTAGTAAATTTTAGTGGCATCCCGATATCTTTTATGGTTCAAAAGTTATAGTAAAATGTGTCACCATATTTCTCGATCCAGCCCAGTGTAGCGCTAGATGGAGACTAGTCTTTCACCTTCCCCTTCCACGACGCTGTTCCCCCACCATTGCCACCCTAGCCTGCCGCGGCCCGAGGCACGTTTCGGATCTTCGCGCATGGGTCAGAATGTCCCGTCCCGAGTGGATTTCGGCTGATTTCGGTATTGCCAAATAGACCGATATTTCGCGACCTTTTCACGTTTTTTCAACATAGGAAAAATGCATTCCCCGTACCCGCGCGTAAGAATCCACCCCTCCAGGAGGGGGCGAAACTTACCAGGGGACGGGGACGGGGATTTTACCCACAGGACAGGCCTGAGCTGCCTGGGAAATTGTCCGGGCGAGGCAAACAATACACGTTGCCTCGCTGGGCCGCCGCGGCAAACAACGCATTATCGCATTGCTTGCTTCGCCCGGCCGATTCAGACCATGGATTTGCACATATTTATTTAACGGTTCATTTTACAGGATTGTTTAAACGTAGTTCTCTTTATTAGACTTCAAAAAAGCACATACATGGAATATCGTGCAAAATAATCTACAATTAATAAGAAATAAGTTCCGCAAATTAAAAAAAAAACACATTTTTCGCTAATAAAGTAGATAGGAATCATTTTTTAATAAATTTTAGTGGAAATTTCATCCCGATGTCTCTTATGGTTGAAGAGTTATAGTAAAATGTTACGATCCAGCCCACTGTGCTCTTCGGCCGTACGAGATTGTATTTTATATCACGGTGCAGCGTTCACTTCTAATAATTTTAATCTCGTTAATTTTCAAATATTTTAATAGCTCCCTACATCATTCACCATTTATTCTTAGATACGGTATTGTCCCACGTGCGGCATACATGAATATGCAAAGCACACTGAAAAATAAAAACTTAATTATGAATTAATCAAGCTTTTTGTCGCCGTTCCTGTATGCTGAATAATTAGAATATGTAAAACAATAATGTTTGGTTGCACGCTTCCGTGCACAGAACTGAACGTGGAAGTTTACATAAACGTTCAAAGTCTGTTTACTGGCGATTCAATCAAAGAATTTCTGATTGATCCTCGACTTATTTTCATTATAGCATCGAAACTTGGACTAAACTAAAAATTGCTTGGGCCGTGGACAGTTTTTGAATAACTCGGACGTTCGATTAGGGAAAAAGGAACAGCAAATCTGTTTGTAGGAAGCGAGATCAGAATATTATCCATCCTGGCTGGACAGGTGCGCGTAAAATGGAGGGAGGAAGGGGAAAAAAGAGGCGATCTGTCTTGGTATGCCGGAGGGGCCAGCCTCCTTTGGAAGCCTCAGATCCGAGGCCCGCTGTTGCCAGTTGCTATTCATCTGACCCGAATATTTTTCCTCCCATGCTGATATCGATTCGTCCGATACCGCAGACACAGTACTTAGACACTCCTGTCGCGTTGACCACTTTGAGAATCCTTAGAAACTACAAAAATTTCTTCCGATTATCGACGGGAATGTCAAAAATTGTAAGAATCTGCGATTTAAATGAATCACAAGCTCTAAAATCAAAGATTTTTACATATTACAATGGCCATGTATACAGGGTGTTCATTTGAAAACTTCCCAGCCGAATATCTCGGAAAATATGAAAGATATTAAAAAAGTGTACGTACAATAAGATCTCACAATAAAAAAATATAGGTTTCCCCCCCTCGAAATCCTCGGACACGTGTTTTACGCTTTTTTAATATCCTTCATACTTTTCGAGATATTCGGCTGGAAAGTTTTCAAATGAACACCCTGTATTATAACTTAGATTTACAAAATACATGTTTTAAATTTTCATTACAGGCACACAGATAACAAAATTAAAAATCGTAACCTTTACTTTTTCCTTCGCAATTGCGACCAATAATCATTTTAAAAAGAATTATTTACACATTAGCTACTAAACTAAGCCTTGTAACGTCACAAAAAAAAATTGAAGCTGTTGCATACAATTTTGAGAAAGTTATTTGTTTTTAAAACGTGTAAGAATACTTTGTTCAGCCAGTGTAAATAGATGGCTGAACGTGCACTCGCACCGTCCGAAAAAGAGAACAATACTAGTTCGAGAAAAAGGACACCGGCGACAGATCGAATCGACGCAGAGTTGATTCGACTTAATAGTGTCGAGCACCATATAATCCTGGATCGATTACAGATCAATTATTCTCTCATAAATCTGCCGTGGAAACTGTTACCGTCGTTTCGTTTGTTGGTTTTTGCGGGGCATATTAATCACGGTAACGGCGTGGAATATGAAGTAATGCAACGAGCGTGTGCTCTAAGCGAGTTTTACTGCGGTTTAAATTATACACCGCCGCGAACCGTTCCAGTAAATTCTTTCTTAATGAGCGGCTCATTTCACGTTCGCCGGTGCTCATATTTGGGTTAACGCATGGAGGAATGTTCCCTTGTACGCGATCTTGTCACAGGACACCATCGGCATTTTTTTCCACGCTGTTCGCGCGTTATTCTGAAAAGTATCGAATGTCCGGGAATAATGCGAGTCTCTGTCGAAACGCTGAAGTGAACAAAATTGCCGATTGGGTGGCAAAAGTGCGCAGAAAAGTAACTTGCATATTCAAAAAAAATTTCGATTAAATGTAAAATTAGAGAGGTTTGTACGACTGACCCTGGTATTATAATTTCGATCAAGACGGGGCTACGGTTTCTTGGCGATTATTGCCGATTACGCTGTTTCCAATTATCAATTTTATTATCCACCTTGTCGAACCCCCTTAACGTTTTTACTGTTACCATAGTATCGCCAAACATCTAAATGTAATTTTAAGTTATTCATCGAGCTGCTAGTGCCTCGTTAAAACGGCAATGCATAATGTGTTTGCGGTTTACGAGCTATTTCTAATGAATTTTTTAAACCGAACTAACCAACCTCTATCTAAAAAAAAAAGAAACGACTGGAAACAACGTTGAACGAGTATTCACAGAGCAAGCGTAGCGAACTGCTGCTCGAATCTTCAAATCTGTTTGAACGTTTGAGTTGTCCAAATTTTTTACAGGAAAAACCTGGCCTAAAAAATTTTCTTGAGAAGAGTAGAGGGTTCGAGCTTTAATAAAAAAAAGTATATAAAGATCTTTTTAAAACCACGCTTATATTAAAATGCACTAAAAATGAGAAAATAATCTCTGTAGACATTAGTGATTACAAATAAAAGCGTGGAGCGCTAAACTACATTGAAAATCTCCATAGTAATCTCTCCATAGGCGCTCCACGCTTTTATTTACAATCACTAATGTCTAAAAAGATTATTTTCTCATTTTTAGTGCATTTTAATATAAGCGTGGTTTTTAAAAAGATCATATCTATTTTTTTATTTTCTAGTTCTTCGTCTTTTTTAAATAAAACGCAAGATATAGTAATACTGGTATGAAATAGTAAGATATACATAGAAACGCAAGATATGGAAATACGCGAGATAGAATGACGTCTCTTGATGGAGTCCGAAATTGTCCAAATTGAACTGAATGAACAGAACATCGCACTGACAATGAGCTCCTTCGGTGCGAAATGGGTCAGTTGAGTGGGGATGAGTCGGAGTGGCAACGCGTAGTGGAGTAGGGAGCGCTGACGCGCTGAGTGGGGATCGCTAAACGCGATCACGTACTACCGAGTATCGCGCGGGGAGGTGTGATGGTTAATATAAAAATTTCCTTTTCTCCTGAACGCACAGTTTTTTAAATTTCTTTTTTAGTATTGCATTGTCATCAGTTCTGAGCTATGTTTAAAGTTTCAAGTCTCTAGCTCATCGGGTAATAGTTTAAAATTCATTACAACATTTGACGCATACAACAACAACTCGACAAGCGAATATAAGCGTAGTAAAATGAGACCAGAGCGAATATTCTTGAACGGTTTTTCACGAAGGTAGAATAGTTTAAACATGTAACAATTTTCAAACGAAAATTTAGTGGTCCTTTAATGACAAACTTTTGGGACAATCTAATATTAAAACATTGAAAATTGGATTTCGACGGAGCAGAGCGTTTGCCCGGGCAAACAGAGCGTAAGCTCGTGTCCTCTTCGGAACAATGGATCGGATCGATTAATCGATCGTGGATCGCGAGAGCACGTCGTAATCCGAGTCGAGGAGGAGCTGGAACTCGTGCGCGGAGCTCTACTTACTGGATGCTAATTGGAAGAGCAGCAAGCAAACGGAGGTAGCCCGGTTAAGGGGACAGAGATGGCAATGTTGTATGAGGAGGAGAGAATGGTAGACCGGTCCAGCCGCGATCTACCAGTTGATCGAATCGTCGCGAACGGTCAGAGACCACGTCGCGATCCAACGTGGCTGTTCAGGCGACGTCGGCTAACGATCCGGGAAGGATAATCGAGGTGTCGATGCCTGTTCAGAGCACGGCTAATGATTTCTGCGGTCGATCATACCGCACGAACACGCCAAGCCCAGCCACCATCTAATAAATACCGGTCATACTAATTGGAAAATTCGTTTCGAATAGGATTTGCTGTCGCACTCGCTGATACGATGCAGAGATTCCAGTCGCCCATATATTAGGTTGTCCTAAAAGATTCTTTCACTGCGTGCACATTCCATATTGTTAGATAAAATCAGCATACACAAACAACACAAAATGAATCCGTTAATGTTTTACTGTTCCTTAAGCTTCCTCTTTCTCAACGATGCCATTGGTTTTCTTAAAAACTACTCTGAATTTGCACCGAGCACATTAATACAGAACGAAACGAATTTTTGGGACAACGTAACATATTAATACGGATCGGTATTTTCAACTCTCGAGCCCTAACAGATTCTCCGTAATTGGACGGACGGTTTAATAACACGCGTCCGACCCATTGAACAAAGTAATTGTTAAACTCACGCACGGATTTACAATGATGAACCAGTAAATAGCGGAAGTACTACGCGTTCGGTAATTATACACCGGTTCGGTACGCGTGATGAGTAAACAGTTCATTCATACATGTATATGCATACTGGGTGTTTGGAAGTTGTACGATAATATAAAATACCTGTTTTTATATGATTTCCTTAGTTTTATCGATACAAAACTGATATAATACCTCGTACAGTACTTTCAGTAGTTTATGAAAATGTTGAATACGTTTAGTAATTTAGTCAATACAAATAATGCAACAAATCGAGTCACCAGTATAGTGCAAAGGGTTAAGAGTCAACAGCCTGGCATAAATATCTTCTTCTACAAACTTTAGTGAGTCAAAAGCGATGTATCGACATCCTTGAATATCATCAAACCTGATTTACAACCGTTCGAAGGTATGCAGTGCCTGAAAGAAAGATAGCAGAGAGCGAAGCGGTGGATCACGGATCACGATAGCGTATGGCAGAATAGGACAGGCTGGATATCATCATCGTAACGTCCGCGAACCGAGACAAAGAGGCGGCAAACGTTTCGGCCGGGGTCTGCGTTCGAACGGAGACAACGTTGTCGTTGGATCGTGAAGTGGACAGTTCTAAGGAGGAGGAGGAAGAGGAAGAAGAAGAGGAGGAGGAGGAGGATCACGATAGAACGGTTCGATGAAGATAGAGGAAGAGAGACGGAGGGAGAGGCGAGAGGACAGCTGGTATCGGCGACGGTGTTCTGGTGAAGGTGGACGAAGAGCTGCGGTGATGGTGATACCGATGGCATCGGCCGTGGTAGCGCCGGTGGTGGTGGTGATGGTGGTGGTCGATGATGGCCATGGTGGTGGTCAAGTAGAGGATGCCGGATGGTCGTGGTGGTGGTGGTGGTGGTGGTCCAGCGGGCCCCAACACTTGCTCTCCTCACAGGAGAGATTTGCCCCCTCCTGCCGCGGGCGGCGCCACTCGAACAGATCCTTTCCTCTTTTCGCCTCTAGGCCATTCTCGAGAGGCGCGCGCGGCAACGCGGTGTCGCGCGATCGGTCCTCCTCGACCTTCGACCAATACGCGCTTCGATACGTGCCTCGAGCAGATTTTCCACCGGTGACTTTTCCGAAACACTACGCTTCGCTTCGGGTCTCATCGGCTGGCCTACAACCGGTCGCATCTTCCCCTCCTTCCCCACCTACGACCCTCCGGCGACCTTGCCCCGACCTTCCCCTCCGCCCCCACGTGACACCGGTCAACCACGTGACTACGACCAACCGCGGACCTTCGGTTTGTGGAACGTCAACGGCCGTCGCGCAGCCCCGAGGGTCCCTCCGCTTCGTCCATCGACATCCTCGCCCGGGGACATCTTGCCGAACGTCGACCACCACCTCGTTGCGTAACCCTGGCATTACCGAGAAACGTCCGAGGGCAATGCAGACACAACCAGGCGATTTGGAACTAGTGGGAGCCTGCTACTTCCATGAATGAATGGGAAATCTCCAGCGAACGTCGACCACCTCGTTGCGTAACCCTGGGAATTCCCGATGAACGTCCGAGGACAACACAGAACCAGGCGATTTCGAGCGAGCGGATGTTCTGGACCTACGCTGGAAACCTGCTATTCCCGTAAATGAATGGGACGTCTCCATTGTGAATGTCGTTCATTTCGGTGATAAATCCTGGGAGTTACCGAGAATCGTCCGAGGGCTACACAGAACCAGGTGATGTGCTGGATCTACGGTGGAATCCTGCTATTCCCATGAACGAATGAGACGTCTCCATTGTGAACGTCATTCATTTCGTTGATTAATCCTGGTAATTACTGAGAAACGTCCAAGGGCAACACAGAACCAGGCGATTTCGAACAATCGGACGTTCTGGTCCTACCGAATGAATGGGACGTCTCCACCGCGAACGTCGCTCGTCTCTTCGAACGACTCAAAAGAGGAGTGCTTTGAAAAATACGTCCCAGACCAACGGAAGAAAAAGCGATCGGTGAATGTGTAATAACGTGACGGACCATGAGCAAGAAGTAGCCGATTAGAGAAACGAGACACAGTGACGGTTCCCAAGTGTCACGGCTACCGTTTCGCTGCCGGAATCGCAGAACTAACCGATCCAGCGTGTATAATGCGATTATCGGACGCCGCTAACACGGGGATAAGAGTCGATCGTTTCTTCGGTGATGATTCAACCGGAAGTCAGAATGACCGAGGCGAGTTACCGTGCGGCAGGATCGCGAGTCGTCAGGCCGACAGGAAGTGTACGCGAGCCGATCGGCGCGGTCTCGTTAACGATAGCTGTCCGGGACTCGATTCCACGGTGAAATCAGGCCGAGTTGAATGTGAGAACGGTAGCCGGCAACGAGCGTACGTACAAACGAGCTCGCCACGTGACTGTTCTCAACCGGCTCGGTTTTTGCGTCGCCGTTGGACCTCGCCTCCTGCGCGCTCAGCGTTTCGTCGATCCGCTAGCCTATAAGATTCTTCGTGTGCGTCCCGAGAGTGTTTCGAACTGTTAGCCGACATTCCCCTCGTCGAGAGAGGCCGCGTTACGTCACCGCGACTAAATTCTGCCTCTAATGGCGCGCGCGTCACGCGATTACGGTTATCGATCGCAACGTCGATCGGGCCCGCCCCGAACACGACGCTGCTGATCGTTCCTGGTCGCTAGACGACCCACGTGCGATTCTTCAGGGTTTAATTACGAGCTTCCCGTTTGGTTCTGATCGATCTAAGCACACCGGAGACTTCGATGCCCGCGGAGACGCGATCCACGCGTGAAAAAGAACGATCCCAGAGAGAATCTATGAGAAACGCCGGCTCGTGTTGTACTCGCGAAACGATGACGCACTAAGCTCCTCTTCTCGGCCGTCACACTTCCATTGCACTTCCAGACGACAACTTGTCAACAGGAATACACTCGGCGTACCTGAAAGCATCGTGTCTCGAGCTCGAGTGATCGCTGCGTGACCAGAGTTCCTCTTTGAACTGCACGTGTGCTCGGCGACAGGTGTTCGAGTCGTTCTCTCGCCAGTCGATTTCAATTGAAAAGGAAAAGGGTTGGGCTCGATTCGGGAAATTGCAGATACTTGTAGATGACAATGAAGGGGATCGTTATCGGGGACAAGTGATTTATCTGTTGTTCCCTGATCGCGCGGAGGACGTACCACCGTGACAGGTAGACTTTGAAGCTGGACAGAGAAAGTGATTAATTAAGTACAGGGTACTGTACCGTCCGTATTACGAATCAAAGGATCGAAGGAAGATTCTATGAGCTTCTATATCCGTACTCACTTGGCCAGTGGAGGTGTACAGTCGATACACACCTCGTCTCGAAGACGAGAAACGTCGATTGCCCGCGAATTCTGGTGATCGTGACCGAGTTAACATTTGCCCCGGTTAAAGTGGCTCATCATGTCTGTGCTCGAAGCTGGTGAAGCCGAGAGGACCGCAATGTCTCCTCTCGACGAAGTCGTGTCCCCGACGAGCGTCGAGTCGGAACTGATGGTCACCGACATGTTGGACGAGCACGAGACCACGCTGAACGAGCACAGGGACGGCAAGCGTAAGAGAGACACGGACGGCGAGGAGCTGACACCCAGGAAACTGCCGTCACTGACGAGGAACAACAACGATGTCCGGTTCGTGCTCGAGGAGAGCGCCGATGACGAGCTACACGAGGATAGGGATGACGTAAGTCCGGCCCCACTTTTTTCCAATTCGTGAAAACTCCGCGGTGTTGTTTCCTCCTCGTTCCGTTACGATCCGGAACCGCGAAATTTTTTTCATATCGCTGAGAGGGTAGGAAGCAGGGGAACATCAGATTTCAATCTAGAAATTGTGGGAATAATATATACATGGACAAATCGAACGCAGAAGTTCCAGGAGTTTCGTGCGAAACCTTTCTGTAGGAAGAGTTGTGTTTGAATAACAATTGAATTACTTCACAAATTGTAATTACAAAGTAATTCGATTGCATCGTGTTCAATTGATTCGAAATTCAGCCGCTTCATTCAATTAATTTGTAATTCTGCTCTCTTATTCGAGTAAAGTACAATGTAATTTGTAATTCTGGTCTCTCTTACACAATTAAATTATAATGTAATTTGTAATTCTGTTCTGTGAATTATAAATAAGAAGAATAAGAGATGGAAGAAGAAAAAAATTAATATCAGCGGTGGACATGGTATTATTCATAAGTTCATATTATGTGATCAAAAATCACGTTCGTTTCAGAAAAGAAATATTTTGAATTTTGCAGACCTTTGATTTTCTTACTTTTTGAAAATGAAGACTAATTCATTTGATAAGAGAGTCTTCCACATACAATGCGTTATTACAAATGACTGGCAGGTTTAGATATGAAGTTTATTCGAGACTGAAAGTCCAGGCCTATTTCCCAACGAGATTTCAACATTAAACTGTGAGACCAGTTTATCGGAGCCAAGAAAAAAGAAGCTGAAAGCTCATTAGAATAGAAAATGGTAGTAATCGCCTCCATGGTTCGCGGAACGTTCCGAGAACGAGATTTCTAACTGCGGAGATGCCTATCGGTCGTCGATCGTGCGGTTAGGTTCGTCGAAATGAATGGAAAGATAGGGAGAACCAGGGAAAGCCCGTTCGCAGGGCTTCCTGTGCCTTGAAGGTGACGCGCTAATAGCTTCGTTTTATTATAGTCCTGGATTGAAACAGCACCTGATTTGTTGTCGTGTGTCAGTGTTCGGATACGTCCAACGACACAGCGGAACGCGGCGTGTACCAAGTGCGTGGGCGGACACTTCAACCGACAGCTGCTCTTTCACTTGCCACGTGAGAATTTAGTTTCTACGCAATGTAGTTTGAGACCCCGTCCGCCGAAGAGGGTTATGGAGTACGCTTTAAAAGAGGATAAATGTCACTGAAACGCTGCCACGCCGGTGGTTGGCTTCTCAAGTTTCGCCTTCGCCTTCGTGGCATTCGATATTCAACTTTCGCATCATTCGAATTGCTCCGGGAAGCGAATCGGAATAACCTGGCGGAACAAATCACCGTCTAACAGCGTTAACTTATCGTTAGGACACCGTTCAGCTGTACCGATAACATGCATTTGCCGGTGACCCAGAAGTAATATCAACTTGCGAATTTGTACGCTTTAGCGCGCTCTTACCTATCTATGTGTCGCCTTGTTTATCTTATAACTGGAGCAACGATGTGCACACTTTCGCCTAAGAGGCTCTTTTCATACTTACGGTGACCATACGTTATTTATTTAGGACGACAGGCCTTTACCTCGCTGCTCTGCCCTTTAGGTTTATTTTCGTTTTCTTAAATGACCAGGTCAAAGTACGTTTGTGTGCCAACGATGTGTTAGGTTGGAGGGAAAACTCTGTCGTATTTGAAAGAAAACAATGATATATATATATATATAATTTCTCCATTATTTCCCAATAACTCGCTAGCAACCCTGTTTGCAAGTGTTTTTGGTTCACAAGCAAAATTACCTGCTTATCTAAAATACAACAGACTTTCCCTCCAACCTAATATATGTAGATAGATAATGGCGGGGATAACTTTATTCGCGTGGTTTGCGGATTTTTATGCAAAATAAAAATGTTCCACCTGAATTGCAACAAACTGGAGTGAAATAGAAATTTATTTTCTTTCGTAATATGTCTGATAGGTTGAAAATAATGTAAAAGCATGTTGAAATTCTTCTAATATTTTTGCCGTCTTAAATTGCACCTATTTTTGTCATCAATGCATCAAATCCGCTGTCTATTTATGATCCCTAGTATCAACGATTTTATTGAACTGTATGTCTGAAAGATTTAAAAGCTGACATGGAAAATACAGGATAATAATAATAATAAAGGATAAATCTTGGCTCCTCCAGAATTCCATTTTCATTCGCGGAGCGCGCGTGTACCTCAAAGACGTAACACTTTCACAGAGACAGTTCACGGTGCCCATAAAATCCTTGGGTTCCCTTGACGCTTCAGCGATCGTTGCTCGAGAGAATTCTCGATCGCTCGTCGCCGTGACGATCAACCGAGAGCAACGAATGCGCGTAGAGAAAATACAACCGTGACAAGACTAATCAGCCGGCGAGATCGAGCTCGCTCAGCTGGCTCGCGCATGCGAAACGATGATCGAGAATTTATTATCTTGATCGGATAACCGGCGCGGCATGGACGGCCTAATTGCCGCAAGAAACGTCTCCGCAATCGCGGGACCGAGATCGCCGTGTCACCCGGCGATCCGAAATGTATTTCTAGCGCAAAAGCATCCTAAAAAGAGCTTTCCCAACGTTGACAATTTATTCGGATGATAAACACGGTCGTTCGAAATTATTCCACATTTCGTGAAATTTGTTGTTACATGTTGTCGGTAGACTGTGGATTTTTTAGCGAAACTGAAATTCTCTGAATTCATTGTCAGATACAATTGAATTACATTGTATTTTATATGAAATATCTCTCTCATTTTTGTCCGTGTTGTTTCCGTTTCGCATTCGACGATGACCAACCTTCCGAAATGCAACAATCTTAGTGACAAGATGTTTCAACAAAGATTGTTCATTGAAATTAATTTAAAACTTGCTGATAATTGCCATCAGTTAATACGACCGCATAAGGGGTTACGCCACCCTGAAGCGACCGAAATGACATTAAAGTTTACGAATTTTTTTCTCCAAAAGTATGAATGTGACAATTTTTTTATTATGATATATGGTTAGGGCATACATTGAAGGTTACCCTGTAAAAATGTCACAAAAAAATATTAGAAAATGGCCGAGTTATCTGTTTTCTTGCATAGCTCCTCCGTCAAAACACATATACACGATGTCACGGATTATGATGCCCAGGGTGATCTGAAATTAAAAAATTCATGATTTTCTTGTTCCTAGATAAATTATCTATCGTGTAGCATAGGGATTTGAAGAAAAAACCATTTTTGTACAAATGAGAGGAATATGAAAATTCAATTTTTACCCAAAAAATCAATATTTAAACGACCGTTATAAACAATTGGGATATCGTATCAAAAAAATCCTATGCTACACGATAGATAATTTATCTAGGAACAAGAAAATCATGAGTTTTTTAATTTCAGATAACCCGTCACAATCCGTAACACCGTCTACACATGTGTTGACGGAGGAGCTATGCAAGAAAACGGATAACTCGGCCAGTTTTTAATATTTTTTTGTGAAATTTTTACAGGATAACCTTCAATGTATGCCCTAACCATATATCATGCATCCTCAGAGTGGCATAACCCCTTAAATGATTAGGCCACATGAAGAATGTTCTTTTTTAAAATCTTTCCTATTAAATAGTGTTACTTATTTCCGAAGTAATTTTCTCCTATGTCTTTCGACAATTTATATTTATTGTCTGAAGTGGACGTAATAAACAAGTTTATTTTTGATCACAGAATATGAATTTATGGATGATACCATCATTATAACTTCCATAATTGTGTGAAATAAACAATCCGAACCGGTCATTTGACCGTCGGTGGTAGGTTTAATGTCAAAATTCAAAAACGAAAAATTCAATTATATTTCTGGTTTCTATGGAAGCACAATTCAGAGCAGCGAGGATCGTCAGGGTGTTCCGGCTGTGGCCCTTGGCGTTTTACGATCGGATCGACGAGAATCTACTCGAAAATGGGGACACTGTCCAGCAAGACGAGACGAGACGAGAAGCGTAGGCAGGGTTGTCGCAGGGTACTCGCACGAGGTCACGGAACGGGTTTCAGGAAAAATCGACGCGCGATCCTGAGATCCGACGACACGCTATCCTGCATCTCCTGACCACCGTTGATCGTCACGATCCGTCGAACACCATTAGAGATTCCATTAACCGCGTTTCCTCGGACGAAAACTTGTGTCTCGCGGATCTACGCGGATCTACGCTAGTCTTTCACGGTCGGATCGACGATCTTTCCGGAGAAACCGGTGGGATGCGTCGCTCCACGGAATGCGACTGATAAGACGCGTCCGTGTAATTAATATATAATTACCTGGTTCATGGGAAAGGGACGGATGCTCTCCACGCAGGGTATTATTATCTGATTCCCTTTGTAAGCTTTAAAAATCTGATATCCGCTTTGCGAGGTTTAGTGCTCGTTCAGACACGGCGGAAATCGCGCAATTTTTGTTTTCGATTGTTCGACCGCGAATTTAAATGAGATCCGCGTGATCGAAAACACTTAACCGTTTTAATAAGTGCAAAACAATGTGTCAATGTCGTTCGATTCTGCACAGTTTTGTATTCGATCAATTAATTTTTCCAATAAACGCCTAAAATCTGTTTCAAAATCAGACAAAGTGTTAAGAATGCCATTTGTCGTCGAGAAAAGCCACGGACGTTTAACAATCGTTCGTTGTTTCTGACCGGTAACAGACCATTTCTTTGCGCAAAGCGTGCAGACTCGATCGCCGGTTAAACGTTAACTTCAACGTCGATTCCAGGAGCTGTGGAATAGCACCGGGGATCCCATTAGCCGTATTTCCAGTCGACGCGCGCGTAAAAATCATCTACGACCGTTCCTGGCACGATTCTTTGCGCGCAAATGTATCCTCGAATTTACCGTTCGCCATCGGCGCGCGATTTCCTCCTCCTCGGGTTCGAAGTGTGCGTCTCGCTTTCGAAATTTAGTACTTTAGAAAGCGTCGGCGACAATCCGTGCACCGTAGAGGACAGCTTTTATTCCTTCCTCGTTTTCGCTGACGAACCAGCCGTCTATCGTTCCGGAATCACGTCGAGATCAATGTTGACGTCACAATTATTTTCTTCGGGAACTACTGACCATGAACAGGCTTGATTTCTGAATTTGTGCTTCAGCATATTAATTGTCCCTCGGTCAGAAGATCCTCCGGTTAATCGTATTATAAAGAAATTATAAAACTTGCAAAAAATCGTAACAATTTATTACGACTTATACACTCCGGGACAAAAATATTTTTGTTATTGATCGAATATTGGGGTAAATCAGGAATTCAATATATTAAAGGATGAATGAATAGTAAACGTAAGTAATAGTAATTGAATTGGTAAATGAACATCTAAACACATACGCTGTAAGAATTGCTGCAAATAAATGCATTTTACAACAAGATAATGGCGCGCTCCACGCGGTGAAAGCGGTCAAGAAGTACTTCTCTTAAAAAATTATTCGTGTTTTGGAGTGGTCAGCAAGATCTCCAACCTCAACATCATTGAAAATTGTTGAGGACATTGAGAACTGTGTACCAAAATGGCAGACAATTTCAAACTATTAAATTTAATTTAAAATAGAGCATTTTTGACGAATGGGAGGATATTAGCCAAAATAGTATTAAAAAATTGTATGAACCTTTACCAAACCGAATAATTGAAGTCATTAGATATATTATATATAGGAGATCCTACAAAATATTGAGCATGGATTTCTATTGATTAATTGTGTTATATTTCAAGATTTTCGTTAAGTGTGCTATCATTTTGTCCATCTATATTTCGTTAATATTTCTACTTCATTTAATAAAAATAAATAAATTAATACAGCTTCGTTTCATTTCATTCATATATGTTAAAAAAAGTGAATTTCAAAGTGTGCTATCGTTTCGTCCCGGGGTGTATCTCCTGATAAAAGAGAGAAATAGAAACGACAACTAGAAAGATGTTGATTACAGCAATCCCTTTGACACCTCGATCTGTATCGTTGGATAAAATAAATCTGCACGCAGGGGGTTGGAAACGGATGCTATAACGCTCTCGGTGGAAGGTTCGTTTCACGCAACAACGTCGTCGGCGCGTCTCGTAACAACGTAAATTGTCAAGAAGGTTTCTCGCATCGAGAATCCCCGCTTCCGCCAACAAATTCAAATTGATCGACGCGCTGCCGTGCCGTCACCGGCGTTAACAACGTTCGTTGTACTTCTAACGATAACGTACCCTTGTTTAAGGGGCAGTAAACTCGAGGTTTGATCATCCGGGAGATCCCTGGCCGACAGTTTTAACACTCGCCGGTAATCGCCGTTATAAAGTTATACGAACAGTTAAAGGTGAGGCTAGCGTGCCTTTCACGTGGCACAGGCAAAGATGGTTGTTCGTTGGTTGGCTAGCACCGGAACACGTGGTCTTCATTCCTGACTCTCCCATCGTTCGATCTTCTCGACTCGAAGAAGGAGGTGTACGCGTTGTTATTAGTTTTAATTATTCCTCTCCACAGAACTGTTATCCCCTGTCAAGTAACAAGGCTAAATATACTCGGTACATCGTACACCTCCAATGATCTACACACTTCGGTTTACAGTTAGACGTCGCGCCGCTTCTTCCGAAAACTCATTTAACCGGAGAATTGCTTCCCATTCACGGCCAGCGAGATCTTGTAATTTGAGATAAATCATGTTCCTTGCATACGCCTGCTAATATTCGAACACTATTAAAAAGACGACAACTTCTTTCATATTGAAGTGAATGGAATTATTAAGAAAAATTGCAAGTTCGACAAAAATTTAGGAGACACATTGAATGATATCTAAGTAAAAATGGAAGGCGAGACTTAAAATGGGAGAAGTAAAATGGTGTATAAATGAACCTGCAGATTGTAATAATTAGACTGCGGATCTTTATGCATTTATGGCTTATAAAAATTTTTTTTAAATGCTGGGGTATGAAATTTAACAGAACTTAATACGATTTTTATTTATTTCGGATCTGCAAATGCTATTACTAATGAAAATAGAATTTTATTTGGTACGACTTTCTTATATAATTTGTCTAGAAAAATTGAAAATTGCATAAACATCCGCAGTCTAGTAATAATATTTCTCGATGAAACGTTTCATAAGATTTGCATCCAGAAAATCGGACATTTTGTAAGCAACAATCTAATATTGTATTTGCGATCGGTATTTCGCCAGATCAAAGGGTTTACCCACCGACGCGGAGGATTTTCGCGGGAAAATTCCAGTCGCAAGTCACGGCAGTCGAAAGGCCCCGGATATAAATCAGCCATGGCATCTTGGATAATGATAGGCATGCGCGATGCTCATACGCGTCGACCGCGACAGCTGATATATTGTTTGGTAGCTCCCGAAGGTAGCAGTTAAAATTCTTCGTGAATGATAATCCAGCTCGGTTGTCGAGCGGCAACGCACGCACGATTTCCGGACTGCGTCGAGGCAACCTCGGTATCGTCACGATAACGCCGTCAATGTTTAATCATCGATCACAGAAATCGCACGTTTCCATGAGCGCTTCGTTAGCGTCGGCACGATAATTTCGAGCGGTTACTTTTTATTGTCGCTAATAACCCGCCCTGCACGGCCAGGAAACCAGAAACCGACGATCTCTTTCGCTGGTAAAAACTGAATTGCACCGGAAGAGTGGACCGTTTCGCTGATTCGCGTCGACCATTACCCGGGATTGCGCTTCGAACTACGTTTAGTATACGTATGTATCCCAGAAATGGTATCGGAAACCTTGCGGCGGTTTCAGTATTGACTCGAACATCGAT
Organism: Lasioglossum oenotherae; assembly: GCA_028455765.1. NCBI lineage: Eukaryota > Metazoa > Arthropoda > Insecta > Hymenoptera > Halictidae > Lasioglossum > Lasioglossum oenotherae. Next base: position 4,021,508 of record CM052300.1, on the reverse strand, counting down.
TTCGAAGGTGCAGCGTTTCGTCACGGATGATCGTCTCCGGCTGCTCGCGGTTAAATGCATTATTATTTTCTTCAACACTTTGTAAAAAGTCATACAACTCAACTTTTCGCTAATAAAAACCATCTTGATAAATCGCAGAAGATCGTAGAACAGAATATCATAAAACTTATTCTGAATCGTACAAAATTGGCTTTCACTTTCCCTTGGGAAAACGAAACGATCTCCGAACGACCTACCCGAAGATAGAATTAATAGAAACTGTAGGGAGATCGAGTGATCATTTTCATACTTAATGAATCTACGGTAACTTGCTTGCTGGCCGTATCCCTGCGCGCGGTCGCGTTAAGTAGAAACGGCAATTAATAGCCAGACTGTGCGGACAGGTCTATGAAAGAATTCGAACCCGCTCAAAATTCGCAATTATTTTTTAAGCTTTTTCACATCTTGGTGAAAATCGAGTATCACAATAACCTGCACCAGATAGCAGTTCAATTAGTTGATTTATGACTGCTGTCATTAATGACCCTAAACAGCAATCTTTTCGCACACAAAAAAAAAAGAACATGAGTCGACAACGTCTCACCCTGCCATCGCGAAAATTGAGTCATTACATAATCTGACTTGGAGCCGGTTTATGATGCCGTAGAAATATTGCAACAATGAAATTGACGATAAACTGTCGAACGCGACGTCGAAGCAGCGTTAAACTATTCGCGAGGATTGTACGGAAAGTGTTGCCCTGAACGATCGTTCGACGGCGTGTAAATTACAAGCGATTATGATGATTACAGGTGACGTAGCCACGTTCCCAACGTGGCCTCCAATTTACCAGAAATGAGCGGATTTTTATTCTTTATTCTATAGCAATATCGAACTTGTAGGTGACAAAATGACTTGTTAACGGGCTCGACAACGATTAACGTCTCCGTATTCTGAATTGCAAATTGCGACGTGATCGGAAATTTTTCTTTCCCGAATACGGGGGAAAATGATTGGTTATCCGGCATTCCTTCTTAAAATCATACCAGACTGATGAATCAGTCATTTCTGCCATTGAAGCTTGAATTTATCTCTGCGTCATTTTTATAGAGGATACACTCGACAAAGAAATTTCGAATGCCGGTAACGTGGCCAAAAATAATCGTACAGCGACTCTCCGCGATTCATTTCAAAGGTGAACTGGCAAACTCTAAATCTACGTTGGTTTCATTAATTTAAAAAATTGTTTAACCTCTGTACGTTCAAATTCGCGAAATTTCCGATACTGAAAAGTTAATTCACTTTCTCGTCCGATGAGATAGTGTAAAAAATTTTGTTAGCAAAAACGGATAATGTTTATTTCGATATAGTAGAAGGATCAAGTTTTAAAACGAGTGCAGAACGAATATTCTGTTACGATTTTTTATAATGTTGCAACAGTTTGAACATGGGAAGTTCTCGAACGAAAATCGAGTGGTATTTTAATTTTGCAGCCCGGTGTAGAATCTGCGCGGAAATAGACTGCGCCTCCAATCGCGCATAAAATAAGTTACGCATAAACGGCGTTCAGACGTTCCAAGCGATTCCCCGGGCAGCAATTCCAAAGAGAAGCAGGAGCGCGATCTGAATCAGCGACCCCGACGTCCGGAGCATCGAATGCATCGAGTGCATCGCGAGCGCGCCATTCAAAGCGCGCGATTTAAGAAATCGCGACGGTCGAAGCCGCGAAATACGAACAGCTCTCGAACCTGTTTCTAATCCAACGGAACTCCACCCTTATCTGTCGTTGTCGGCTTCCGCGGGAGTGGAGAAGAGTAGCGGATAAGCAAAAGGTAGCAAAGCCACCGCACCGGCTAGCGCGGCTTCATGTAATAATATACAGCCGCCGGAGTAAAACAGCTGTTACACGGATAAATTTGCCGGCCCCGCGGCCGTTTATCGAGTTCCTTCCAGGCAACCATAGTCGGAGCGCGAATCGGCTTTGCTCGCTTATATGTGTCCATAATTATGAAAGTGGTCTAAGTCGTATATTTCTTGTTAGGAGATATTTAAAGGAAAAGGATAGTAACACTCGACGTGTTACTCAAACTCAGTTCATTTAGTTTAAAATGATTGCGATGTGAAATAACTGATAAACTCATTTTAATGATTAATGATTCAAAGTTAAATTTCAATTTAGATTTAAATATAATGATTGAAAGTTGAATTTCGAATTAAATTGGGTTGCTGAGGATTGAATTTGAATTTAGATTTAAACTTCGGACTTTTGGTTTGTTGTTAACCATATTGTTTTCGAACCAACGTTTTTCTCACGTGGAAACGAGACATAAAAATGGTTTGTATGGCCCCACGGCGGTTTATTGAATTTTTCCCAGCTAACCACACGGATCGTTCGTATGTTTATGCGTTTACACGGAGCGCTGCGTTGGCCAGGTTTAATCCAGATCTTTATTGCCTCTCGCAAAGCCTGTGATCGAACAGTAGGAGTTCACTGGCGCGTAGAGCCTCCTCGAAGAATCCTCGGGTTCTCAGGTGGTTGAGAAATTTTTGCGAGATCCCGGCGACTTTCCTCCGTGACGGAAGGATTTGCCGACTTATGTGACGGCGAGCCTCGCTTTACGAGGATCCGTTTTCCCCTAGCGCGTTACAACCATTGCCGCTGTGGATGACAGCGTAAGCTGCTAGGGGAATTTATCGACAGGATATCCTGAGAATCTTCCAGAGGGGTTTATTTAAACCGTACATCCTCGATTCCACTGGGACTGGGAACGATAAGTGGCCGCGAGTTTAACAGTGAATATCATTTCGCTTGCCGTGTATTTACGTATGTAATTCAATCTTCGTGGAGATTCTCCGCAAAAATGTTTCAAATGGCAACGGAAGCCTTTATACTTTTATTGTATCGAAGCAGGTATGCACCATTGTACAATCATGTGAACAACAGTCCTGTGATTACCTTTCGTGAAGAATGTTTTCTCAAATCGTGAGTTTATCAAAATATGAGTATGATTGACAATTTTCTTCGCCTCGACAGCGAGAACACATTCTCATTCAATTGTACTTTATTCAGGACAAAATAGGTACGTTTACACAAGTTAAATTAAGTGAAGTTCGGTTACATAACTTCTAACAATTTGGAAACAATAGATATTGAACCATTTTGTTTTACACGTGAAATTATGTCTTCTTTGAAAAATGACATGTCAAACATTTTCTCTTCCCAACAATCCCATCCGTTTCCAGCGACGAGTCCACACGACTTCCGATTGATTAATCTCTAAAACCACACTGAGAAAAAAATCCTGTCGAAACAAAAAAAATATATGTTGATTCAATAAGATGTACTATCGAATAGTGCCAATATCATATGAACTTACTTTAATATTTAATACTATTGAATTTTAATAGCAAAACTCATTTCCGCCAATCATATAAGCCAATAGCTTAACCATCAATGTTTTCAAAAAAATAAGATATGGCCTCGAACCAATTCCAGTATAAATCAATACATTCCTCAAATTTTTTTAACAACATATCTGATTGAAGGAAAAAAAGAAATATTACGAATAATAATATACGGTATTGAATCAAATAATATTTTCAATCATTTCATGATAGACAATTCAAGTACATCACGATTTGCTTCTAAATTTCATACTATTGAAAAGAATACATTGATATTCATCGAAGTAAAACAATTACAATAACACGCGTGTTATTGAAGTAACTACTTTTTTTTCTCAGTGCAGTAATTGTGCAATTTAGTGGCGGAAGACACGTCTCGCGTAAGCTCTAAATCTTCCGCAGATTCCAGACTCGGTCATCCGATTGCGCAAGAGTCCGGCGAACAGAGTTCGAATATTCACACCTACTCGAAATTTGCATCGACTATATTAGCGTGTGGCGGCGAACGGGACACGCACAAGATTGTGATCGCTTAGTGGAACACGTTAAATCGGACAAGCTGAATACGAAGAGTGGCTGCCTGTCGGAATCTCACTATAGTTCCAAAAACGGGTCCTCTCTGCGATAAGTTGAAAATTGCGGCTCGGCGCGTTGGAAACAATTTCGCGGGACACGTCGTCGTCGGCGTCGGCGTGCACGTAGTTGCAACGGGTAACGAGCACGGAATAAGACGCATACATTATGACCTTAATAATTCCCGGGCCGATTTACATAGTAATTACTAAGTTTTCTGCTCCCAAATTACCTCTCCGGCCGGAGCCGTCAAAGAGTCGACAAGCAGCCGACAACGCATCCGAATAATAAGTATGCAAACGGTACCGAAAGAAACGCCGAAGAAAATCGGCCGTTTACTGGAATGCGTCGCTCAATCCGCCTTCGGACCTTCGGGGTAGAAAGGGTAACGAGTTGCCGGTGGCGATCGGTTTCCGGCGAAACGACTTGTCTAATTTCTTTGCAAATCGCCAAGCCCGACAAAGGAAACGCCCGGCACCGTTAATGAACTCCGCCGCGCAGTCTCGCGAAGGAAGTTGCATCCTGGTGCATCGCGCAGCCTCGAAAATCAAGCATCGGGATCCGACGTAAACAAGTTGCTGACTTTTCTCCGTTCAAAAAATTGTTCTCCGTTTAATTATCGCATTCAACTGAAACTAGTACGCAACAATCTGATTATTAGACTGCGTATTTCCTCTACTGAAATCACTGAGGGAAAAAATAACATTCAATTCGGTTTCTACACCTTGCAATCGACGCAGACATTTTTATTGTGCATAAAGACCCACAGTCTACTGATTAGAAACATTGACGAAGGCCCGACGAAAAGGGAATGATTTCGACAAAACAGAAACGTGAACGCAATCAATGTAAACGCGATATAATTGTATAATATAATGAACATGCCTGTAAATTGTTGGCAACACGTGGGATCGGAAGCCGGAAACCAAGCGTGGAACGCAGGCGAAATGAAAGCAGAAAGAATGGCACGTGACCCACGGTTTCCGCGTCGAATAAATACAGAGCTTTGTCAACTAAATTCTCCGTGGAACGTTCGATCAGAAATCCGATCGCAGCCGAAGGAATGCAAAATATCCGCGCGTTTCTTCTTCCGTCGAAATGGTTCCGGGCGAATGGACCCCTGAGGCAGAAGTCGCGGGGCCCAATCGGCCGTGGGCATTATTACGAGATTCCAGGCATCGTTTCCAGCACGTTATCAAACGATCGGTAGATCGCGACGCGCGTTTAACCGGCCCCCGTAATGACCCCAAGACTTACCCCGTGGCTGGGGCATGGTCACGATGGTGTCCCTTTCTCTGGAGAGCGTCGACGGACGATTGCGATTTCACCATTCCGCTTGTTATTCGCCATTGTTGCTCGTGGAACGACATAATGCACGGTCGTTCCAAATTATGACGTAGCAGAATCAATTCGAGCTGCCTTGTTACGTGTAGAACACACTTTGATCTTACGGTCCCCAGAGTTTTTATAAAGTTCGAAACGATCTACAGCTTATCATTGCGCCTGTAACATTGTAAAACGTCACCGATTGTACGGAAATGTCGTCCCTGAAATATTGAAAGAGGAGACGCTAACTATATTGACGTAATCTTCGTGGGCGCTCCACGCTTTTATGTATAGTGACTAAAGTCTAAAAAAATTATTTTCTCCTTTTTAGTGCATTTTAATATAAGCGTGGTTTAAAAAAATTTTTTTTTCTCTCGCAGACATATTAAGGAAGAGAATGAATTTCTATATATCACTCCAGTTTGTTGCAATTCAGGTAGAACATTTTTATTTTGTTGCCTAATTATTACGAATGTCTGAGCACATCGTTAACCCTTTGCACACCATCGAAATTCGCTGCATCAATTGCAGGAATCAAAGGAAATGTAAATCTTGCTGTAATGATTTTCATTCTAGATCGATATCTTTTACCATCTACTGAACTTTTTCGCTGTTCCGAGAACTTCGTAAGATCGGTCTGTAAGATTTTTGAAGAGAATTGTTGATGTTCGTCGAATGTTTTCAGAGAAAATTTTGAACTGATTCAAGTATGGGACAGCGGCGTGACAGGACAGTTTCGCTTCAGCCCGATTATTTTAATTAGCCCTGAATGCCTGGCATTGTTCCAGGCTTTACGATCCTTGTGTATCGATGCTCCCGAGGCTTCATACACGCGGATACAACCGTTAACCTTTTGCCGTCCTACTTCGATCTCGCCGCTTCCATCGGGGATGTATACGCTGGAACATGACTCATAGATCCCCCCGAGAAATATGAAATATGAATCGCGCGGCTTGCTGCAGGTGAGGCTGCGAGCGATGTAAATTGCCGAAGCGGCGAGGCAGCTCGTTAACACTTGCGCACCATGCTGTTCGCAAATTCGAAACCCGACGTGTCCTGTGGCTGGATACATTTTTCCGCTACTTTGTCTCACGAGGAAATACGGTAAATTTTTTTGCTTCAGAAGAAATCTTTTTATCACAACGATGTGAAATACGCCACTGTTTATTGTTGCCACATGTAAGCTTCAGTCCGTAACGCTTTGTCTTTTCACAGACAAAACATGTTAAGAATAGAGTGACGCAACACTGCGTTCTTCTTACGTGTTTTACCAGTTCAAGGTGGAGACCTTGCGAGTCTACAATGCTCCATAAATTCTCAGCTGCAAATGCTAACAGTATACGTGTCCATAATTATGAAAGTGGTCTAAGTCGATCTTGTTTCGAGATACTTGAAGAGATAATCACGGTTTACTTTGGACACTATCGTAAAAATCAAGTTGCATTAATTTAGTTTAAAGAAATGCGATGTGAAATAACCGATAAACTCATTTCTTTTACATTTTGACTTACGAGGGCGGTTATCCAGTCGTAACACGCCGATTTTAATGAAATTTTGGTACGATATAGAACTCAAGAAAGTATTTCACACGTATTTGTTTGTAGCTGCCGGTGAAAGTAGCCCTCAAAGACGGGGTGAAAAATTCGTTTGCTTGAATATCTCCGAAACTATTAGGCCTAAATGAAAATTTCAAATTCAATTTGTGCGTATTTGTCTACCACTGAATTAGTCATTGCATTCTACACGCGTCCTATAAATATCTTGCGATATGCTAATGGGGACGTAATTGGCTCTAGAACTTGATGCGTCGCGGCGGCATTGAATACGCGTGAAACTGAAAAAATTGTGTTAGTGAAGATGATAGATTTGTTTCATTTTTTTATTTGTTGAAGTTGCTCGTGAATTGCGACTGGATAGGTAAATCGCACGGAAGCTGTTCTTTCTGATAGTTGATTGGTCGCAGCGCTATCACGGTGAATTGAATGCTCGTAGCAGCCTAAAGGCACCTGCGCATGTCGGCCTATACCCGTCGGCATGTTACGCAAAGTGGCTGCCTACGTTTCACCGCATTTATTTAAACATGAACTCTATTCCTCCCGTCGTGTCGCGTCGCGTCGCGTCGATTCGGTCCACGTGCACGCCTCCAGACTCAGCGCGCGCGCGCGCATACACCAACACACTCGGCATACCTGTAATCGACTGGTACACACGCTCGAATATAATGTAATCCACAGGTACGCCGCTGCACGACAGGGCGGGGAACCTGTTACTGGTTCAAGTAGGCGGATTCGGCTCGGTTCACCGATCGAACGAGATCTCTACCACCGCGGTGACACTTTGAAACATTGTTTCGAGTCGCGTGGGCGGTACCTGTACCTGATTCTGGCATTGAAACGAGGACTGTTCCTTTTTATCCTCGCTCGAAATTCGAGAACTCCTTGTCAACGAAGTAGCCACGGTATCAACCCCGAATTCTCTGTTATCTGCATACATGTTTCGCGAGTGAACAGCTCGAACCATGTCGGTCCAACATTATTTATCGCGTAAATTGATGAAAATGGAGTGCTACCTTTGTAACCGATTGTCAGTAACAAAGTTCTGAGTTCTATTGTCTAATCTATTGTTCCATTGTCCGTAATGAGTAGACCGTGGATATTTATGCAAAATAAACATCTCAAATAATTATTTAAATAAAAAAGAATTTTTAATGTACCACGTTTTTAAAACGGACTAAAACGTATAAAATAATTTGTCCTAGCACTGTACAGATTCCTAACCCCATACAAATAGTCCTGAAAATTTGTGATTGTGAATTTTTAATAGCTATGAAAATATTTGTAAGATTTAAAACGAAAATCGTGGTGCGCATGCAATAGATCATTGATGCATGAATCGTTCACCTAAGTCACTAACAATTTTATCGCACTGCAAATGATATGAACTGTTGTGTGAGTTTTCTCAACGTCAGCTGGTCTCGTCATTCTACACTCCTTATCGAACAGACAAGCAAACAGACAGACAAGAAAGCGAGTTAATAAAAACGTGGTAGAATGAAGCTTTACATAGTGCTTGTTATTTCAACATTGTGTGGAATTCATTTAGTGGTCTGAGTCAATTCAAACTTTGAAAACAACATTTTCCTATAAGATTCACACGACATATTTCACATTCATAATAAATTTTCATTAATCTAATAATGAAAACATAGATAATAATAGAAACAAGAGATATACGATTGGGCCACTTTTGTAATTATGGACGCATATTAACATCCGGAAATTTTTACGAATAAATGTTTCAATTATTAGTGGAACCAATCAGTATCGCCACACCAGGGGAATTGAGGGGAATACAGTTACCCTCCCTCTCTATCATTACCGGATTAGTCACGTGACATGTACAGCGAAGACAAAACGCGTCACGTGACCGGTCTTGCCGCCGGAAAGTGGGAGAACGGCGTCGTAGAAGGGGGAGATAAGTCTTAATCTGTCCATGCTGAAACCGATGTTGTCTGCGCTTCCGTGTCAACAGGATCGCGTGACAGTGTCTCGAAAGCGGCGCTAATAGAAAACAGGATGCAAAAAGCGACCCAAGGCCGCGAAAGACGTTCGCGCGTCGATTTGTCAGGCAAGGGAAAAATGACGCGTACTTCATTATCGTCGTCACGCAAACTTCGACTTCTTGCTGAGGGGGTTCGAAAATTTAGAGGAGGGATTAACACACGATCGGACAGCACGCACGCGTCGTGCCTCGTCGTTTTAACGCGATCTACAAATCATACAGCGTCAAGTTGACCGTGTTTGTTGGTCGAGATATTTTTCTATCTGTGACGTATTGGTACAAGGGATCCCTTGTCGTGTATTTTCATCCCGTGGTTTGTCGACCGTGACGATTTTATCATCGTTGTTATTGCCGGCCGGTCGAAGGCCTTGTTTCTAAATATAACGACTTTCAATTGTTGCTGGGTGACTGGCCGGGTTCATTCGAACAGAAATTAGTCGTAACTCTGTAGATGATGTGAATGTAAAATCGAGGCGCGATGTACAGTAAATTGTGCAAACAGGTTTTTACCTCGCAAAATAAAATACATATGTTTACATTGATTGCAGGACATAGGAGCTAAATAAAAATTGTATTCTTCTTTTCATTTTACTATTTAGCTGAAACTAATACATTCATGTGCTGAAATATTTTTTACATGTACACTGCCTCAAATTGTACGTACCCATTTCTGTCATAAATGCATAAAATCCGCAGTCTAATCATTAGAATGCAGATTTTATGCGTTCGAACACGGTGGTGCGAGATACGGCGGAATAAAATCGGCCTTGATTTTCATTACATTCGAAATCCTCTAGTTCTTTGGCACATTTTAATATGTTCATTCTGTGTTTGGTTTCGATCCTCGTGTTATCGATTGTTTGTTCCTTAAACATTCTTACTGGCAATCAATTTTTACAAGTGATACACGGTTAACGGCGATCACGCGCAATGAAAAATGATGAATTGAAAAAGTGAAAAATGTGAAACCCTTGTCATCAAGCTCTTATCCCCTTCATCGAGCGAAGGAGTCATCATTCAAGCCGAGAAAGGCAGGAATCTCGGCTAAGCAATTAATTAGCAAGATACCGGCGCACGGAGGATTAATAAACATCGATCAATTAATCGATTAACGTTGTACACGATTAATAAGCCCGCTCAATCGACGAGCCCCCCTAATACAGTAATGGGGCTCGTTACTAACAGTCTTTATTGGCATTTCGCAGCGGCGCGGCGCAGCGCGGCGATCGTGTTATCACGATCAAAAGAAAAAGTGTTAACCATGAACTTTTGCTCGTCCCACTCCTCCGATATTCATCGTGTCGTTCGTGAATGGCGCTCCCGCGATGACGACCGTTCAAGAATCGAGTTAATAAACTCGGCTACGAAGCTTCAGATAACCTTTTCTCGTTGTTTGATACAAACCCACTTGTTCGTTGAAACTGTTTCTTTCCACCGTACCGTGACAACTGGTAAGCCGAGACGTCGTTGCAATTATAGAATGTGTCTGTTTCGTCGTTTAAATGCTAATTCCTGCACAAAAGCCGTCGAACGAGCGGAGACACATTCATAATCGATCGTTTGAAATTATAGAGTGTGCTGCAGTGCCTGATATTATTGACCAAGGGACGATTCCATGCTGGAACAACCGACGGAGGATGACTCGTCGGATTAGACTTTCATTTCTAGGAAAAAGCTTGAATACTTCTTCCATACGATCATGCTCGTTCGACGGGATCGAAACCCTCCATTTTTCATTCGCTCGATACTTCTTCGAAGACGAAACGGGTGAAGTCACTTCTTCATAGAACGTACCTAACGAGAAGAAAGTTTAAGAAGCACATCCAAATCTTCTGAAGCCGTTTTGCTTTTAATGTGTCGCGCTTCTTGGTAAGTTCGGTGTCAACCCTTTGCAGTTGCAGCTATTTTAACTCGAAAATTAAACAGTTGTTCGATCTAGAATATTTTCATTCTGAGACATTTCCAATCAGTTCTGCGAAGAGGACTGTTCAATTCCAAAAAATTCACCCATTGCAGTTGCAGCTATTTTCACTTGGAAACTAAATATTTTTCACGACCTAGAATAATTCCATTCTCTATCATTTTTAAAATTTCATAAGTATGAAATCGATATAATGAATCATACAATACAGAAATGTTTAGTAATCGATCTGAGAGAGAGAGAGAGATACTAACATAAGGTGATGAATGATGTATTTTCAGTCTGGTATGTAAAAACTTAACGTTCTTGATATCAAACTCTTGCAACAGTATTTACTGATGAATTAGTATTATGTAGGATTCTTTCTAATTTTGCTTGAAAATTATCATTTTGAAAATGCTTTCGAACCTTGTTTCAAGTGCTATGGGGCGACAAAAGAATTATTATCAAGCCTGCTACAAAATGCTTTTTATTGCATTAAATATATTGTTTAGTTTTATAGTTACCCACACAGTACGCACTTGCCCCGTGTAGTAATATTTACGGGGCAAGTGCACCTTAGGGTTTTTCTCAACAAATTTAAAAAAATGCAATAAAAACAGTGTAATTAATGTAAATCGACATCAATATTTGTTGTAATTACCTCAAAATAACACAGAATATATTAATAAATTGTAAACTATTGCACGTTCAGAGTTACCTCAAAGTTGTACGTGTACCTCGCACGTGACTGTTTGGCATTGGTTGATCTAAGCGAGGAAAACAACTTTATTCTTGGGCGACATCTATGGCGAATAGTTCATACCAACTTATGCCACATTAATAAATACAAAGCTAGAGAAATTTCGTTCATGTTATAATAAAAATAACCAATTAACAGGCTTACCCTACTACACCTTATTAAATAATGTAAAGAATATTTCGAATAATGGTACATAGAGCAATTTTTAGCGATGCCTCAGAGTCACCACTCGAGTGCTAGGGGTTAAAACTCGAATTTAGATGTTCGTGACAATGTGGGGTTAGCAGGAAATCGGATGGTAGAGCAATTATGTTCGTAGCAGTTCCCGTTCTTCCGCATAACAAGTTCACGTATCCAGTTGCACCTGCCGTTCGCTTTGAACCTGCGTGCACAGAGAGAGCCTTGTCGACCGCCTACAAGGTTCCGATCCTGTGGGTACCGAGATGATTGGTGCTCCGCCGCGTATTTCGAACCATACACGCGAACTACATTAGCATAACACGATCTAATTGATGCCGGTCGCGTTATGCACCTTCGCCTCTCGCCACCGCGAATGTTGGTCCTAGATCCATTGCTCATGCATTAGGCACCACGTGCGCTCGAACGTGCATATTGTTCAGCTGTCTAGAAAATTGACGTCGTATCGGATTAACGCGTACGACGCAGCTATTGTGGACTGCGGATTTTATGCATTCACGTATGTCAGAAATAGCTGCAGCTTGTCACAATTCGAAAATTGCGACCTGGTAAAATGATTGAAATGAGGAATATTTTTTATTTTGCATAAAGAGCCGCAGTCTGTGCATGAATTACTTGCAAAAATCAAGAAAAGGTATGAATTGATTGAACACCAAACAAAAAAGCACATTTTTTCTAGAATTCATCGTGAACTATGGTCCACTTTAATTCTTGAAATATATAAGAATAAGATAAACAAAATATTTTTCTGTTATATCTACACACTATAGGGTTGGCATGAAAGTAATTTCTGTATTATAAAGTGAAATAGTAATGAGCTTTAACGAATAAGATATTTTCCCTTTTGTTCGATGATCTTTTGCCAGAATGAATAAAGAAGAAAAGAATTTATCGATTAAAGTTCATCGCACGAATAAAAAAATTCGGTGTTTTACATCACCTTAAAATACCGGAATTACTTTCTTGCCAACACAACATATTGAACTCGATTGAGATCCTCTAACTCTAAATCATTGTTTCCCTGCACTTTTTCTTATCCAGAGGATTTTTGTTAGTCAACTGGCGACGTCGGCGTGCCGTAATAAATATCCATACGCGCACTGTTTGCTAGACGCATAGATCTATCTTTTTGATCAGCAGGCTCGAAGAGAGCAAAGCGGGATGATGCAATGGCCGTAGTCATTAATTGGATTGATTTATTAGCCCTCGCTTGTACGGCTCTGTCAAAAGGATAATATTTTACGGTGTTCCTGAAGCACGGTTACCGAGAACGAATCGTCGGGACGATGGAGAACATCGACGTGCAGAAGGATATCGAGGTTGAATTAATTTAGGTGACTCGAGGAACGCGTAAAACGCATGTTACGCTATCAATCAAGTTAATAATCATTTTCAATCCCCCTCGACCGGAATCTGTTCAAAATTTCTGTGCCCCGTTACGCAATTACCGACTGGCAATTGTTTTAGTCCGACGAAGAAAACAATGTTCGAACATTCCACTTATTTCCCTGTTGAATACAATCGTGATAAATTACACATCGTCGGACAGAATTCGCATAGGAAGCTAACGAGGATTTTTATTCTTCAGATATCCGCTCGCTGTTCGTTCTTTTACAATTATAATAAACCGCCGGTGTAGACTCTGTCGCTGGAACAGTAGAATCGTTCGTAAAAATGTTTAAATTTATTGTTACCGATAGGAAAACCCCGTTAGACAATTTCACCAGACGATATGTATAAATGATCGGTACGGGAAATCGTTGGTATCCAGACGTCATGTCATTCTTGATCGAAGCCGAACACAGTCACTTCCTAATCTGTACCTAATCGAAATTGTAAAGAAGGAATTGTTGGAATAAGACGGTCCTCCTTGTAGACAGTTGGTGATTGAGCGTGGAATAAATCGTGTCCAGTGTACCGGTCACTGCAAATCCAATAGAGATAGAACGCGTCCGCGTATATTTCATCTGGTTTCCCGTTTAAAAATTATTATGCGCATAAACGGTGCCCCTCGGCGGCAAATTAACATCCCGTGTGCCCGTGTTTTAATCAACAGAAGCGATTCATCAGCTGGCCGTTGACCTGCGAGCCGGGAAAAAAAGGTTCGATAGAACGGATTCCGCAGAAAACGATGCCTTGCATTGTGTTTTTCACTGGTGCTGTTTAAGGAGAGAGGATGTACCATCGGATTACCATTACCATTCTTCGCTTTTTTATATGTATGTAATAAAAAATAGAAATTCAACGAGCATCGGATCTTTAAGTTGCCTGAAAAATCTCAAAAAATAAAGCAAAAAGTTGGCTTTCGTTTTCCCTTGAGAAAACGAAATGACTGACAAATACCTAAAAGACTGCGGATCATTATGCAAAATAAAAATATTCTCCATCGATCGGAGGAAGCGGTAGTTAAATAAAAATTCATTTCACCGGTTGATAGTCCTTTCACGTTGAAAACAACATGATGTACACGTTAAACTATCGCTTCAGTATTACAGAATATATTTCTACCAAAAGAACGAGGCATAACAAAAACTGCAGTATAGAACAGACCACATAAGTTTGCTTAATTATCGAGCAAAAACGGCACGAAACGGGTTAATAGGCTCGTGATAATGACATCGGAATCTCCGTAGCAAGATTACAGCAACGAATAACTGTTCAAGAAGAGAAAGGAGCGAAGAAAAAAATGTTTGCTATTAGTCAAAATCGATAGAGACGACCAGAGAGTGTTTCTGAAATGCTGGGACACGTGGCGCGTCTCGAGGGATAATCTTTTGATGTATCGTCAAACATTTGCATAGGCTTTAATAATAATTTGAAATTAGTTTAGTAAACGGTCTGTTCGCAGGCTGTAATTATACACCTGTCGCTAGGGATTTAAGGGTTTTGCTTGTTAGCCTGTCTTTGATCGAGAGAAGATGAAAAATAAAAGAATGAACGCCGCGGCGGTTCATATTAACAAACCCGATGCGCGAAGGAGAGAATAATAAAGCAATAGCGTTTCAACCGTATAATTAATGCCCGTTCTGACGGTCATGAAACGTTAATTATGGCGTTTACGTAGCGACGAATCGGGGAAGTACCATTTGTATTGCGTTACGAGATGTCCGATTGATAAATTCGAAACTGAACCCCGAGTCACACTTTGCCGTTCAACATTGTGGCGCGCACACACACTCTCGGCGACCTCGCGATCCCGCCCCATGCGCAATAGATCGCTCGCACACGTGCGCGGACTATGAAAACGTCCAGGCTCTGACATTTTCCTGCGACTAATAGAGATCCGATCTTCGTGAGCGAATCACGTCGGGACCCTTCAACTTTGCGCGACATTTTCATTTACAATGCACATGCTGCAATTAATAAACGACGACTCGATGCAACGGTGTTTCGATACGATAGGGATAGTTCTATAGTTATCGCGAGGAACTTTCGTTAGAGTCACTTCATGTTGGAGACAAGTTATTTTTCGTAAATAACTAATATTTTCGATTTCTTCATTTCGTAGGGATTTCATCTGACATTACTAATATTTACAATTTCCTACTTTCAAAGAGTTCCCTTGTGTAGAGGGAGATTGTTGTTAATTGTTAACCCTTTGCACTCGCAGCTATTTCAACTTGAAAATTAAACATTTCTTACGACAGAGAATATTTCCGTTCTCAATGATCTTTTAGATTTGGTAAATACAAAATTGATGTAATGCCTCATACAATACTTACATGTTTAATAACAACATATCTAATAATTAGACTGCGGATCTTTATGCATTTAAGCCTTCTAAAAATGTTCAAAGAATGCTGGAACATAAAATTCCACAGAGTTTTTATTTTTATTAATTTCAGAACTACAAAGAACTGCCACTGAAAATGAGATTTTACATAGTTCCACACTTTCCTACAATTTGCCTACAGAAATTGAAAATTAGTAGAAGGGAAAAGAAAATTCATATCTTTTATAAAGCTACATTTATTGCTTGGACGAATCAGATTTGACTTAATCTAAAAAGAAAGGCGCAACATTCCTATTTGTTAGACTTCGTTTGAGATCTTGACGAAGGGTGTGGCTCGTTAAAATCCGGCAAGGGGTTAAACTTGAGAAATGGAAGTTCGGCGACGTATTCGCGGCTCGTGGACCACAGTGCATCGCCTAGCCGGGCATTGAAATCGCCGCTCGCGCTCGGCCGCTCCTCTGGCTGTTACCGTGGATTGGAGCAAGCGCTCGGCTCTCGAGCACAGTAGTTCGTATACATACATATATCGTGTATCACCGTGACGCTATTCGTGGACACGTTCCAGGACTGTAAAAACTTTTTTTCCCGGGGCTGCGCGGGCGCGTACGTGCACGTTCTGTCTATGTGATTGCGCGCCTGTGTGTGTACGTGTTTCGCGCGGGTGTGCGAAACGTGCTGCTCGCACAGCCTTGCTTACGATCGGCTTTTCGGTCCCGTTAGCTTGAACCCTCTGGACCGGACTCTCTCGCCTCTTGCCACAACGGCTACGTGTCCTGTACACACACGCGTGCGTTCCGCCGTGTTCACGGCCTTCACACCGGCAAAACGATAAACGGCCGATTCACTCGTCCACTCAAATTAACGGTGAACATCATTGTTGTCGAACGATCTTCACCGATCTCTCCCCTCACCCTCGTCGATGGTCCTCCCCCCACTCGATCAACACCGTGCTTCTTTTTCATCGCCGCTTTTATTTGCCGAAGATCCCGAGCCATTAGCGACGCCGGATCGAAGAAGAAATCGTTTATCTTCGAGAGGCTCGTAATTAGAGAACCGCGGTCGACGGACCCCGGACCCGCGCAGTTCGAATTCTGCGAACCCTTCCACTCATGAAATGCGGTCATCGACGGTTTTTCGGGAACAAGCGAGAAAGTACCCGCCTGCCTGATTGTCAGATCACAGGCGAGATCGAGGCCCCGACCGATTTAGGCGAGCGTGATTGATCGCGCGAACAGCTCGTTGCGTTTGACGTACGGCCGAGGGATTGGTTCCTTGTTCCTGTGGTTGGGTTTAGATCAACAAATTCGGATCAATTCTACGAAAGAAAAATCATCTTGATCTTTCTCCTGTTTTCAATCGCACCCACACATGTTTTATTATAACCAGACAGCGGATTCTATGCATTTATGAGAAACATAAGGAAGTGTCGTTTAAAACGGTGAAATTTTTATTTTCGATCTATTAAACATATTAAGAATGAAGATAATATTCTATTTCACTCGAGGTTGTTGCAATTCAGGAAGACAATTTTTATTTTGTATAACATTCACGGTCTGATAATCACGACCATTAGTCTTCTAGTATAAACTTTCCCTGATTTTCCACAACATTGATATATCGAGGCTTAATGGTTGTAGTTATGTTTTTGTATTTCACTTTCCAGTTTATGAAATGAAATTCGCATTACCTACGTTACAGGATGACATGATAGGTAACTGGCTACCTGGAAATTACATATGCCTGTATCTACAAGTGCATACGTCTTCATCGTTCTTGCTATAACGAGGGCAAAATGAATTCTTAAGAAATACATATAGAACTATTACCTATGTTTTCCAACGAGACGTTTCGTTCACTGGTTTCAGGAATGAAATTTTCGTTTGATTCCAGTGCCGTGCGATCGGTGCAGGCAATTTTGATTTAGCATAACAGACTTGCAAGCGGCGCTTTTGCATATTAAACAAAATAATCTCGACCTGCGGTTGGTAGAATCATAAAACGTGAATGAATACGAGACTTTCTTGTTCCCGAGAAGAAAAAGATTTCGGGTTTGTATCAGGATTTTTATGATACCGATCCGATCGGATACGCACAACGTGTTCCCAGTTATAAATTGGAGTTTCTTAATGAAACGGATATCTGGGAGAGAGGTTCGGATTCGATAAACAGCTTAAAGTGGTTCGGAACAGCCTATCTGCAGATTAACCGCTCGGGAATTTCGTCCCGTGTAACCGTGTTCCAATTAACGTAATTAGTTTAACCTACACGCCATCGACGGTGTACACAACATTACATAATGAACCGCAGATAATTATTAACTGACGTAGATTGGGAATTCTGAAATGCGAACGATGTACGAGCGTACAGTGACTCACTCAGTCTCTTGATTCTACCAGGACAAAGGTGTTCAGACGATGGGTGAGCAATTGTGCAAATAACATCACGGTCACGGTGGTACAATAATAGAAAAACATATTTTCCTGGGAAATAGTATCTTTATGATTAAGTTGTGGTTATAAGTTTTGCACTCTAAATTCGCAAATCAAATTTTGAAAATATTATTTTCAGTGATAGTAGCCTTTGCAGATCTGAAATATATCCGAATTTGAATATTCTGGCATTTTTTGAAAATGTACAGAAGCCATAAATGCATAAAAGTCCGCAGTTTAGTAATTACTCTTAAATAAGCATTTGATAATTTCTGAATTTCTTCACAATAAATTTAAACTTACTTAAAATACTTAACACTTAAAATACTAGAAAAACTTACTTGAAAATACTTTATTTTTAAACGGTTGAAATTGATTTGCAAAACCGGCATTGATTAATTCCCCGTTTACCATTGTCAGCTGCGATAAACGAAATGAATTGCCTGCATGCCTCGTCGGGTTTAATTGAAAGTGTATTTTTCGTTCGGTTTAACGAGTCCTCCAACTAATTACCGGCGGACGCGGTTTTCTTTGAACGATCTCGTGCAAAAACGTCGAGTTACTTTTCCGTAAAAAATCAGCATCGAGGGACCGCAGTATATTTCGGTTAATCAAACATTCGAGTAAAAAGTCGAGCAGAAACTTCGTAAGTAAAGGTCGGTCGATCGAAAAAGTGGGCGGGGCTCGAAGTGCATTCGAGCGCACTTATCGTTCGAGTAGCCACCGGCCGGCATTCATAAAACCACTGCCAATGTTGTTGCTCATTGTTGCTCACGCTTCTTTATTACCGATTGGCAACGGTGCACTCGGTTCCGCATGGTTCGGCCGCATCGTGCTCGATTATTCCGAATATAAAAACCGTGCATACTAATTTAGCGTTACACTTCCTCGTAATTTACGTACGGCCGATAGTCTCGAAAGTTCATGCCGGATATTAAAATGTATTTGGTTCACAATTAAATATAAAAAGAGGATGGGGATCATCGATCCTCGACGATTATTAAACACGACCGTGTCTTTAACCGTTACGCGAAATCATTCATTCCGAGGACAAGTAATTTTCAATCACACTTACGGAAAGGAAACTGTCGATGCTTATTTATCGAAGATGATCGCTCCCTCGCGGGGTAGGTACTATAAATGTCATAACAAATCATTAACTCAATTAATAGGTGGGAGGGAAGGCGTGCTATGAGCAGCGCCGCCCATAATAATTTAACTGACTGACATTTTATACTTTACTTCCCTTCCGAGGGCGAGTATAAACGTCCTCATATTGTTAGCATAAATTAGTCCCCTCCAACGTAATTAACATTCTTTTAATTGCGCAATCACTGTAATTGGCCGGGCTATAAATCTCGATTGGCTGATTGCTGACACTTTAGGCGATGGTCAAGAAACTGCGTTTCCTGAAACGAAAAGATAACAAAAAAGAGAACCAACAACTTGATTTCTCCATAAATTGACCACCTGCCATTTTTCGTTTATTCGTTTCGTTAAATCGTGTAAGAGAAATCTGCGAAACAACATAAAAATGTAGATAGAGAAAATTTCAAAAGTGATTTTTCTTTATATTTTTCTTACTCTTTGCTCGATGGTTTAAAACACTGAGCGAGTTCACTCGTTCAGTATTTCATATTAAATAGTCGATCAAACCTCTACCATAGTAATTCTCGTAGACCCAGTAGAGAAATTGGCATGCTGTGTATACGTGAATGGGTTAAGTACTCATAGACGCGAGTGTAAACACTCGAAGCACGCAGAACGCACTTACATTCACCGGGGCCACGGGAGCCACGCAAATCCAGCAAAGATGTTAATAAGTGAGCAATGTGAAACAGCAAACAAGTTGCAATTCCATTTGCAAAAAATTCGACTATCTCCGAATACGTAGAACACGATATTAAACGCGCAGGTGTTAAAAGCGTCCAAGTGGAACATCCGTTGCAAACTGTGCGAAGAAAGTAGAAACTGTTGTTGTTAAGTTTCGAGTCACTAAACGTGCCAGCAACATTCGTTATTTATTCGAAAAATCAATTCTACTTTCTCCGTGAACGCGGTGGACTTCCAGGAAATATTACTATGTTTCTGTTACTGGTTTTGCACTCCAAATTCACCCTTTTGCGAATCAATTTCAATCTTTACAAATAAAGTATTTTCAAGCAAGTTCTCATAAAAAGAATCCAATCATAATCGTTGCTGTGAAACGTGTACATCAAATACTTATTTAAAAGTTCTGAATTTCGTTTAAAAAATCACAGGTTTTGCACTCTAAATTCACCCTTTTGCGAATCAATTTCAACCTTTACAAATAAAGTATTTTCAAGCAAGTTTTCGTAAAAAGAATCCAATCATAATCGTTGCTGTGAAACGTGTACATCAAATACTTATTTAAAAGTTCTGAATTTCGTCTAAAAAAATCACAGGTTTTGCACTCTAAATTCACCCTTTTGCGAATCAATTTCAACCTTTACAAATAAAGTATTTTCAAGCAATTTCTCATAAAAAGAATCCAATCATAATCGTTGCTGTGAAAGATGTACATCAAATACTTATTTGAAAGTTCTGAATTTCGTTTAAAAAAATCAATCTGAAAAGATAAAGAGAACGTCGCGGTTCGATGTTTTGCGGTATGCCAAAAAATCCGCACGAGCATTTTCCATAGTGATAGCAACGAACAAAATAGAATCGATCTTGCGGTCGCAATAAGCCATTACATCTGCTACCAATTTTCTTCCGCGTATAATACAGTTAGCTACGAAAAGAAGGAGGCTCGATAGGGTAACTGAAAATCAATCCTCGGCAAGAAGCATTTCTACAAATCATGCTGCTAGCTCCCACCACCCTCGTTCCCCGACAAAAAGCCTAATTCAACCACGTCGTGTAGAGCCTTCAACTTCGCGGAGTGACCTTCTTCCCACGTACACGTCGGTGCTACTTCCTACACCGGGTCGGGCATCAAATTATTATTGCAACGGAGAATTACGATATATGGGATTCTTAAGTTGAGTACATAACTACACGCTAGTTTAAATTAATTGCTTATACAGTTTCCATCGAACGAGTTCGAATACATGGAGCCTGGCGTTGCCGGCGAAGAATTCGTGCGCCACCATGCTGCCGCAAACTTTATGTTACTTTGCATTCTTCCGAGTGCTGTTAGGCGAACTTTTATTTTCGTGTGCTACGGGAACACATAAATCCTCGCATGGGCAAGCTTCCAGAAACCGTAATTATTAAACGAGACTTGTTATTTACGTAAAGCATTCGGTTACGGTGTACTTAAAGTTTGTACAACTTTGTTAGCGTATGTAGTACATTTTCTATGGAATTGTTTCTATCGTACACTTTTATTGTCTTTCCTAGCTCTGATCATTCTCATGAATTTTGATTTTAACCCTCCGCGAACCAGATTAAAACGTAGTTAATGTTTTCACAAATAAATCTTTGTTTCATTTGTGTGGGTGTGCTTGTTACAAAATGTAGTGTTAACCCTCAGAGTCACTAAAAATGTTTAATTTTCAAGTTAAAATAGCTCTGACTGCAAAGGGTTAACACATGCAAATAATCGCTCCTCTTGAATGTCGCCCATCTAGTATAAAAGTAATTAAAACATCAAATAATATTGAATACAAATTAGATAAGTTAAATCAATAAATTATTCTTAAACCTTAGCAATCGAGGGGTGACTCAGAGGCGCCCAGAAATTGCTGTACCATTATTCAGAATATTGTTCGCATTGTTAAATATGTTTGTATCTAATCAATAACTATAAATTTGATGCGAGGTATTATATCAATTTCATGTCCATAAAATGAAAAAATATAATTATTCTAAGGATTAAGATTGCGATCGGGGTTTGGGAATTGGAAGCAAAGTGGGATTTACGGGTAAATCGGGACCCGAAATCATCGTTCTCCTTGACCGTGGCCGATCCGTTAAGGTAACGTAAGGTAACGTAAGGAAAGGTGCGGTAACACGAGGTAAGATAAGGGCGTCATGCGTTGGTTACCGTTGGGTGGCGCTGGATGGTCCGCTTGGAATGTCGTTCAGCGACTTCCCTCTCCCACCATCTTCATCCAGAGCTCTTTCTTCGACTTCCCTCGGGCTCGTCCTCTCCTCGTTCAACTTGCACGTGCCTTTCATACCCGAACACACCGGCGCGTATCTCTGTAGTCGTCGATTGTAATCGCGGATAGATCCTTCGTTGCTACCCTCGATCCAGAACCGGCAAATTTTCACCAATACATAACTAAACACCAGGGACCCTAACTGTTATAACGAAAAAGAAAAAAAGTCATGGAATAACAAGTATTTCATCGACTAAAATCGTATTGGTTACAAGTAACCGAAAACGTTTTCTCTTGTTGGTAAATGTTATCGTTGAGAGAAATTCATTTCGATCACTTATGACAGTTATCAATACGAGAAGTTTATTTCGGTCGCTCATAACAGTTATCGATTCGAGTTTATTTCGATCGTTCATAATAATTATCGATGAGAGGAATATATTTTGATCGCTCGTAACAGTTATCAATTAGAGAAGTTCATTACGATCGCTCATAACAGTTATTGATGAAGGAAATTTTTAATAGTTTACAACTTTCAAATGGTAGGCAATCAATTGTTTTATAAATTTGTTATTCGTAAAATTAATTGCTGCAATCAAAATTTAATGTGACAAACATGAGTTTTTCGAAATTTTCTCCTGACAAATCACATCGCAAATCATCTAGCGTTAATTTTAGAGCAGAAAAGGCTCGTTCAATGCTAACCTGAGTTGCCGGCACAGCGTGAATTATGCACGCTAGTTTTGATAAATACGGGATTCTATATTTTTGATTTTCTCAGTAATCTATAATATTTTATTAGATTATTATTAGATTATTATTAGATTTTCGTCTATATCGACACGTTTTACCCGAGCGGAACAGAGTGAACGAAGACAGTCAACAAACAAATTTTGTGTTGTTTTTATGGTCTGTTGATTCGTCTTGTACGAAACCTTCTCCATAAACACAGGCTTGTTCTATCCGAAAAAGAGTAGATATCTCAATAATTAAATAAGCAACCGCGAAATGAATTTTCTCGTTAATAATTATTATGAACAAGTGAAAACAAATTCGATCATCAATAACTGTTATGAGCGATCGAAATAAATTTCTCTCATCGATAACTGCTTTGAGCAATCGGAACAGCTTTTCTTCATCGATAACATGACTGTTATCGAGGAGGATTCAATTTCCTGGACACTAATAACTGTTTTTTAATAATTAACTTTTTATTAGTGATTTTTATCGTAGAAAATTTTAGAACAACTGTTATTTTTGGTGCCTGCTAAACACCCGTTCCAATCTGGCAATCATATAGGTTTTACACCGCAAAAGCATCCTTTTACAAGTCTAATTCGAATTGTTGCAAATCAATTTCACCCATTAGGAATATTTCCAATTAATTACACTTGAAAGAATCTCGCTTCAGCATTAAGCGTCGATAAATTCAATTTACATTTACATAAAAATGTTCGAACAGTAAATTTCGAGTTTTGTAAATCAATTCCACCCATCACGAATATTTTAAATTAATTACTCTTGAAAGAAACTCCCCTGAGTCGATCAATTGAATTTACATTTATAAAAATGTAATTTCGAACAGTCAAAATATTGCGAGAATTTAGGAACGTCGAGGTATCGTTTCCAACTGATTAAAATTAGAATGAAAGAACTGTATACTTGGCTCCCGTTTTTTTCTAATCGACGGAGAAAATTGCACGCTGCAGTACTTCAGAACAAAGAAGATCCGAGAAATGGTTCGGATTCGTAAGAAGCTGCAGCGTGTTAGGAACTCGGGGGCAGCAGGAAACTATTTGGTCGGGGTCGATTGAGCCGCGGAGTGGCGAATCATCGAACATCGTTCCTAAATGAACGACTAAATAACACGTTCCTTGAGCCAACCAGCTGCAACGATTTCGACCTAATCCGCGGCGTAACAGTGGCAATTACTGCTCTTACACAAGTAACGGACTGAAGATTACCGATGATTACCACCTCGGCTATTCCTTTATCGACAGTTTACTCTCACGCTGCTCCTTCCCATAGCGCACCTATTCAACGGCCCGTGCATCAAAAATTCATATTTTTCGAATTCTGTGATACTCGTTTCGCGTTCGTGCCACTGGAAACCACCGATACTGTAATAAATAACGGGGGAATATATATGTACAGTTATAAATTGATTCATCGTGTAGCAATCTCTTAGGATGGCTAAACGATTCTCCTGGTTTGATGACCTGTTTACATCGTTTTATTAAACTTTCGTACAATTTAATATCTGACGAACCCATTTCCGAAGTATTACAACCATTTTGCGTCGAGTGCTTATAATGAGCTTGGGTATGATGCTTATAATGATGCTTCGTAGACCACCCTGTATACGATTCAATTATAGTCATTGATGCCAGTCGTTTTTGCGAAACAGTTGGTTCGATGGCACACGTGATTAAGACAGTGATTTAGTTTATGGGACATAGAAAGCACCCGACCTTTAACAATATGCATTATAAGTAGAAACAGAGTGATTCATAGACAGACACTGCCAAAGTTTCAATGAATCCAGGGACAATAGTGCTGTTGCAAAAATGTATTGCGTTTTTCTGCGATGGCTATAGTATATTTCTATTACCTAACTTTGAAAGAAATGCTTATTATTGCACCAAAAAATTTGCATCTTCCTTTAAACGAATTTCCAAAAATTGCCTAGTTAGAAAGTCAAACAAAGGGAACACTAGATAGGAGTAACGTCATTTTTCAGAGACTAGACGACACGTGAATCGATAAATAAAAACCGAAGGAGCTACGACCTAAATTACAATGCGGACGGCGGATATTAATAAGTGGCACACGAAATGGAAGCATCGGAATGACGTCCACGGAGTTATTAAAAAACTCCGAGCACAGCAAATACTATTATTCAGAGAGGCGGTTGCGACGAATTTGACGACTTTCTAAATTTTGAAATGAGTACCGCTGGTTGTTCTATACGAGGAATCGAGTCGACAGGTTTAAATCACTTTCTAATCTGCAGTAGAAACAGGTGTTCATTCGTCTCACCAATTGATAACCGGTTTATTAAAATTATACAAATAGATGCGTCGGATTGAAAATCTTCCAAACGGTTGTTAAACAAATTTTTTTTGTCGTCGGGAGCTTCGGTTTAAGCGACGAGAAAGTCTAGGCAGTTCCTTTTTAGTTGGAGAGAGGTGAACGTGGGATTGAATGTCATGTAGTCGTTATTAAACAATTTTTTGTTTTGTATCTGACGGCTTCCAGCTGCGCGATTGGTAATCGCTGATTACCAAAAAAAAAAACGTGCGAAAACGTGAGAAACTTCGTAGAAATGCTGAGAAGTTCTCTACAGTTTATCTACAATTGAAGAATGTTCAGCTGCGACGTGTGAAATTCATTGTTGTTCGTTATTCTGTATATTAAATTAGATATATATGTATGAATTGAAAATGATGTGGCGTTCACAGATCGGTCTTTTAGGAAGTAGCAATTAGAGACGCACGAGTTCGTTCTTCGATAGATTTTCCCAAGACCCTTCATAAAATGCAGTAAAAACAAGCGAAATGTTCCGGTTGCCGTGCATGATTAACAGCTGATACCGAAGAAATGGAATTACAACTCGGAGGAAACTTGCTTGAGCTTGAAAGAAGTATCTGTATAATTAATTTCATGTTAAAGCGTGAAAGGGTGTTGCAATTTCAGCACTTTTATGAGAATTAAATGATACAATAATCGTTGAGTGGAGAAGAAGACAGAAAAGAGCGAGTTCCTCGGTAATTCGTATTTTACTGTTCAGATAAAAACGTGCAGTTCCTCTTGTACAGTGGATGTTAATAGAAAATATCACTGTACAATAATATGTACAATTTGTCGCATTGTCAAAGTGCTCGAACGAGGATTTTAAATAACGAGATTAAATGACTGCTGTAAGGGGCGTGGCGATTCGAAGAAGATAAAATTGCACCAGTTATTTTTCATCCGATTCCACCTGCTTCTTCGCGAATCGGCGCGCGCGCGCATACACATATACAAGTGGTTGGGTGTACTGCTGAACGGCAGTATACGTCAGGAGTCCGTAAACGGGACCGTAAAGCATTTAAAACGATCGAATAATTGCCGCGCTCTGCGTTGTAGCTAATTCCCTGTCGACGCGCAGTCTTTACGATTCCGTTTGGATTTGCCGATTTCTCGGATCGCGGTTCACGCTGATGGACGGCGCCATACGAAACCGTAAAAATCCCCGATAGAAAACTTGGTAGAACGAACTAGTTCCAATTGCCCCAGTAAATTCTTGTTGCATCCGATGACAACACGATCCGTGATCGGTAGCCCGAGGCGTGCTCGCGCCAGAAGGCTCAACATTATTCCATTTCACTGCCTGACCCCATCGTGATACCCCCCTTTTTCTCCGTTTCTCCTCTTTATCTTGCGTATTTTTTCCTCTTTTTGTCCGCGATCGGTGCAGCTCGAAATCAACGAGGAAAGGAAATGCGAGATTAATCAACCGTTCGAAAGCTGGACCGGTCGCCATCTATACTTGAAAATCATGTTCGAGGAAAGATAATATGCATTGTTCGAAAAGCATTTCTTTTTTTCTTTAATTTATTCTTGACACAATCATCGAAGTATGCAATCAACGAAGCAAATCAGTGAAAAAGGAAATTCATTTGTCGATCAACCATTGTACAAAGAATTTATTTTTAAATCGACGAGGAAAGAAAGGCGAAATTAATCAACTGCTCGAAAGCTAGTCGCCATCGGTTCGATCATCGATCCCAAATCGAAAATGGATTCGAATATCTCTACTCTCCTTGAATCGTGTTCAACACAAGGCGGGACCTTGTCGTGAGATTATCGTCTCTCCTGCGAACGAATCATCGTGTCATTAATCAAGTAGCTGGTTTTTACAGTTGATGTTCGTGGGACCAACACGATCGAAGAGTCTATACTGTCCGATAGACATTTTATTTTCCGTAACTAGATTGCGAATCTCTAAAATGAAAATTCTTTTAATATAAAACTTACGAGGAAACAATTTTCTTCACGACAAATATTAGATCGTTCAGAAAGTAATTTCGTTTTTCGTGTAGAGATGGCATTGCTTCTGTTAAAAAAGAAGTTGTGTGCTGTTTACGGAGAGGATGTACCATCGGATTACCATTTTTATCGATTTTTCAACATTCTTTGTACGGTGAAAATTACATTTCAAATAAAATCGTGAAAAGTCATATACAGTGGCAGAAATTTCTATGAAGTCATCTTCTTTTTAATAGATATTTAAAAAATATTACCATTGTTGTTGATTTATCGTATCTGGTCTTGTGCCTTGCAGACACTCGGATAGAGGAACTGCGTACTCTAGTAGACCGCTATGTTTACTATTTACGTTTGTTTTGATTTTTTTCTGTGTGGTGCAGAACACAAGTGCGAAGTTTCTATAAAGTCACTCAGTGTTTCTCTGTATTCTGAGCAGAGAACTACGGAAAACTACGAATATTCTAAAAGTATTAGTTTTAGAACTGAAAGAAATCCTGTTTGTTATAATTTGATTCACGTGTATGAGAATGCCGAGAGGAAAAGTACTAACAAGTGAAGAAAAACCTTCAATCGATGCTTATAAAGATATGAGCTGCTCTAATCGCACAATTGCTAAGAAAATTAATCGGTCATATACCGTGATTAATAATTATATTAATTTACGTAAAAATTACGGGAAAAAACATTTTAAAGTTGGTAATAAAATATTGTCAAAGAGACGACATTCATTATTAATGAATGGGAGCTGAATTGGTGCTCCCAGTAACAATAAGACGTGTGCAACAACTTTTAAACTCTTCTGGACGAAAACGCAACGTAAACCAGGCCTTAAAGAAGTACATAAACAGGCCTGTATTGATTTCGCACGGGCACAAAACACAGTGACTTTATAGAAATTTCGGCCACCTTTTCAATAAAAAAAATTAATTATTAAATTAAAGTGACGGAGAAGCTCAATACTGCGGCACAAAAACCACTGGGAACGTCCCTAACACTGCGGTGTGATTTCAACTATGATGAGAAACGAGGTTCACTTCAGCCTAACGTTTTAGATTAGCTACGATTCCAGATAATAAGAGTATTATAGATCAAATAATTACATGTTTATAAAAAGAGGGGTTCTTGATGCTGGAAGGTGGACTCTTTTCCTAGCCGAGGGAATTTCAGCGACACTTAACCGCGGATTACCGTATCGATTGCGAAGAGGTTGATTTTGTCGCGCGTCTTTTCGCAGTGTCGCGTCGTCGTCGACTGGTCGCGAACCGTGAATGGCGTTCCGAGGCGTAATTACGCGGCAGAATTTACATCGGCATAAATTACGCCCCGCGTATGCCGACGACCTATAGCGTTGCTTTGCCGGCCCGTTTTCATCCTGCAAATTAATGGCGGCTCGCGGCATGAATGAACGCTGACGGAAAAGCGGTTCGGAACACTCGGAACGCGTTTCTGGCGGCGCGGCGGCGTTTAATTAATACGTCGCGTCGCGCCTCCCGCCGCGAAACGTATCCCGAATCCGATAACGATGCCAGGTGTTATCGGGTGTCACGATCTAATCTCGTATCGCAGGACGAGCGATAAATATTGTTAACGTACGAGCTACCTGATCGTCCCGAGAACTGGAACGACTAAGCCGCGGACGCGGCGACTTTGCGAATTTCTGCAAAATTATCTTCGACACACCTCCTCTTTACTGATAAAAAGATTAGAAATTTGACGCGGTCGTTATACCGGTTATGCGAACATATTTCATTCCTGGGGAAATTAACTTGATTAGATATTACAAACGCATCTTGTCGCTAACGGACTGTATTGCTCGAGATTATACTGTAGGAGAGCACAGTTTGTCCTTTTGCAAGAGTGAATTGTATCTCGTATGTTACATGTAATCTGAATTTCATAATACCAATCGATAATCGTCCGATCTATCTGTCGATTCGATAATTCCAGTTTGTTTGCTCTTTGTTCCGTGTAAATGATAATCAGACTGCGGATGTTCGTGAAACTTTCAATCTTTCTAGACGAACTTTGAGAAAGTGGTACCAAATAAAATCCTATTTTCACTGGTAAGCAGACAGCGTAACATCTTTATGCAAGATAAATATTTTCTACCTGAATTACAACAAACTGGAGTGAAATAGATAATATTTTAATCTTGGCTACTTTTTAGATTTTATAAAATCATCGTTGAAAATTTATACAGAACATAAATCTACTTTATTAAACGTAAAAAGAATGCATATACCTTGGCGAGCACTGTTCTACAATGTATACAGCCTTTCTTTTCAAATGAAATAAAATTTGATTCGTTCGTAATCAATAGACTGCGGATATTTGTGTATTTATGTAAAATATTACTCGATTTCTGCCACTAGAGAGTGCAGTACGCGGCACAAGAAAATTATTCAGAAAAATCTCCATTTCGTTGCTAATGTACCGGTTATTATTCGCAGAAAATGAAACTTAACAATACAACTAATAAATAAAAATAGAGTCAACAATATTTATGCATTTCTCGCCAAAGGAATTTACCGTACACCATGACACACACGAGTAATGAGCTATGCCAGGTTTGTCCTTACTGTGGGACGTCTGGCGTCGCAGGATCTGCATCGTGCACCGTCGGCGTGCGTCGCGTCAGCGTCGTGGGGTATCTCTCCGATTCGCTGGGTCGTGGATCGTCCCCTCGTGGCACTGATTCTCCGTAGCGACTGTTGGTGGGGGGCGTCTCTAGGAGCAGTTGCACGTGGTGGCAGTGTTATCCTCGGGCGAAATTTCGGTCGTCTGTACGCGTGTACAGTAGAGGAGTGTACGGTACCTCTCCGTTCTCCTATCCTTTCCGTGGTAGGGTAGGAAACTGTTGAAGGTGGTGGTGGCGAATGGTGATGGTGGTGGTGGCGTCGGATGGTGATGGTGGTGGTGCAGCTGGCGTCGTCGTCGTTCTCCTCCGGTCTCGGATGGTGGTGGTAGTATTAGTAGTAGTAGTAGCTTCTAGTAGTGGTAGTAGTAGCTCTCGGTAAGAGCATACACCGAGTGCCACCTCCCATTTCGTCCTCGGCGTGCTGGCACACGAGACACGAGCTGTTAGCTATACTTTCGTACGGTCCGGCGTCGTCCCCGTGGTTCAGTCGGTCGGCCGCAACACACCGCTCAATCAGCCGATCAGCTGTTCCTCTCCTGTTTTGCGCGGACCGGCTTGCGACTCGATCCGCCGTGCGAGTCAGTCCGCTCTGTTCATTCTCGCAAGCCGATCGCCTGTCGATTCGTTCTCGAAGGCTGATCGCCTCGCCTTGCCTCGCCGGATGCATCGATGCCACCCACTCGCCGCGGCACCTTGATGCGCGATCATCAATCGGCGAACATGTTCGAATCACCGCGAGACCGATCGCTCGTCGCACAAGCGACGGGCCACGCGTCCTCGGAACATCCTCGCACCCTTCCATCGATCACACCCTCCTCGTCTGGAGTCACCTTGCTCCTCTAGTTCATTTAGTTCACTCGCTCTCTCTCTCTCTCTCTAACTGTCTCTTCATAGTCTTCACAAATCCCTCTCCCGTGTCTAACCCCTTGCCGAAACTAGTGCGTTCTCCTTTGAATCCTATCCGACGATTTTCAGTCGCGTTTCCTAGGCTCGGAGAGCCCTCGGAGACCGGAAGTGATCACCAGTGTTCAGTGCCTCGATCCGTGATTAACGATTCCCAGTCGAGAGGTAGTGCGAGATTGACACCGTGCGCGTGTGATGTGCAGGGGAATATAGTGTGGCGGTATAGTGGTTCACGGAACGGGATTGAACGGTGACTGTGACGGATACACGCCGACCGAACCGGCAAACTGGAGATCCTAGGGATGTTCCCGCCGCGCACGGAAGCGCCGACAGCGGACAAGCTGGCGCTCTGTTACGCGCCGCACGTTGACATGACCACGGTGATC
Source organism: Lasioglossum oenotherae (assembly GCA_028455765.1). NCBI lineage: Eukaryota > Metazoa > Arthropoda > Insecta > Hymenoptera > Halictidae > Lasioglossum > Lasioglossum oenotherae. The sequence goes on along the minus strand of CM052300.1, from coordinate 3,990,613 downwards.
GAGGTCGAGGTGTGTGATCGTTCGAAATCATATTATCATAGCATGTGTTCAAATCGTGACGTCCCTGGAATAACGAATTCGCAGATTTGGGAAACTAGTTTCGGAAACTGGAGTGGTCCACTCAAGATTTCGTCGTCGAGGTTTATTGAGTGTGCTAGAAGCCTAAATTGATCGTTAATCAATCTAGTCTAGGCTAAATGATCTTCTTCATGGTTTATGGTCAAGTGGTTATAATGTGGTTATAATATAACTTTTCTCTAATATATTCTCTAATAATAATATAACTGATCTTCTCAGTACTTTACAATTAAAATGTCTCTCAGTGTTATGTTGCCACTGTTTGATCGTATAAAAAGACAATTAAAAGTAGTCTAAAAAGACGGTTGAAGTCAAAATGTTAATCAAGCACGCGCACCGTTCCGAAAAATATCAACGTCTTGGATTCTCGTATATCATTTAAAATGTCTCTCCAGCAGTTTTGCGTTGCTACTATTTGATCGTCGAAATAGAAGATCTTCTAAAAAGACGATTACACATGTAGCTAAGGTACGTTATGGAGAAACGGTCAAAATATTGATCAAGCACAGAAATCATTTAAAATGTCTCTCTAAAGGTCTTCTAAAAAGATGATTTTACATGTAGCTATAAGGTACATTATAGAAAAATGCTCAAAATATTGATCAAGCACAGAAATCATTTAAAATGTCTCTCTAAAGATCTTCTAAAAAGATGATTATACATGTAGCTATAAGGTACATTATAGAAAAATGCTCAAAATATGTCATCGTCTTTTATTCCCCCGTAAATCAGCCTCACGGTTGTCATCATCAGCAATTAATCCCAAAGTTTAAGAAACTACGAGTCGGTATGAAATAATCAATACTTCTGAATAGTTTTATAATTATAGAGGATCGCTTGTAGAAACGACATTGTTGAGATTGTTGAATCTACAATTAATCACTTCTTTACGTGCGTACAAGTTTTTGTAAGGTTTACGACGTTTTTACGTCGACGTGTTCACCGATGAATTATCGTTCCTCGAAGCGCTGGAGAATCCTTGAACCACATTTCTCAGAAACATTGCTCATTTCATGATTACGTTCGAATTGGTGTTCGTCTATAATATATGGAAATCGAATGCAACTTCGGATGCAGTAACGAAAGTGTTTCCCTTCGGCTTTTTCTTCTTCTTTGTCAAAAGAACCACTTAACGCGGAGGGTAGATTATAAACCTGAAGAACAATCTTTGATGACAAGAATTAAATTGAAATTCAGATTTCCTGTAAATTATTTCCGTCGCATCAATCACGGAATGTACATAAATTATTTCCGAATGAGATCGAATAAGTATGACGGTTCAACCAGTTCAAATCCTTCAATTCCAAAAATTTCACCCCACAAATTATTATTAATACACTTACAGTCTCAAATATTTATTTTGCATCGAATCAGTTATTTTATTCAAGAAAAATTGATTTGTGTAGAAATCATATAGTCACGTAGAAAGTGGAGTGCGAGTTTGAATCTTGTATCGTTGCAAGGGAAGGTTAGTCGTCTCTAAACAGTGGAATGTAATTATTTTCGTGTGTAACGAGTAGTTAACGAGTATTTCGAGGTCGTCGGTTTAGGTGAATCACCCTGTGTATTTAAAGCTCCGAACACCGGAGGTCTACATTTTTTTTTCCTAGTCATTTGTCCTTAATCTACGATCTCTCGATTTCGACACGGCTGGACTTATTAGTTATTAATTGTCTACTTGTCATGCATGGTAAGAGGGACGATTTCTCCTGCGTTATCAATAGCGATCTCGGCTGGAAAGTTCGGCTATGCGCCTTGTGAAATGGACCGGCCATTTGCAGGTTGTTGGCCGCTCGAAATTTTATGCGTGTAGCTATAGTGACAGATCCTTTCGATCAAACTGGCTATTAAACGATCGCTGGCCTTCTTTTCAAACTGTGATCCACGCCGTTGCTGACTCTTCACGTTATATTTCATCGGGGAATGTAGACGATCAACTTCCGAATGATGGTTCGTACTTTCGAAGAACGGGGCTTCACTGTAAAAAGAACTTCGAACCAAATTGCTCGATCACATTTCATAATCAGAATAAATAAATCCAGATATTTATAGAACCGGGGCTCTTAAACTTATGTAGTTCGAGGCCCCCCTCTTGAACAACATTTTTTTCCGGACCCCATCCCAACCCTAGGCATTTACTAATTATTGTTTAGTTATGTCAATAACTAGTTATGTAACAAGAAATACGAAAAGTCTTGATCATGTAGGATTTTTATTAAATGAGTTATTTGGATAAAAATGAAAAGTTGGGGGATTTAAAGTTAATGTCAAAATTGTTTCGCGGACCACAGTTTAAGAACCTCTGTTATAGAGGATAGCATATAAAAATTGCTCGATCATTTCATAATAATAATAAATAGTCCGTAATATAGGTAAGATTTAAATTGAGGGAGATTTCAAGTTTAACCCCTACGATTTATTTTACGGTTTAAGTGATTAAAACTTTTCTGTAGTTCGTATAATTTCCTAAGAAAGGAGAAACTGTATCTATTGTATGCTTATATGTTCTCCAATAGCTGTATATTAGCAAAACCAAAGTAGAATTTCCTTTCGGTTCAAAGGAAATTTTAGTAGCATACATATTTATTAGACTCTGTTCAGAATCTTCACCACGAGTCAGACACGATATCGTAGGGAAAGGGGTTAAATTAATGTTTAAATATTAAGAGGTTGTTCCGAGTAAGAACTGCAGGGCGATGTAGTCAATTCGTGGACACGGTGTATAACAGAAATTTGAAGACACGTTTCGTCGACCACGGCTACGTGAAAGTCGGGCCCATATAATGATCGAATAACGAATATAACTGCAAATTGAAGAGTTCTTAATGACTTTTCCTGCGGCGTCGAAAGGAACGGTACTTCTTCCTCCGATACGATGGTAACGACGCCTATCGTTAAGTGACCAATATTTACGTGCGGAAGTCGCCGGTTGCAGCGCGGGTCGACGTCACGCATATGTATGGCTACAATAACGAAAGAACCATTTGGAAAACGCGATGAATTTTTGGCTCGTTTGTCAGATTAGGTAGTCACATGTTTGGCCAAGAGCTCCCTTCTATGTATAATGGACCTTCCCGTTCCGTTTTCGAACGACGTTAAATGCCGTTACGAGCTACCTTTCGAGTACATCGAATTCCTCTTCATGTACGCCCTAACCGGACGCCACGCACTCCAGTTCCTAATTACCGACTCATTGTACTCGCGAGTTCTAGAAACGAGCTACAAGATTGTCGATCTTTGTGCGTTGGTGCCGTTCATAAACTTTGAAACGTTCGAAAACATTTTTGGTTAAAATATCCCTCCATATCTAACGACATCAGAACTGTACGTGTAATTCTTGAACCAGGCACAAAAATGATTTATTCAATACATATCAGGTTGGAGGGAAAATTCTGTGATATTTTAGAGAAAACATTTGAATATGAATTTATAAAAATATATGTTTAGACGCTGTACTCGACGACGAACTCATTGGGAATCAATAATGCGCAGCCAACCATAATATTCTGTTACTTAAACAGTTGCAAAAATTATGATTCTTGCAGTTTGTCCGAATTTTCCGACTTTCCTTTGTGATTGTCTCGAATATTTTTTCCCGAAATCTTTTCCAGGACCATAACGAACAAAACAAAAGAAGAATTACGCATATCCATCGTTCGAATCGTGAGTTATGGTCTTCAGTTCATACAAAAATCCTATAGAAAAAAGCACTTTCATTTTTTCCCGAATTTTTCATTTTTCCGGGCAACTTTTCCAATTTTTCTTACCCTGAAAATCTTATTCGGACTGTTACAAACATTTTTAAAACAAATTAGCCAAATCGGTCCAGCCGTTCTCAAGTGATGCGCTTACCAACGAACAGCGTTTAATTTTTATTTATACAGATGATATAATTTCCATTATTTGTAACAACTTCTAATTCATTCAATGCAATATACACATTTCTTACATTGTTTGGGTTCTAGAAAAATTCTGTTTGTCCGATACGTTATCAAAAGCATTTTCGTCGTTTCTGGTCTCGCGACACGGGTTCGTTCCGCGATAAAGATAGAATTGAAGTCGCTCCTCGCAGGTGGAATCTTCACGTGCCATTCACGCGTAGAAAGTTGTACGAACGATGAAAAAGCGCACGCTGGCCCTTTCACGGGTTATAGAGATGTTCGAGATCGTATCAGAAGAGCAAAGACCTAATGGCTCACGCCGGTATAGTGTCGATACAAAGCCTTTCGCTGTTATTCAAATAAATCACTGCTGATAGTATCTGTTCGAGCGATGCTACATATTCGTGGTATCGCAGGATCCCCCCATGGACCTGGTCTTACAAGCTGTTCTTTTGCCGTTGTAGAAAAAGTACCGAAACTCGAGCGAATTCGGACATTTTTCTCCCACTTTAACTACCTGTGAGACAAGGAAAGAGTTAAAAAATCTACAGAACTAAAGCAATTTTCTCGAAAAATATTTTATCATGTATCTTACGAATTCACTTGTGAAATAGATGCTGTTTGGTGTATTCTCAATTCCACAGTGTTAGGAAACATTGTTGATGAATATTGCGTGCTGCAAATAAACAGAACGAATGCAAAAGTATGTAACTGCGCGTGTTTCATCAGCGACCTTTCGATCAAAGGATTCGTGGTACAATTATGACATTGTTAACTTTTGCTTCTTTTTTGCCCGTTAACAACGTATTTTCTGTAGCCTCATTTGCAACACGAACCTGAACTTCTGCGTACGCCTCGTTGGATTTTCCAACGAAAATATGCTTGATCACACTTGAGCAATTTGCTTTGATGATTTTGCGATTTGTGACCGATATTTCATACGATCAATGGTCGCGTAGACTCCGATGTAATCAGCGTTTTATACAGAGATTCTCATCTGAACTTTACCGCGCGGTTGAGCAACAGTGGTTCAGGCTTTCTCGAACGGAACAAAGAACAATGCGTAACGCAATGCTTAAAACAATCGCGAATTAATGGCTGGATATAAACGATTATAAAAATGGCGAAGTTTGCATTGCTTGTATAATACTGACCTATTACATTTTGCAGCACTGAAAGAGAAACGGAAATATAGTTGCACACGTACATGCATTATCGTTCGCAAGTCGCATAACACCTGTTTTTGCGTAAACAAAATCTTGACCCTTTGTACTTAACTGCAAAATTAAACGTTTCTTCCAAGCTAGAATATTTCCATTCTCTGTGGTTCTTTTAATTTTATGGATATGACATAAAAATCGTATTAAATCACAATTGCATAAATGCACAAACATCCGCAGTCTATTAATCAAGTATTTATGAGATTTTAGATCTCTTCCTCTTTTTGTGAATATCTCGAGCTCCGTTGACGTGTAGAATAATTATAAAAAGATATTCCCAGGCACTTTGTAATAACGTTCGAACACTATAATCTCCTTCTTCCAACGGGACCGGAAGCTTGTCTCCCTGGCGTCCTAATTTCGACATTACTTCACTGTTTCGGGTACCCTAATTTCAAGAAATATATTCTTCCTCCGAGGGTATTATTATGGTAAAAGCATGGTGTGGCGAACGAGTGAGATCAAAGTGCCATTCGCCATGAAAAAGAGGATATAGAATTTATTCTTCGTGTCTATATATATAAATGGAGTAGTTAGTCAGATTTTTTGTACGGCTTAATTGCACCGTTAGATACTCTGCTATAATTATACCTCGTTTTGAGTGATGCGATGTCAGATGCCTGAAGCGGCGTACGGAATCATTCATTGTTCTAAAAAAAGTTTGGAGTGAGTGAATCCATGCGAAGAATCGAGCTACAACGAAATTGTTTTTCCTACAATCGAAAATCAATTCCTTCATACCTTACCGGATAAGTGAATAATTAACGAGAAATATATTTATTTAAACAACAATGTCATTAAAACGGTATTCTGTAAAAACAAAAGAATACTCCCTATTTCACTGAACAACTCGATTTATTATACAGTATAAATTCGATAGCAAAAAAACCGAGGCTTCATTTAGAAACTTTAAATATAAATAAACTTAATTTATAACATTTACAAACTTACACATCGTCCCAGACGATTTAATACAGTGTTCCCGCGATTGTTGTGAGAAGATACGAAATGGTACTACGTGTTTTTACGTGTGTGTGTGCCGAACATAGATTTCTTGAATAGATTTTCCAAGTGTAAACGACGGTAAACAACGGTGCCAAGCGGGAAATTGTTGTATTGTATTAATACTATTCCATACCCGAGAATGATACATCGAGTATCATAAAACCCCAATTTAAACACCAAATACCTCAATTTCTTCGTAGCCAAAGGGGGAGCCCCCTAGTAGTGGGGATAAAAACGTCACATTAATCGCGGGAACACTGTAGTTGGCGCTAGACGAACTGCAACAAAACTGTTAATTTATTATCCGGCGTTAACACGCGGCGGGTGTATCTAGCAATAATAAAATCGATGATAAACGACTGTCGAGCAACAGTGAAAACAACAATTTCCGAATAGTCCGCAAGGAGACCAGTATCTTATCGCATTTGCGACTTTTATTTTTACTGGAACGACAGCTAACATCTAATACAGTTTTCTTGACAAAGATCGTGGGGCGCACCTACATTCTGCCCGTAAGCTATTTGCGGTGTTCTGTTCGCCATAAGATTTGCATAGCATTTATCCGCGTTTATGTTCACCACCTTCGGCGGATAAGCGGTACTGTTCCATATACTCGTCGTTTATAGTAATGGCGGACCTCCAGCTTGGCTGACACGATTTTTTCACCGGCGAACGACGGACATTAGTCACTGCAATTACGCTGACCACTGATTTTTTAATAGCGGCGAAAGTTTCACTCGACGCGTGTGTATATCGATGAATGCGTGTCTCCTCCCTTCCTTGCACATTTATTACGGTTATTATGTTTTCTTTTTTTTCCTCGCCGGTTTCTTTTTATTTTCTCTCTACGTTTGCCGTACACGTTCCGCCAATGCGTGCGGCCTTTCGACAGATACGATTACGGACAATTGAGGTGGAAATAGATTATGGATGATCCGAGAGCTCGCGCGGCGTGGCACCGTGTTTCGAGGAACGAACAAATGGATTAAAGGAACACGCCGAACAAAAAATTAGTCGACGTGCCGCTTCTATAACGATGCTCATTAACCTTTTCACTACATTGGATGAGATATCTCGTCGCCATGTTGTTGTACGGACGATGCTAGGGACGAGATATCTCGTTACCATTAGTCTTTATTATTGATATGAAGCTTTTTATTTAAAAATTCGACATGTCATCGTTGGTGGAAGGTGCTTAAAAATGATAAATATAAAACACCGTATTTTACAGAATTAGAATTTTTATGGTTTCGTGTTTGAATGCAGAGGGATGATTGCAATCGATATGTAGAAGACCTAATATACAAAAAATACAACTGACAGAAAAAAAATCTCATCCAACAATAGAATGTGTAGTTTGCAAAAAAGAGAAAAATGGCCGACCGAATGCTTTGAAGCATTCCATGCAAAATAAACAATAAAAACTCGGTAATAAATCATGGTGACGAGATATCTCGTCCACAGCATTTTTTCTTCGATATCGTGGAAGCGAAATGTCTCAGAAATGTCTATCTAACCAAACTTCCGTAAAAAGTAAAAGCCCATACACACCCAGCTCCAAGATCATGGGTAGCAATTCAGCGAGGGGTTAAAAATGTTTCTAAATATTGAGGAACGGTTACAAAACTGAGGTACTAATTCTATTGTGTTTCTGTTCGCAGGACCGTTTAACTGGCCATGGGGGTATATCCTCGCTGGGCGGTGGGAACTCGTCGCCGTATTCCGGCGCCCACCACCATGGTCACAGGGGCAACGGGAACGGCAGTGGGATGCCCCATCACGGTGGTGCCTCGTTGCCCACCGCCTCGGACTTTCAACCCCCATATTTCCCACCCCCGTTCCCATCGCACCACCATGCGCCAGCGAGTCCTCAACATCCGAGTCTCGGCCAGCCTCAACATCTCGATTACCTCGTCGGCGATCCTTACACGCAAACGTTGAACACGTTACATCAACATCATTACAATCACCTGAGCGCCGCCGTCACGGCTGGCCAGAGGGGCGGCGACCTTAGGAGGGACACCGAGGGAATCCACGTGGTGAGCAATTACTACGATCAATTACCTAATGGCTTGGCTACCGGATGGTTACTGCTAAATCAGAAATCAATTTTTGAATTATGCATTTATGGGAAAAATAGGTGGGTGTAATTTCAAACAATAGGAACATTAGAAGAATTTAAGAGCATCAACCACTAAGAAGAGACATAAATTTTCAATTTATGGATTCATACGATTTTGATTTCGTATAAAGAACACACATGTGACGACTAGTTGAACAGAAGTTCAATAAATAGGGGTAGAGCAAATCACTATCATTTCTCTTGATCGTACACTGAGAAAAAAATCCTGTCGAAACAAAAAAAATATATGTTGATTCAATAAGATGTACTATTAAATAGTGCCAATATCATATGAACTTATTTTAATATTTAATACTATTGAATTTCAATAGCAAAACTCATTTCCGCCAATCGTATAAGCCAATAGCTTGACTATCAATGTTTTCAAAAAAATAAGATATAGCCTCAAACCAATTCCAGTATAAATCAATATATTTCTCAAATTTTTTTAACATATCTGATTGAAGGAACAAAAGAAATATTACGAATAATAATATACGGTATTGAATCAAATAATATTTTCAATCATTTCATGATAGACAATTCAAATACATCACGATTTGCTTCTAAATTGCATACTATTGAAAATAATACATTGATATTCATCTAAGTAAAAAAATTACAATAACACTCGTGTTATTGAAGTAACTACTTTTTTTCTCAGTGTACTGGAATCCGATAGTATTTAACACGTTCCGTGTTGAGCTGTTTTTGCTCGACGATTAAGCAATCTTATGTGCTTTGTTCTATACTGCATTTTTCATAATACCTCATTCTTTCGATGGAAATTTTTTTTGAAAGCATGACGGATTTTTTTCAAAAGCTGAATGGGGTGTTCCAAAGGTGCAAGAAGGAAGATCGATTTTTCAAAGTTGGCAAACCGAGCTCCCCACTTAAATGGGAAGAGGGGCCCTAGGGGCGGGCACAGACAGCCCTCTTATTAGACGGGGACAGGTACGCGGAGCCGTGGCAAATGCAAATGTCGCGCGCATCGTCGGCCAGCCGGCTCGCGTGCTCTCCCGAGGGATCAACGATCGCAATCACCGATGTCACGGGCGGGACTTATTGGCCGTGATACGTCTAATAGATCGATACCACCCATTATTACGTTTCCCCCTGCTGTTGCCGAGCGGTGCGTCCTACAAATAACACGCCGCGCGCGCTTTTCTAATGAGGTAGCCAGGGCTGCACGTGACCGGATCTCCGCGCTCTACGATTTTACGCGCGCACCTGAGACGATAAGAGACGCCCGATCACCGTGTTTCCGCGACCACCGTGCGAAGATTGTCGCTCTGTTTTGCGACCTCGCGGACCCCTTCTGCAAGTTCAATGTCTCCATTGCTTCCTTTGCAATATTAACTTTTTCACTCGAAATCCCATATTAGATTTATTGAAACGCTAATTCCCGTTGAAAAATCAACGGCTGGCTTAGTGGTTTAAAATTCAATGACAACTCGGCAAGCTAATATAAGCGTGGTAAAATAGTCGAAATTATCATGTTGGGTATATATAATACTATAATGAATTTTGTCCGCGAACTCGCGACCATATACTGAGAAAAAAATCCTGTCGAAACAAAAAAAATATATGTTGATTCGATAAGATGAATAGTGCCAATATCATATGAACTTATTTTAATATTTAATACTATTGAATAGTTTTACTATTACTTACTATTGCATAGCAAAACTCATTTCCGCCAATCACATAAGCCAATAGCTTGACCATCAATGTTTTCAAAAAAATAAGATATGGCCTCGAACCAATTCCAGTGTAAATCAATACATTTCTAAAATTTTTTTAACAACATATCTGATTGAAGAAAAAAAGAAATATTACGAATAATAATATACGGTATTGAATCAAATACTATTTTCAATCATTTCATGATAGACAATTCAAATACATCACGATTTGCTTTTAAATTTCATACTATTGAAAAGAATACATTGATATCCATCGAAGTAAAAAAATTACAATAACACGCATGTTATTGAAGTAACTACTTTTTTTTCTCAGTGTACACTTGTACTTTATATTGAGGCAACTAAGTTGATTTTACCAATACAAGAAAATGTTGCAAACCGAAAATGTTTGGTACAGTGGGGCAATTATTGTGACGGAGATGTTTTTTATTCTCTAGGTCATATTTTCCGATATTTTAAGATCATCGTCGTTTTTTTTCTTAATGAAACGATGTAGAAGAAAATCAACGATGCTGAAGAACTGTGAAGGCTAGAAAGGAAGTTGTAGATGAAGAGACGTTTTGTCCTCCCTCTGTTCGAGATCGATTTTTCCGTTGCACGCGGAACGGATCACAGTTCTTGTACGCGTCTCGTTCTTCTCCGTCCTCCTCTCCGGGATTACCTGGTCACAGGGTGGGTAGACGCATGTACGGTTGAATACGTGGAAGACGGAACCTCGTTTAAGTACTCGGAGCGGCCTTTTTGTTTGTCGAGGTGCAAGCCGATTGTTTGCTCTAAGTGGGAATAGCACGCGAAAGAGCGTCGATCTCGGTGTTGCTTCACGAACAGGAACGGGACGCTCTGCGGCTGCTTACCGTGAATTATTCGTTGATACTGCGGAACGTATTTGAGGAAATATTATTTGACCTGTTCGGAGACCCAACAATGGTTAGTACGTGGATTTTAAGTGAGCGAGATTTAGTCGTGCTCTGTGGATGTCGTTGACAACGATAGACGGATGATACAGTATTTTATCGATAAATGTCCCCATCGCGGGTCTGCCCAGGGACAATTATCCGCCAGGGTACTATTCATTGATTTTAGCCGAACGTAGAAAAAGACAGCGGAGCTCGAGAGGCCTCGGACGCCGAGAAGTGTAAACATAAACAAATCTCCTTTATTTTTCATTATTTATCGATGGGACTTTGACCAAAATGTCAAAAATGATGCCAAATATGATATAATTCCAATTATATTTACTTGTGTAGTGAACGATGAAAGTTTTCGACGCGAACAAGGACAGCGTACAGGAAAGAAAGTGTTCGAAACTTTCATCGTTCATTAAACAAGTAAATATCATCGGAACTATATTATATTTGGTATCTTTCATTAGAAAAATGCCACGAATATGTTGGTGAAAGTTCGTCGTTGTCGGTTAAAGGCGTTGTCGGCCAAAGCTATTGTCGGTCAAATCTGGAGTCGGTGAAATGTTGTTGAAAAACATTTTAACCGCTTGTAGCTCGTGTGTATCTCAATCGTTCTCTACAAAATATATAATTTTAAAATTTAATTAAGGGCCCCAATAAAAAAGTTTTAAACAATGCCTTTTTTATTTTTACATGTAACCTTGTAAATTATAATTTTTCGAAAATCTTTGCTGCATATCGTTCCGTAAACCAATGCTTCTAATTGATTATAATAAATCAGGTCGTTTGGTACAGTTATAAAAAAGTTATTCTGTTTTAAAGGGCGTACGAACACTTTTGAGGGCCACTGTACTTGTGTGATGTAACAATATTAAATGTAAGCATTGCGAAAGAAACTTTTCGGACAACCTAATAGAATGCGTTGCAAAGTCGGCGAGTTCTTTGATTTCAACATGTGCCGATTGTCTTGAATTTCTAATTGCACGTCATCTTGAAAGTAACGTCTCGCGAGAGATTTTTATAAACGTCTCGGATCATTCAGAAAATGATTGATCGCAGTATCCATTGCTGAACAGTTCAATGGGAACTCGGTCGACAAAAAGAGTATTCTCCTATCCGGGGAGCTTTGCATGCGAAATAAACGTTCGCCGACGGTTCATTGAATCATGGTTCGCGTTACAGTCGCACAGAACCATGACGAGGGCAAGTTTAGACCTCTAATAACGCGTAAGGTAATGGTATTTGCGGTCCACCTTACCCCGACATCTTTTATGGGAACATCAACCTAATTACAGCGGCGTGACACGCGCCCACCGCATTGTGGATTATGTTTTTGGGGCGGTTCCAAATGGTGTCGTGTGACGTTTCACAAAAAAAAAAGATTCGGCTTCGCGTAACTCGACACGCGCAACACGAAGAATGCGTTCGGTTTCGCACTGCTCCAAACTGGTCGGAGAATGACTAAAGCACGGGGTTCGATTTAAAGCATCTGTCTGCGACATATGCAGTTTCGTGTTGCGAACCGTCCCCGCATTGAAAGTTGTTTATTTGTGAAGGAGCGGTGAGAAAACGTACGATTTCTGTGACGATATCGACGTAGCTGGAGATTAATGAATAAAAATGAAACAATTGGAGTTTGATATTCTGAATATAGAAGAATTAGAATATTAAAAAATAGAAAATTAAAGACGAACTTCTTAAAGATGAACTTCAGAGTTGTTGGCTTACGAACATGAATATTAACCCTTAGTACATACCATTATTCAAAATACAGTTTACATTATTAAATATGTTGGTATCTAATCAATTACTAAACATTTCAGTATTCTATCAGGTATTATATCAATTTCATATCCCGTATAATGAAAAAAATCATATAAAATGGAATTATTTTAGGTTCGAAGAAATGTTTAATATTCGAGTTAAAATAGCACCCAATGCAAAGGCAGAGTAGGGCATTGATCCATTAAAATTTTAATCGAGATTGATTGATTAATGTGTACGATTAAAAAAGTAATTATTGAAAGTCGGCTATTGATTCAATCGATTGATGAAGTTAATCGTCAATCGTTGATTAAAAGAAGAAATCATCGGAAAATCGGCGATTGATTCAATCGATTGATGAAATTAATCGCCATAAGGTCTATCCATAAATTGTAATACGGAGGGAGATAGAGACAGATAGCGGAGACGGAGAATTGACAGAAATATATCTCAACAAAAACTCCGTTTACGTTTTTTCCAGTATTCATACAATTTTGATTCCGTATTTCATGTCGAAGTTTCAGTAGTTAATCATTAATCAATCATCCGATTGACGATTACAATTGAAGGGCATGTAATATTTAAAGTAGAAATTTAACCCAATTAATAAATTTAAATTTATTCCCAATTAAAGATTGATAAGTGTTTAATCGTTAACCGCAATTAACGACTACCCTAGGAGATTAATCGTTAATTGCGAATAACGATTGAAGTAGAAATTTATTCGTCAATCGTTGATTAAATTTTTGCCCAACTCTGTGTAAAGGAAATATATGCGACAACCTAATATTTTAGTCACTCGGAAATGTCACACTGTATCGTATAAAATTGCCTGAGTTGCCTTCTTACGATTCCTTGTAGAACAATACACGATCATTACTGCCCCGAATTACGAATATATTTTTTATGAATATATTTCAGTTCTGAAATTGTAAATCACGGCGAGAGCAGCTTTAAAATATTCTACAATCTGACGAGATTGCGATATCGATTATTTCAAGCTGTACAACCCCACGTACCCTATCTTGGTCTGGCCAAAGCGCATTCTTCAAAGGAGGGTGGCCGACCTCGTTCTCAATGAAATCTTACACTGATACCACCGCTCGGTTTATGAAATATCGGACGAATCCCGCAAATACTTCCGCCGCTCGCTATCAAGACATGCTGACATTCTCGCGCAACAATACTGTGCCTAAACTTCGTGTAATTGTTTAAATTGCAGGCTCTGATAAAAAGTATTCGAACGAAATTTCACGAAGCTAAACGAACAAGCAAACTTTCTGCACAGCGCGCACTAACCAAATTCACTATTACGAACTTGCGATAATTATTTCACTAATAATTCCACGAGCTATTGGCTTCAAATTTAGTTCTACTATCAGTTAGGCGATTCTTGATGCAAATTGCCATCGTATTATTCAAATGAAATACATATAATGCAAATCTCATGCGGTCGACGTATAGCGAACGCGATTACGATGTAATTAACACTGTTATTACAATGCAACCAGCTGTGGTTGAAGCTAGGAAGAACGAGCGGAGGTGTGAAAGAGTGATTAAAAATTTGGCGAATTTGCTCAAAGCAGCCGAAGTTTCTGCGTAGTTACGCGATTACCGAGGTTTGACGGGTCCTTCGGTCTACTGGAAGACAAAATAGTTATACGCGGGACAGGAAGTCTTGAGACCCATGCCAGAACTATACGCAGCAATGGCGTCTTGCATAGTTGATCATAGTTAGGAAACTTGCGCGGCTACAGGTATACGTCGACTCTTACCACCCTTAGAATTTTCGGGCCGGGTATCTATGCTGCAAATATCGAGAACGACAACGACTCGGGAGATAGTTTGCTCGCTTGAAGGAGATACGTCGTTTCAAAGCGGTATTGTGGAAGATCGTTTCTAAAGTTGAAAGTCAACGTTGCTGAAATTCATAGTCGAACCGTTCTATCAACCAAAGAGTTGATAAGAAGCATCTGTCAATCCTCTGAAACGCCGCAAGATTTACCGCGTGTTCTTTCGACAGACTAAAATTGTTCAATATTTTCGAAGAACGATAGAAAACACGGAAATGTACACTGAGAAAAAAATCCTGTCGAAACAAAAAAAATATATGTTGATTCAATAAGATGTACTATTGAATAGTGCCAATATCATATGAACTTCTTTTAATATTTAATGCTATTGAATTTCAATAGCAAAACCCACTTCCGCCAATCATATAAGCCAATAGCTTGACCATCAATATTTTCAAAAAAATAAGTAATGGCCTCGAACCAATTCCAATATAAATCAATACATTTCTCAAATTTTTTTAACAACATATCTGATTGAAGGAAAAAAAGAAATATTACGAATAGTAATATACGGTATTGAATCAAATACTATTTTCAATCATTTCATGATAGACAATACAAATACATGACGATTTGCTTCTAAATTTCATACTATTGAAAAGAATACATTGATATTCATCGAAGTAAAAAATTACAATAACACGCGTGTTATTGAAGTAACTACCTTTTTTTCTCAGTGTAGGAGTTATTGGCGAGTTCGTTTTTCTATCTACTAAGTATTAAATTTGATCGGCTGCTTTCGAAATAAGCTATCCCCTCGGAGAGCCTCGTTCACCGCTCTCCCTCAAGTAATTTACTTATTAAATTTTCGGCTGACCTTTGGCATTCCCTCGGAGAGAATACCGGGCACGTTTACTTTGAAGGAAATATGCTAAGCACTGCAATCCTTAAGACTGTGCTAGAGATATGTAAAAGGGGTAAACGGTTTCTCCTCCGTACTTTACACATCGCTCGTTCCATGTGACTCCATATTCGCCTCGAACAAGATTCCGTATTCACAATTCCTTCTCGATGTCGCCGTCGCGCGTCGTCCCAATCGGAACTACTAAAAATTTCTTCGATCAGAAATATTACGCTTGTTCCACGAACGAAGTCACACTTCGAAGAACCCAGCACATCTGAAAATGTGTAAAAATCGATACGATTTTCCATTTCATTGCTATCATAATATTCTGACGGTTGGAAATATCGTATTGGAGCAACATTAGTAGATATTATTCTTTCACAACGAGCCTTCCATCAAAATTGTATATTTACTGTAAATATAATAAGCGAACGATGAAGGTTCATTATTCGCAAGAACAATGTAAAACTAATAATTACACAGCGGATCTTTATGCAAAATAAAAATGTTCTACCTGAATTGCCAGAACCTGGAGTGAAATATAACAGTATAATTAAATTCTCCTAATTTATTTACTGTTTTAAATTAAACTTACTCATTTTTGTCGGAAATAATCCTTATCAATACGCACATAAAATAATGGATGTGTTTATCCTCGTTATTAGTGGATAAAATGGACGCGAAACATTCGGCCGACAGTGTATAAATCTTTTTCGTGCTCCCACATTATCGAGTACCTCGTTCCAGCACAATGCGAACAGATGTTTACAATCAACGTATCGATAAACGGAATCGCGCGTGCTCTCGCGAGTTTCACGAATCGCACAAAGCGACCCGCGAAGAAGCAACAGAAGATACGGTTCTAGAAGAGAGACGACAATGCCAATAATCAGCCAAGTGGATCGACCGATTCCCAATAGCTTCATCCTTGAAAACGAGAAGAGCCTCGTACCCTACCCGTACGCGTTTTATACGGAATTATAGTGTGTCTCGTCTGGCTCGGGGGTTTTCCCTTCATGATCCCACATTTATGCTCGAGAGAGGACAATTTGTGACAGCCTCTTCGCTAGGGGATCTTAGATTCACAAAGTCGGCTTCATTGTTGCCATTCTTAACGGGGAAGAGTTGAAAGCCGTCAATCGGGGGGATACTGACGATCTGGATGCGATCTTTCATTTACTATTCTGGTTCATATTTTCAAGTCGAACCCCGACGGTCTTCATAGTCGAAGCTGATTGGTGAATTTATATTGTGTTACATGATTGTACAGCAAGAATGAAGTGGAGAAAGAGAAGAAAAATTAGCGAAATAGAATGTAGATGTGAGAATTTTATACTGCCAATTATAAATTTCATATCCTCGTATTAAAACGTTAATTGGACATTCATAGAATGTATTACAGTAAGTATGAAATGTACTTTATAAACTAGTAGAACAGGTTTCGCTTATCTGCCGCCATAATGTTTCTAGGAAGTTGGTTATGACATTTTTATTTTATTGACAAGATGGTCTTCTTGTTTGAATGCTAAAAATGGATAGAAATGTCACATATACATTCAGACATTCAGAATCTCAAAGATCTGTTTCATTGCATAATTTATTATTGATATTTATTTAATGCTTTAAACCAGGTATGGCTTATGTAGCATAAACAATACATTAACTTATTGACATATTACATATTAGTTCTCTTAACAATACATAATAACACCTTTTAACTTAACTTACAACTGGTTTATACATATAGCTTCTACTTAATAAATTCAATGAGATTAGATGGTAATTGCACATCTCTTAATAAAATCGAAGATACCTGACAGGCCTTTAATATCTGAGCCGCATAAGAAGCATTTTTTATTTAGCATTTTATATTTTGAAGATTGTCAAATGATGTGATCTATATCTTGGGATTCAGCACCGCACTCACAAGTACTGTCTACAATAAATTTCGCTCTGGTTAACGGAGCATTGAAATTATAATGGTTAGAACGGCATCTATTGACAAAACTGACAAAGTTCCTAGGTAGCCTACGCTCATGAAACCATGATTTACCATCATCTTTATGGAAAACTTGAACGTACTCTTTACCCTTAAATAAACCTTGCTCTTTGATGAAGTTGTCAGTGAATTTGTATACTGAGAAAAAAAGTAATTACTTCAATAACACGCGTGTCATTGTAATTTTTTTACTTCGATGAATATCAATGTATTCTTTTCAATAGTATGAAATTTAGAAGCAAATCGTGATGTATTTGAATTGTCTATCATGAAATGATTGAAAATAGTATTTGATTCAATACCGTATATTACTATTCGTAATATTTCTTTTTTTCCTTCAATCAGATATGTTGTTAAAAAAATTTGAGAAATGTATTGACTTATACTGGAATT
>CM052300.1:3715562-3972743 GCA_028455765.1 Lasioglossum oenotherae | reverse complement strand
TATTTTTTTACTTCGATGAATATCAATGTATTCTTTTCAATAGTATGAAATTTAGAAGCAAATCGTGATGTATTTGAATTGTCTATCATGAAATGATTGAAAATAGTATTTGATTCAATACCGTATATTACTATTCGTAATATTTCTTTTTTTCCTTCAATCAGATATGTTGTTAAAAAAATTTGAGAAATGTATTGACTTATACTGGAATTAGTTCGAGGCCATTACTTATTTTTTTTAAAACATTGATGGTCAAGCTATTGGCTTATATGATTGGCGGAAGTGGGTTTTCCTATTGAAATTCAATAGCATTAAATATTAAAAGAAGTTCATATGATATTGGCACTATTCAATAGTACATCTTATTGAATCAACATATATTTTTTTTGTTTCGACAGGATTTTTTTCTCAGTGTATGATTCGGTTTTAAAGTCGCTGACAAAGTCGGTAAATGGGGTTTTGATATCGAACATGGGCATTTAATTTGTCGCATCTTTTGCAAGTAAGTCTACCTTTCCATTGCATGATTTATTGCAATTTTGTTATAATAATAGACAGCGACACGCTAGTGTCCCAGCTCTGTTCCCTGTTTTTCGGTATTCCGCGAAAATTCGAAATGCTCGTCGAGTTTCTCGCGAAAAGGTTGCGCAACCGGAATGATTACGATTACAACAGTAGGGCGATGATTGCGCAAGAGGAAACACCGGCAGGACTCGTTATTGTCGATCTAGAGGACCTGCCGCACCGCGATATATCCGGCGTGGTCCCATAAGCCATTTATCAGTATCGATACGCGCCGACCGACGTGACTTTACTCCGGCGCGGCGCGGCGCACCGTTTAACAAGAGAAAGGCGATCACATTTCATCTCATTAGTCGGCCGGCACGGTTACATCAATTTATAACTAACACAGGCCCGACGATAGACTCCGGTAGCTGCCACGCCGTTAATTAGCGCCGTTTCCATTTCTTTGGCCGCGTGAAAGTCGCTGCTCTGAAACGTACCTCGAACGCGAAAACCCTAGAAAAAAGAGAATCTTTTTCCGTAGTCGCCAATCATTAGGATTGTTTAACCCTTAACACTCGAATGGAGACTCTGAGGTACAACTAAAAATTGCGATGTCATTAAAAAAATGTTGTTTACATTATTAGATTTAATTCCCGGTTGATTTTATGCGGATCTCATTACGCGCGGTTTATTATCAATTACAATTGAAACGAGTTGAGAACGATTTTATAGGTAGTTACTAGGAATGCCGTAGTCCGCGTAAATTGTGTTCGGTCTGCGGATATTCGTGCAAATGTCCCTTTTGTTCTTTAATGATTTTCAATTCTTTTACTGCGGGTTTCACCATTATTCACAATATTGTTTACGTTATTAAATATGTATGTTGGTATCTAATCAATTACTACAAATGCGCGTATTCTATGAGATATCATACCATCTTCATATGCATAAAATGAAAGAAACATTCTAGAATGAAAAACTGTTTGAAATCGCAGTCCGGGAGTATGGCAGCATTAGCTGGAATACAGTAAACAATCTAGCGAGGAAATCTGAGAAACGTGCGCGAAGATCTGTTCTCGATGCGAGGATCTCTCGTGGATCGTTTGGGACAGATATAATGTATACGTATATGTATTATGACGATGATGGCAAGGGCTCGTAATATAACCGTATTTGTGGCACAACCAGACCCGCAGTCTGGGATAAAATCTCCGGTTTTTCCTCGGTGGATGTGATTAAGATTCCAAACGTATGTCCACCTTGTGTTTCAATTCTCGGAATCGGTCTTGCCTCTTTTTCTATCCGCGCGCAGATAGAAAATCTGTTACATAAGATCGGTATGAACGCTGTCTATAAATCCTCGTGATAATCGTATCGTTCGTTAAAACGTTCGCGTTGCCGAACAATTAATAATCGACCCAAGCGACTGTTCCCACTACTTACCAAGAAGCTTACGTACTCGTCAAGAAAACACGTTTCGTGGATCTGTATCAATTAAACATATTCTGAAAATTTCACCAAAATCAATCGACGTTGCAATGAGCTACAAACGTTCAAAGATGGTAAAAGTTGCAGATTTTCACGATTTTCGGCCTCTCACTGCAATAAATCTAAGAATTGGCATAGATCTACAAAACGTATTTTAAAAATTTTCAATATCGGCCATGAAAGTTGTAAAATGCAACTTTTAACCAATAGCAATTTTTGGAATAATTTCTTTTCGCATCATGCAGTAAATTAACTGCTCTAACTTCTCAAAAAAGTTCAACAATAAGAAAGTTATCGTTTCTTTGAGAGCGTCCAAATATTAATGGGCCTCGCTGCAATTATTTTCCTCATTTCTGCAATAAATAGTGTTGCGTATGGAATAGCATGTTTAAATTCGCAGCATGCTAGAATCCTACCAGACATCGCAACAATGATAAATGAAATACTCCCTATCGCAAACAAAATGTTCGATCTAAACCGAACCGTTCTGAATAATCGAGCCTTTAATTACGTCGAAACAATATCGCGAAATTACAATAATCTGTATGTATCGTCGCGAGCATATTGCCTTCCCTCAGCATTGTGTACTGACCCGATTGTCCCACCTTAATGCTGATTATAATAATTTATACTGACACGATATACCCTATTATAGCAGGGGAGTAATAAACGCGTTCCCAGTTCATAATCAAGCATTTATGAACAATATATCAGCCGTTTACTGCTCGGCCGTGCATTAATGATGCAGATCGGTCTTACACGAATTATAAAATCAATTTTTCACGTGGCTCGTGAACGAACGTTTCCCAACCGGTGCACGCGAAATGATTTACGTAATCACCAGCGATACTGAACTCACCGAGTTTTTAATTGGTATTAATTTCCGACGTTAACCTATACCCGTGCTGCGCGCCCGACCAAATTTTCCACAACTCTTTTATTCCTCCAGATAAAAATGTTTATTTATGAAAATTGATACCTCCGCTTGTTTGTCGGCGGAATTAACTCGATGTCGGCCAACGAATTTATGGTTAATTGAGGAAATCGATTCGGGTATCGTGCCGGTTTCTGCAATGTGCCCCACCGTAAAGCCACGTTCACACTGAACCAACAACGAGCAACTTGGCGTTGCATGTATATCTTGAACAATTCGCCGCTTTTATCGAATAACGAAGAATCTGGAGAGGTTGCTTCAGTGTGGACGTAGCTTAATGCGTTTCAGAAACTTCTAGATAACGAGTATCTAGCCAGAGAAAATCTTTCGTCTTGCTATCCGACTGGGATTATTGCATTACGTGCTTCATTGTGCCGACGCGAGTTGAGCTATCGTCGAGTCATCGAGTGTCATCGTCGTACACGTGAGAACTGGGGCCCCTTTCGATTCGCCACTTTCGAGCAATTTTTCTTTGTTTTTACAAGGTTGTTTTAATGCTCTTTGTGTCGATAGTGGACAACCGTTTGTTCAATTCTTAATTTCATTGTGTACACATCAAACAATTTTAATTTATTTACCCTTTATGCTCGGAGCTATTTGAACTGAAGAATTAAACATTTGTTCCGACCTAGAATAATTCCATTCTACATTAATATTTTCTTTGTATGAATACGAAATTGACATAATACCTCATAGAATACTTAAATATTTAGTAATTGTTTAGATACCGACATATCTAATAATGTAAACAATATTTTAAGTAATAGTACAGCAATTTTCAGTGACGCTTCAGAGGCGCCTCTCGAGTGCTAAGGGTTAATAACTTAAACAAAGTTCTTAGTTTTCTTTTTTAACCAGGTCGCGACCTGTTTCTCTATCATGGCGATTTTCAAAAGTTTCCTAGAGCTACAGACTCTACACTTTTAAGTTTGAGTGTTGCCATTTCTATCATGTGAGAGTGGAATTTAGTCAGAACTCCCTTAAGAAGTTTTTTAACAAGAAAATTTTCAAACAACTTGTTAAAGCTATTTGAGCTATAATAATAGCTACATCATCTGAAATAACTTAAATGAAGTTCTTAATTGTTCACACGTGTACAGATTCGAGAAAGAAGCACGATCAAGTAGACTTCATCTTCGACAAAATTTTATTTCCAACAATGCTGCTCCTCAATGTGATTAATCGGCCATAAATAATTGGCCAATCGTAGTTTTTCTTTTTGGAACGAGACGAAATTTTTGTGTTCTTAGTATTCACATTCCGTTTAATACCTAAATACGGCAATTTAGGTTACCACTGCATCAGTATCGAGCGCATACTAGAAACTCTTACGAGTCAAACAGTCAAGATGACTTCACCCATCTGCCATTGCGACTTGAATTTACTGGGAAAGTGATTATACCGTGATTACTTGAAACACGTCGACTGCTAAGTTGCGATAATTTTGCAAGTCATGCGATTGAGTCGGATGAAAGCTTTATGAACACCAGCTGCCACTGCTTATCGGAATAATGTATAGGGTATTGTTAAATAATATGATTGAGATTCTGTGTATCGTAGTACATGATAGTATATTTGAAGTTTCCACAGCGATTGAATCAAAATTAATTAATCAAACAATTCCTGTGGCACTGATGGCAATTGTCAGCAAGTTTTAAATTAATTTTAATGAACGCTCTTTGTTCAAACATCATGTCACTGAGATTGCTTTTGGAAAGTCGGTCATCCTCGCGTAAGAAAACATCCTCATAAAGAAACACCGATAAAAACGAAACATGTTTCTCACATTAAGCGAGTACTGTACTCATCGAGTAATTTACATTATATTGTATTTCAATTACATGGTATTTACACTCATGACTTTGCATAATCAGCAATTAAATGAAGCGAACGATTCGAATTATGTAATGCAATTATAATGTACTTCAAATACTGTGTATATAAAATACAATTTATTTAAATTAGCACAACTCTGCTCTAAGGTGTCCTCGTGTGAAATGTATGATTTTTGCATTAAAGTGCGAAACTATTTTGCATTGAAGAGACGAAGAGAATTAGGGAGATCAGAGAGGACTAATGAAGGTGTATTTTTGCTAAATTTCAGACGAATATGCATACGTCGTTTCCATACGATGGTGGACGCAGTAGTGGAGGAGGCGGTGGCGGTGGCGGAGGTGGCGGTGGCGGTGGTGGTGGCGGAAGGGGCGTCGAATATGGCGCCGTAAGGCGTCCCGACGCCCTCCTACCACCCCCAGGCCTCGACCAGACCGACCTCGTTCTCCACAGCAGCCTCGTAGACGACCCCCAGGTGAGCGACGATGTACGTAATCGCAAAGCATTTTCTCTATTACCATTCTACCGCTGCGCTCCGCATCGGGTCGCGTCGCTGTAATCGAATCGCATCGCGCAGGAAAATGCTACCCTGACTCATGAGAATCTCCATGAAGAATTTCCGTTGCCTCAGCTTGTCCTATAAATAAACAGGATTCTTTCCAGAGAACTTGGAATAAATTAATCCGCAATGTTTCACTGTAATAATGGTAATCCTTCGCGGACGAGAGTTTGTTTAACTTTTCATTACTCGCACATGATAATTACAGTCTGAAAACTGTAAATTTAGTGTTCCAAGCATGAACAAAGGTGTCGACTACACTAGCAAATATTTATCTTGCATTGAAGAAGTTATTTTATTGAATAAAAATTGAGTAAGTGCGAGTAACTGAAGGTTAATGTTCTACGCTAAACGTTCCGAGCACTAAACGTGTTGCCTTGTAGAAATGGTAACATTGAATTTCCTTAGATTGTCCGCTATTTTTTTAACAATAAGCGATCGAACTTTATAAGCAATTTTCTATGGACGCGTCTACGTCAAAATTGCTTTCAACTCGAGTCACATTCAATCAACTTTTATATCCTACCAGAGTTGTCTTTTTTTATTGAAGTATTGGAAGCTCGATTGCAAACGTTTCTTTTACGTGTTTAACTTTGTAATCCAATATTTGTATGGTTACATTATTCGAGACTTCTAACGGATGTCTATAGAAGTTTTCGTTCACGCTGTAATTGCAAGAAGGTTGAGATTTTTTAAGAATTACATCGTCCTGTTACAATGTAGGTAGAATATTAATATTTCACCGTCTCCTTTTTTCAGAACACAAATGTAGACGACGGAGGCTTCATGAACGACCTGCCTCTTTTAAAAAGTAAGTCACAAGTTTGCTTCATTAATTCTGTCGCGTAAGATCGCTTATGTTTCAATGACAATCACAATTAACAATTAATAGCCGAATGTACAGTGAAATCATCCTTCAGTTGAAATAATTCTTTAATTCTTTTAATCGGGTTTCAACGACTACGATTCTCGCCTCTATTCTATCTGTAAAATAGAAATTGTCTTTATCAATTACAAGACACACAGAAGAGAAAACAGCATAAATTTTCTCGCGCATGAACGGACGTATGCACGGAGAAACACCGAGTCATGGCGATTACAGATCGTTGTTGCTGGTTTCGCTATCGTCCCACCTGTTCGCCGGAGGTTAGCGTGCATAACCGGAAGCGCGGCTTAAAGTCTGCAGTTTATCTGCGCTTACATTTTCCCGGTGCATCCTCTTGGTTCTTGCGAGGGCGACTCAATTGGAAACGGTTCTGGTCGATCCGTAAACTCCGAGTTACTATCGGTGGAAATCGAATGGCTGCGTTAGGTATCTCTTGCAAACGATAGGTATTTATCCCGTATACTGGCGTATACCGAGCGGATTTACGCCGCGCAAAACGCAACATTCAGGGGATAAACGCGCGCGAACTATCGCCATAATCCTGTCGCGTCGCGCGTCGGTCTGGATTAGGTACGACCGGAAATATAAAGTAGCCACGCCGGTAACTTGTCGCTCTTAATTAGAATTTATCTCCCTCTACGTCGTATCGGCTGCTCGTCCGCGAACAGGGCTTGAATTTTAACCGGCGCGGCGCGTCGGAAAGGTAAAAAGGCGGATGGCCTTCGTGCTGCAACGCAACGCCGTGAAACGATCTCGACGCGGATCTAATTCCGATGCGATTGCACGCGATTGCACCGTGGGCCAAAATCGCAAAAAGCTGGACTAAATTCACGTCTCCGTTGATTATATATATATATATATATATATATATATATATATATCTAGATTATACATGTATTCAGATTTTTAATAATCTTTGTTAAGGAATAAATCTGTCGCACGATTCCTTACAGCGGATCTTTATACAGGATAAAAATGTTCTACCTGAATTGCAACAATCTAGAGTGAAATAGACATTTCTTTTCTTTCTGAATGTGTTCAACAAGTTGAAAATAATGTAACAGTATTTTTAAATTCTTCTAATATTTTCATTGTTTTAAATTACACCTACTCATTTTCGTTGTGAATGCATAAAATTCTTGTGACCTCTCAAAAACACTCAAGTTGTTGGGTCTAATTTTAAAAAGTTATGCATTTTTAAAAGGTGTACGAATACTTTGTACAAACACTGTATATTATATTTTTGAAATTCTCTTAAAATGGACTTTAGTGGGTATTCGCGTAAGCGTTCGTTGCCTAATTACAAGGATGGATTCACGAAGGATATTTAACATAATGACTTTATGGCCAGGATATTTGCATGTTTAATGTGAAAGTAACTAACAACTAATAAAATGTTAATGTTAAGATTAGTTTTTATAATTCCATTTCATTTTTGATTCACTGATATTCATTAATTTTTACATACTAGAATTTTCAATAATTTTGCTGTACCAAAAGAAAGCATAGAAATTTTCTTTTACATTGCAATCTTAAATGAAACTATTAGATGACGTTATTGAGGCTGTTTTGTTAGTTTATAATGAAAATTGCTGTTACTGTTGATGGTTCCATTAAAAAGTGTTTAGCCATCAACCATAGATTTTTATTTATAAAATTAAGCAATAGTCACCGGTCGGTAATGTGTTAAGCACTAAGATTTACGTACAAGGTTCACAGTTCTACTCGTCAGAGTTCGGATAAAGGCTCGTTGTATCGAAGAAGGACCTCATTGGTGGCGATGAAAATATGAACAGTTACGATAGAGATCTCCTTGACAATTACGGAGAGTGTAGGTGGTTTTTCGGTACAGTAGGATGAAGGCGTGCACGTGAAGTGCTCAATAATCACGGTTGCGTAACGTCGAATCAATTATCCAGCGGTTCAACGCAAAGGATGTGTTGTGAATCGCGATTCGTTCGAAGGAAACTTCTACGATCCGCTCGATCCTCGTATCGCGAACGTGCCTATCGCGACCAGGTTAGCGCGCCTTTTCGCGTTGCGAAAGTGTCACAACCGTGCGCGCGCTTATGTTAGTTGGCCCGTCAGAACCACGGTAGACGGATTTTACCCCCAGGTGCTTTTCCTTCTAGACTGTGCGCACGAAGAAACCATGGAATCTCGAGCGCGACTCTACTTTCGAGAAGAGTGACGCGGATCGTCGACGTCGGAACTTCTGTTCAAGTAGTCATTGATGAAACAGAGAGGTTTTCTAGATTTTGCTGTAATTCACAGTTCGTTCAATAACCAATCTACGGGATTCCCATACACGTTGTTCACAGTGTTCCAATGGCTTCTTACATATTTCTATCCACATTTTTACACTGATATTTTAAACACCCCACACGGGAAAGGTTGTAGTTCGAAACTCTCATGACAGGATCGAAATCCCAAAGTTGAGAGATGTGAAAGTTTGAAAATTTAGGGAAAGCGCAACGAGATTTTTAAGAATATCAAAATCGAAGTATACATATTCTGTTATAGACGGTAAAGGGCGTCTAAAAAGTATGATTAAACATAATTAACCCCTTAATTTTCTAACAAATACGAATGTTACACGTTTCTGTTTCAATGAAATAAAATTTGACTGGTTTGTAATCGATACCTAAGCATTAAACTAAATGTACCAGGATTTACGCTACATTTTTCGGGATGAAGACGTTTTAATCGCTGCAACTGTAAAGAAAATGATACGGCAAGGGGTTAAGCACATGATTTATGTGTATGGCCAGTTTACGTACTTCAGGTTTACGAATTTATACATTTTCGATTTTAGAAAAATGTTTTTTCGCTCCGGTCTAATGCGCCGTGAATACAGCAGTCAGGTTTTTCGAAACGACGGCGTTTAGTCAGTGTTTATCGAGTCTGCAATTATAAAAGAGACCCCTCGCAACACGCCCGGTAATTCCTGGCTCCTCTGAATGGCCGACACAATGGCAGAAATGGTACCGGTCGTGATACGAAAGCTCTAAATACGGTTCCGCGAGGGCCAGAGGTGCGAACGAAAAAGGAAGAAAGAAAAAAAATCAAACTCGAGTGGAATGCCCGCGGGCGGATCGGATTTCGTTCATTGTCATTGTAATTTCTTGGCGGGGCGCAGTTTTCGGGGCGTTACACACCACAGGGGCATTACCTACAGATGGCTGTTTGTTCGAATGTCACTGTGGGTTATTATATGCCTCGTTACGTGCCCTCTGACGGCTTATTTGGCCAGTTTTTCTCCCTCTCCTTTCTAGATTTCTACGGTGCTTCTTTGTCCCCTTTGTTTTCGAGGGACGGTCGCGACATTGTATCGTCGGATTTCGAACGGCGAATCAGATACGCGTTCACTTAAACGCGAACGCTTATTCCGATGTTGCTGTCTGGGCAGACCCTTCGCTCATTCACGGTTTAACGTTAACACTTTGGCGCTCGGTGGTTTTTCAATTAATATATATATACTTGCCGAAAATACTACCCAGGATATACACTGGTCGACAACATTACAAGACACCCCATTCGATTACTGTTATCGTGTCTACAGCGAATCAAAATAGTATTTGCACGCTTATTGTACGTGTAGGTGCACATAAAAAAGTCGGAAACAACAAATTTTAGTGTTTTATCTGTAGTTCCAGCCAATTGCAATTTTTCCAACATTTCTTCCCACGTCATGTACTAAACTAATTGTTCTAACTTGTAAAAAATGGTCGTATGGTCCTTTAAAAAGTATTATTTTGATTTTCTGTCTTCCAACGTCAAATCAAGCTGGAAGCTTGTATTCTTCAATTAGCATTTTGGTGAATAATTATCCCACAATCTCTCAATCTCTTGTTTTATTTATATATTTAATTTTGCATTCAAATATTATCGTGCAATAGCTACATCTAATCAGAATACTAAACTAATTGTTCTAACTTGTAAAAAAATGGTCGTATGTTCCTCTAAAAAAGTATTATTTTGATTTTCTTTCTTCCAACATCAAATCAAGCTGGATGCTTGTATTCTACAATTACCATTTTGCTGAATAATCATCCCACAATCTCTCAATATCTCGTTTTATTTATATATTTAATTTTGTATTCAAATATTATCGTGCAATAGCTACATCTAATCAGAATACTAAACTAATTGTTCTAACTTGTAAAAAAAAATGGTCGTATGTTCCTCTAAAAAGTATTATTTTGATTTTCTTTCTTCCAACATCAAATCAAGCTGGATGCTTGTATTCTACAATTACCATTTTGCTGAATAATCATCCCACAATCTCTCAATCTCTTGTTTTATTTATATATTTATAATTTTGCATTCAAATATTACCGTGCTATAGCTACACCTAATCAGAATAAAACAATCAAATCAAGTAGAAAGAAATCATAAGAGACACCATTAGATACCATTAGCCACCACCTGATTTGCATGCAGTGAATAATACGTTTATCTTATATATTTGATGAAATAAAGAATTCCAGCTTGTTTCAAATACTTCAAGTGTAATTGTTGTTCGTCTCCGGAGAATTAAAAGTGCTAGTTCGAATTCGAATGCGTTTCTCGGCCGCAACAGAGCGAACAGAGAGCCGCGCAGAATCGGCTCGTCACTCTTGGAATATTCAGCCGATCGGCAACAGCAACGACAAATACATACATACATACATGCATCGCGATCGCCGATACGACATACACGTTCCGCTTCTCGGAAGCCGGTTATACAATTACTTGCAGCTTACCTTGGCTCCTTCGTCACTACCCGACGTGCTCCAGTTTAACCGTTGCTCGAAGGTATTGGAGCGAACCGATTTTTCTTCGATCACGAATCTCGAGGAAAAAATGAAAACCGTCGTTTCTTATTTTGGAGAAATCGTGGCGTGGCGGTGCCGGTCAATCGATTCTGTACGGACTGACGTCGGCACGTATTAGTTAGCAGCGTATTGGTTGTTGCTTGTCCGCTAGCAACATTACTAATAGTAATCGTTGCCGCTAGACCTGCAACTTTAAGGGAACAAATATTTTCGAGTAATATGCAGCTTCGTTGCATATGCACTTTCTTTGTAAAAAAACATGGGTAGGTGTAATTTAGAACAGCGAAAGCATTAGAAGAATTTTGAAAGACTGTTATATCATTTTCAACTTATATTGAACATATATTAATGTTTTCAGCGCACTGGTTGTTGTGCGCTGGAAATATTAATATAATTAGCAAATTGTCGATCGAGATAAAGGAAACGGTTATATTGAACATATTCAGAAAGAAAAGAAAAGTCAATTTCACTGCAGATTCTTGCAATTTAGGTGGGAAATGATTATTTTGCATAAAGATCCGCTGTCTATTCAGAACAGAAGAAAATTGACACTTTCCAGACATTTCAATGGTATGTTTACTCCGTCCCGAATTTTTCATAATGTCATAAACATCCACAACTCGCCGAAAAATGCAAGCAGCAAGAGCTTCCGTGAATTACGCTTTTGTCTTCGGTTCAAGCCGACCGTAACGGTTGTCTTGCGAATGAAACAATGGAAATGGCCCACGCAACTTTCATTTACAGTTCGTTCAGCAGCGTAACAGACGCGGATCCGTTGATTTAGTGATTTTAAAGCGGATCATTATGCAAAATAGGAATTTTCGACCGGAATTGCGACGGACTGAAGCGAGATAAACATTTATTTTCTTTCTTAATATATTTAACCCATTGCATTCGAATGGTGATTCTACAACAAACTGTATTGTTTTCATCTTGTCGACGTTATTGAAGAATAATGTTTCTTACGATTGATGCAGATCATGTTTATATTGCGTGAAGATCCAGAATTCGGCAAGGCGGCGAACTCCGAGTTACGATCATTGACCGGCGCGCCGGACGTCGATCGACTGTCAATTATGCTCGGCGAAAAATTTCACAATTTCACCGTGTTAATCCGCGACGCATTCATTAGCGGCACCGATACATTTTACGACGCAGTTGCGACACGCCTAAACGTGAAAGTAACCGGCAAATTTAAAGACCGGATAATTTCTTATTTACCGAACACGCGCGCGTAGAAGAGAAAGAGTGAACGGGGGCCTGTGATCCATAGATACCTGTGCCACGCCGCGAGCCGCCGCGCCACGTAAGGAATGGAAACGAGTTTTTGTGGTTAATCAGTCGTCCTCCGGCAACGGCACGTCTGAAGGCCGATTATCCGAACCCCTAGTCGATATTACAGCTAATTAATCATTCGAACGAGGTCAACGGACGCCTTCTTTTTTACCCTAATGATTTTCCTTCCCGAATTCGACAAACAGCTCATCGCCGAGTTGCCCCCCCCCCCCCCCCCCGGTCGCGTACAGAGCCCTTTTTTGCAATTTGGCTCTTGGAACTTTATAAACAACAAAAGTGTACTTTTTTTATAGAAAACATTTTTTCCTGTACACTTTTTCCAAATGCTCTTTGTGTTGAAACACCCTCCATATTATTGCGGATTCCATATTAATCATATTATTATTATTATTCTATAAAAACGTGCACTTTTGTTGTTTATAAAGTTCCAAGAGCCAAATTGCAAAAAAGGGCTCTGTATGGGACCCCGCAATAATGCAGAGAATATTTCAACACAAAGAGCATAAAAAAATATTGCTTCTTCGCTAAATGCAGCCCGCCCGCGTGATCGAAAAAATCAAGTTGTTTCATATTCCCTGTCAGTGTCTTTCCTGCGAGAAACATATCTGCTTCTCTGTTGCCGATTGGCGAGCGGAAATAGTGATATTTTTGCTCCGGCGCACCCTTAACTATTGCACGAATAAATTGGCTGAATTTCGTATGCATAAAATGAAGAGAATCACATAAAGTGAAAATAGTCTAGGCCGGAAGAAATGTTTCTCGCTTACTCATGTTACCACGTTTTTATTAGCTCTCGCTCTCTTGTCTGTCTGTCCGTTTGTTCCGTACAGATTTGGCAATTGATTTTATTTCACTTGATCGTATTGGTTTGTTGCAAATGAAGTAGAACATTTGTACGTTGCATAAAGATCTGCTGACTACTGATGTGTAACGACTGGACTCGCGTTGGATTTCCAGCAAATCAATTTTAATGGAAACATCGTCGGAGTAGTAAGTGGCTTTTGAAGTGTCCCGTTCGAATGAAGAGAGATCGTTACGGATGGAGAACGTCCACCATCTTTGTAAGGGCACAGCGAACCTCCCAGATTCAACCCCTAATGAAATTAGCGAGGACCATTGCAGGGTTGCCCTCAGGGCCAGGTGGGATCCCCTAACGTGGCGTTAGGGTACTATAGACCCCTGGTGTGTCGTCGCAGGGTCGAAAAGTCACACCCTTGCTCGCCGGTGGTAACCAATCAAGGTCGAGAAATAAGTGAACTGGTTCCTAACGCGGCGATTGGTTAAGTTTCCGGGGCATTGATTGCCCAGGAAATTGTGCGTGCGCGGGACTCCGTTTCTCTCTCTCTCTCTCTCTCTGTCTCTGTCTCTTTCTGTCGCACACTTTTTCCGTTTCTGCACGTGCGAACTTCAACGAACCGGCACAAGGCTATTCGCGTTTGCAAATTGAGAGCTTTCACGCGTGCGTGTGCGAGACTACAAGTTTCGCCGTGTCACACCGTGTCAAACCCTCTATTTGCCAGCTGGATCGACGATGACGATGACTACGCGCAAAACTGATCCGTCTACGTTCTCAGATTGTTTTCTTTTTTTTTTTTCGATCAAGCCAGAGTCGAAAGAATAATTTGTTTTGCCGCCCGATGTTCAAGGCGAGCGTGGAAACTTCCGAGTATGCTAATTGAAAATTTTGCTTGTGTGCGTGAGAGAACTATACTGTCCTTCTACATCGCAGAGCTGTGAATCTCCGTGCAAAATAAACATTTAGTGAATCATGCCACTGAAATTCGAAAGTAAAATTCTAATCAATGTTACTACACTCGGTAAAATAAGTTTCTGTACACCCCTTTAAAACAGAATAACTTTTTTATAATTACACCAAATGACCTAACGTTTTGTAAACAGTTAGAAGCATTGGTTTACTGAATGATGCGCAAAAAATATTTTCTAAAAATTATAATTTACAAGGTTACATGAAAAAATAAAAAAAGGTACTTTTTAAAACTTTTTTATTTGGGCCCTTAATAAAAAAGTTTTAAAAAATGCTATTTTTATTTTTGCATGTAACCTGATCAATTGTAATTTTTGGACAATCTTTTTTGCACATCATCTAGTAAACCAATGCTTCTAATAGCTTACAAATAATCAGATAGTTTGTTACAATTATATAAAAAAGTTATTCTGTTTTAAAGAGTGTACGAAGACTTATTTTACTGAGTGTATATCTGAATTGATGTCACAATTAACTCCATTGCATATGACTTTTTTTTATTTTATGAATATGAAATTGTTGCATCACCGCGTAGAATACTTAAATGTGCAGTAATTGATTAGATACAAACATATTTAATAACGTAAACAGTATTGAGAATAATGGTTAACTTTCAACTGGCGGAAGGATAGCGGATCCCGTAGTAAAAGAATTAAAAATCATTAAACAACATCCGCAGAAACATCCACTGTAACTATTTAAGTAATGACTTAACTCGTTTCGAATTTAATTGATAATCAACCACGCGTAATGCGCAGAAAGAGATCCGCGTCAAATCTACCGGGAAACGAATGGCCGGTTTGCGAAAGCAATTAAAACACGATATTAACCTACTAACCCATCGAGTATATGCACAACGTTTGCATCTCGTGAAAGATTATCTAAATGGAAGCCTCGGGAAACAAACCGATCGATCTCAAAGTACATCTGTCGATTCAATGCAACGAAAGTTTAATTCGTATTTACATAACGTTAGAACTTAGCCTTGACGAGACGGCGAAACTTGATGTATGTGGAAGCGGATTGATTCGCGAAATTGATGTGTCATGAAGACCGATTTCAGAATGGTTATTAATAGTTCGGCTGTGGTACTGAGTCGTTCATTAATTAGCTTTGAAAAGAGTCTATTGGCAAATGAACGGGTCGAAGTGCGATGCGGTCGAACAGTTTCTGTATCGTGCACTGTTATTTTATGCATTCAACATATAAAATATTTGTGTATACATATATCTGCCAGCTAATACTTATTCTTCTTCATAAACCTGGACGAAATTCCTTTAGAAATGATTTTCAAATCCGCTTGAATCATGGAGAAATTATTCAGTATTCTTTCGATGAATTAGCCATGCAAATCCAATAATAAAACATACATTTTTTTTCCTTATGTTTGTTAAATATGATTCACGATAGTTGACAACACTGAAGAATAAAAATAACGCAGCGTAAGTTATTCGATACAAAGAATTCACCAAAATTGAATCTTCCAAAAATATTCCATTTCGGGTTCGACTAACGAACGAGATAAAACGACTCCGATAAAATTCCGCAACAGTTCGCAGTATCTTCCGTTATTCTCCGTGGCGCGTTTCGATTTCGCCAAAACGAGTAAAAACTGCGAAAATGATCGTGTAAGTGGTTTCATAACGGGCTGAAAATTGTCGGGACCAGGTGATTCCCCCGGCACACCGGATATTCCGAAATCGGTTATCGTAAATCGGATCAGCGCGCGAAGTGTATTAACAGCTCTGGTCAGTGTCTTAATTACAAAGTAACGAAACCGCGGCGCGATTAATTTGCGGTTCGCGTTAGCAATATCGCGTTCCCTTCTCGCTTCGCGCAGGTGGATTAATTTATCAATACACCTGTGTAATAATCGCGTTATGTAATCGGCCCATAAATCATAAATACACGCCGGTAAAGCCGGGGCCGGGGCCGGTAGACTCATTAAAATCATGGACACGCTGTTGCATCGGACATCGAAATGATTTCTCTAAACAGCCCCGGGCTATAGATAATAGCGGATCCTCGTGGCGCGCATCATCGTTCGCCAGTTTCTTCCAAAGGGGCGACGATTGATAAATTGAGTATCACTCCAGACTAATCGTCTCTTCTTCGCTGACTTTTCATCCGCGTCCGCGTCTAGCTACGTTTCACGGACAGATTACTTTCCGCGATTTTTAAACGAGCTCTCAGAGGTTTTCGCTTTTAACAAATGTGTTTCCCATCCGCCTTGACGTACAGTGGGTGTACAAAGTATTCGTACACCTTTTAGAAACGAAGAACTTTTTTAAATTACACCTACTCATTTTTCTCGTAAACGCATACAATCCGCTGTCTAATTATGTTCAATATCCCCTCCGTAAATTCTTCCTTATAGGCAACGAATGCTTACGCAAACACCCACTCGCAAAGCCCATTTTAAGAGAATTAGAAAATTTGAAAAACATAATATACAGTGGGTGTACGAAGTACTCGCACACCTTTTAAAAACGAAGAACTTTTTCAAAGTTTCATTGAAATCGATTGCGGAAACTAATATCCAACTATCGAAAGTCTTGGCTCTTGTCGTTTATAAATTAACGCCATTTTATAGGTACTCAATTTGACAAGAATGCTTCGGCACAGTGATTTGATACTCTCCGCTGGATGTGTACATTTTGTATAGTTCTGCAACGCGAGTCTGTCATCAGCGGATTGCGGAAGTTCGCGCAAATTAACACTCTGATGAATGGCCTGTGGATCTTCATGCAAATTCCTCTGTGACCAAATTTGAAGTAAACTTTCATTTCCTGCAGCATCAATTTTGTTGCGTACAGGGTACGCTGGGTTTCTATTCAGTTTTCTTTGCTCGTTCATAAGAAACTTTTCTGGTTAAAAAATGTGCAAATTTGATTTTTAACGATGACAAACATTCGGGAAACAATGTATTAGTCGATCGTGACGCCTTCCCGTTGCGTCTAGCAGTCTGTCGAGAGCAGATTCTCTTTGCAGCTAGTAGTTTGGTAATTGCATATAATTATTAACACACGTTACTATTTAATGGTAGGTGCATTACCATATCACTAGCTGCTCTAAGAACTTTGTAGCTCTTGCGTGCAGTATTGCTCGCGTCATTATTCCAACTGCTTTAAACGTTCACGAGATAAAATGTTGCACGTGAAAAATTCAATTTTTCATGGCGGATTTGTGAATCGAATTGCAATTTAACAGACCGAAATTTAACTTCTTCGAGCAATTATTTTCCAGTTTTTTTTTTTTACACGATGTTAATGTCCCCTCTGTTTTGGTTGTTGTTTTATAAATGGTCTGTCGCCGAATTAGTTTCACGAAGACTTTGACTTCCCTGTTTAGCAAAATTTTTGTTACATCTTTCCTCCCTATGAGAACCATAATTTTTCTTTTACCGTTTAACTGACCTGAAATTTTATTGAAAGTCTAACTTTACAACTGAAGCTTAAAAGATGAATGATCTGCTTTCATAAAAAGAAAACTGTTTACAATGGCGTGGACTATTTGCCATTCAAAAGCGGCGCAAAATGCCGGCCATTGAATAATTATTAGCCGGACTGCGCGCGTAAAAACGAATAATAACATGATTATATAGTTGCCACAACTATAAATCATTACAAGTTATCAACGCACATTATTGCAGCATACATTCAGATCATCCGACTTACATAGTCGTGTAGCGGAACAGGAACCGATAAAAGGAAAATTCTTTAAAGACTAGAATTAGTTCGCAACAAATTAATAATACGAATAAATCTCCCACAGCATTAATCGCGTTTCGAATGAAACTGTCGGTCGCGTTCGGTGCGACACGTTCGATACATATAATATGGACGATTGGAAAGGCAAATAGATTAAAATTATTACATACGCGTCCGATATTTCTCAAGGTCTGACAAAAACAGAGAGGCGGAACCTTTCGTATGAGCCACCAATTATCGTTTTTAACCGCTAATCACCGGAAATGGTGGGCATACTCGAGACACGATTACGAAATCGCGGACGCTCGAGAAAAATGAGTACATCTCTAAATCCGGTTGCTTTCACATCTAAGCCTACGCTGTTCCCAATTACTCTTCTGTTATCTAAACAACATCTATCATGCTACAGTAGGGAACGGGGTTTCGATCTGTCACTTTCGGGATACGTGAAACAACGACGATAGGGCACGCACCAACTTTTTGAGAGTCAAGGTGATCGAGGTCTTTTTGACGAACCGAGAGGATAATATTCTTGCGTCAGATGCGCTTCGAAGTCGAAACCGTTATCGTGTCTACCGAAACAACTATTTCATTTTCGCATATTAATTTTTGTATTCGAAACCGGTTGCGGAGCTGTACAAATTGCTCGAAATGAACCGGTTTTTCGAGGAACCCTAGCGACGCGACGCTCCAGAATCGAGGGACATGGCGCGACATTCAGATTAAGGGAAGACTCGTTTCCAGGATTGCCGGGGTGCGGGTTGCGCCTTCTCATTTCTCGATAGTACAAAGTCCTATTTTTACGAGGCGTAATTTGCATTATTAGGCAGCACAAAGCTGCGACAGCTTTATGCAAATTACGCCTCGTAAACGTAAAAAGATTTTATAAAAAAAGATTAAACCGACTTCGAAAAAACGCACTAAAAAGTATAAAATAATTTCCATTTAATTGATGTGAATACACACGAACTTCAATACAATACAATCTTTTCGGAGGCGGTGCAGAATTGAAAATTTTCCAAATGACAGATGTTGCTGATTATGATTTCATTGGAATGTGATGGACTTGGAAATCAGTAGGTGGGAAGAGAAAATACATTAATATGTGAAAGCATGTAGAATAATTTAAGGATTTTCGTAATTTCCAGTGTCGAAAATTTTCAATTTTGAGCCACATCCGAAAAGATTGTATTATATTTAAGTTCGTGTATATTCACGAGCGTATTCATAAATTAAATGGAAATTATTTTATACCTTTTAGTGCGTCTTTTCGAAGTCGGTTTAATTTCTTTTTATAAAATTATTTTATTTCCCACTTTTTATCAAGAGACCAATCGGGAGATATACACTACACTGATTGGTCCATCCATCTCGGCGTAATCGGTGAACATTAACATACATAGAAAAAAAGCTAAAAAAAGGCACATACAGATCGAATTGAGTAACCTCTCCCTTTTTCGAAGTCGGTTAAAAATAAGAAATTTTGGGGCGGTTGCGGCCTAGACTGATCTTTTATCTAGCGTTTCCGACTACTGAAAAACACCATCTTTGCATTATCGAGAAACAAGGGAACCCCCTTAAGTCCCATTGCCCGTGGACTTCCCGCTAATATGTTCTACGAAACGTATCCGCGAAAGTATATGTTCGTGCATTCCCGGCAATTTACCGGGTATTTGCCTTCTGTTCCTCGGAGTGGAAGCAACGTCGGCTTACCTGTGCCAGATGTAGCACTCCTTTACCGACAGTGTGACCGAAGTGGCAGTGGCGGTAGTTGCTTCATTAACGGGCAACGTGTTCCGGTCGTTGTGCTCCCGTTGGCTCCCCGGCTGTTGGCTGTTTCCGCTGGAATGAAAATTGCACCCCTGCTATTAACCACCGTCGATACACGTGCAGAGGTGCTACCGGCAATCAGCGGATTCGTACGTGTTCGATGATGATCCATTACACACGACTTTCTACTCGTCCTCCTCACCTCTTCTCTGTTGGTTTTCTTCTCGCGTGTTTTACCGGATTGGTGTCCACTAACTCTCTACTCCGCTATCGTTTTTTTTTTTTTAACAGATAAGGTGGAGTGAGATAAGTCCGCCCTACTTTTTAGGGGTTAGTCCGCCTTAGTATTATCAGTCTGGTATGTGAAAACTTAACGCTCTTGGTATCAAACTCTTGCCGCAGTTATTACTGATGAATTAGTATTATGTAGGATTCTAATTTTGCTTGACAATTATCATTTTGATATGATATTGTACGAAGTATCAACTAGGACGCACTTGCCCGAAAATGGGACAAGTCCGTCTCTGAGTGCTATGGAGCAAGAAAAGTATGATTAACAAGCCTGCTATAAAATGCTTCTTATTGCATTAAATTATATTGTTTAGTTTTATAGTTACCCATATAGTACGCACTTAACCTGTGTAGTAATATTTACGGGGTAAGAGCATTTTAGTGTTTTTCTCAATAAATTTTAAAAGTATAATACGATAAAACCGTTTTATTTAATGTAAACCTACATCAATATTTGTTGTACTTACCTAAAATAACAATTACATTCGTGCACGTTCAGGGTAACCTCAAAGTTGTACGAGTACCTCGCACGTGACTGTTTGGCATTGGTTGATTTAAGCGAGAAAAACTCCTCTATTCTTGAGCGAAATGTATGTAGAATAGTTCATGCTAACTTATACTACATTAATAAATACAAGCCAGAGAAATTTCGTTCATATTATAATAAAAATAACCAATTAACGGACTTTCCCCGTAGACGGACTTACCCCCCTCCATCTTATGCGTTTTGTAGATCTGTTAGTTATACAGATGCTGAAAATTCCTTGCAATCATTTCGTTAGAATTCCCATAAAAAGAGCTCATCTATGAGTTCAGGTTGATCGTCGATTCGTGTGCTTTCTCACGCATTTCTGCTTCTAGATGCGATTTGCAATTTTTCTATCGTATTAATCAATTGTTAGATTGTTATAAAAATTGTCTGAATGCAGATGCACATTTATTTCCTGTCTCGGAGATAAGAGCGGTTGAAGAATTGTCGGAGCGCAGAGTGATGGGTATCAAACCGGGTAATTGAAATCTCATTATAAAGTTCCATGTAACCAATTATACGGCAAGTGGTGTGCGAGTAACTGAAGATTAACCCTGCGATTTATTTTACGGTTTCAGAGATTAAAACTTTTTTGTAGATCGTAATTTCCTAAAAAAAAAAGAGAAAATTTATATCTACATGTTATATCCCTAAGACCAAAATAGAATTTTTTATCAGAATCTGTTCAGAATCTTCATCACGAGTCAGACACGATATTGTAAGGCAAGGGGTTAAAAAATCCGCCAATTTTCCCGGAGAGCTGAAAATGTCTTCGGTGGCAACTGTTCAATATTCAAAGCAAGGTTCAAGATTTATGTTGAGCAGGAGCATAAAGGCGACGCGTTAATACAGTTGAAGCCGATCAGTTCGGTATGGTATATTGCGTGTTGGCATTAAATTAAGCGTCGATCGGCGCTCGTTCGTCAAAGGCGCAAGCGGAAGCGGTATCGCGGCGGTGTAACAGCAAAGCGTGGGCAGTCAATTAAATCCTCGAATAACGATAAATCGGCGCTGCTGTTCGACGTCCGTACCGCACCGGATCGTTGAATAAAAACCGGCGGTTTATTGACGTCAATGGATCCCAGAGAACGGAACGGGGCCCAGGTTCCGAGATCGTTCGACAAGTAGACTGTAGCAAGAGCCGCACAACGCGACGTGGGCGAGTTTGCTTTCCACGCTCGAACAGTGTCTTACAATGCTGAGAAAGTTACGGCGAAGTAGCATTAGCGAGCGGACAGTTTGATAGTTGCTTCTCGTGAACGTTGAAGACCGGATGATCTTACGATATTTTCTCCCGCCGCAATTTCCCGCCTTTCATCGTGGCTGCGTCCGCGACTCGAAAACCGACGCGTCGCGTAGTCGTGACGGTGTAAATCATTATTAGGTGAAGTCTATCTTCCTCTCCACCGGGGAAATTATTAGGTGTACCTACTACACCGATCGGTTTGCTGCAATCTTGTAACACACTTAAGCCGAGAACCGT
Source organism: Lasioglossum oenotherae (assembly GCA_028455765.1). NCBI lineage: Eukaryota > Metazoa > Arthropoda > Insecta > Hymenoptera > Halictidae > Lasioglossum > Lasioglossum oenotherae. The sequence continues at coordinate 3,950,875 of CM052300.1, read as the reverse complement.
CGTCCAGGCTTTTCCGCAATTAGAGGCGGCCGACTATGTTGCGGAAGGAGCACTACATTCTCATTTCGGCATTTCTTCCCAATCAGATTAAAATATTAGGTCTTCGGAAAGTCATTTCGTTTTCTCAAAGGAAAATTAATGCCAATTTTTTATCAGTCGGAATAAGTTTTATGACAATTTGTTCTATGATCGCTTGCGGTTTCTCAGGCAACTGAAAGATCCCATGCTGTAGAATTTCTGTTTTCAAAAAAATGAGTTATATCACTTTGCAAGACCGTATTTGAAATGAAGATTAAAATAAAGTGATAAAATATTTTTAGGCAATTTCTTACTATGTAGAATAAGTTGTGTAACGTTTTGTTCTATGATCTCTCTCTCTCTCTCTCTCTCTCTCTCTCTCTCTCTCTCTCTTGCGATTTACAATTAATTACAAGTTGCAGATGCGCGTTTATTTCTCGTCTGGGAGATAAACGCGGAGTATTTAAGAGCTTGCAGAATTGTCGGGGCGCGGAATGATGGGTATCAAAACCGAGTAATTGAAATCGCAGTTACTACAAGCTCTCCGTGCCTAATTATCGGTTCGGCACGCGCGCGGTAATTAGCGGGTTCACCGTGGACAAGGTAGGCGCGTTTTCACGGTTCCAGCAGTCGTGACCGAGCCCGTTGGCACTTTTGTTTGAACAGCGCCGGTAATATATATCCACGTTTCGCCGGTGACAAATTATCTAGTGGCGACTTCCTAGACGTTATCTCGTTCAGGACAAGACGCCGGCGGTCTTGGGATACCGGGTCCGAGGATGTTACCGTGAATACACAAGCCTTTAGACGGTCCCGTTACTGCGAACGTGAGGGATGACTGAAAATCTCATTAGCCAACAAATTTCGAACACGTACGCAGAATTTACGGCCCTGAATCGTAATCACGCCGGATACACACTCGATCTTCCTGCTCGTTCACACTCCATTTCTTCTTCTTCTGCAATGTCTTAGTACTAAATTCGCGATTGTGACAATAAGTACAATTCTTCAACACCTCTGTCAACAACCAAAATTTTCTACGATATTAACTGCTGTTGCACTTTGTAATATATTAACCCTTTGCACTCGGAGATACTTTAACTCGAAAAGTAAACATTTCTTCACCTTAGAATATTTCCAATGCCTGTGATTTTTGAAATTTTATGGATATGAAATTGATGTAATAGCTCATACAAATATGTAGTAACTCATTTAATTTTTATTCAATATTATTTGATCTCTTACCTAATTTTATACTGGATGGACGACATTCGAGACTGGCGATTATATCTATGAGTTAAGAATAATTTATTGTTTCTATTTGATCTTTTAACTAAGGTGGAGTGGGGTAGCACCCTACTTTTTGGTATATAAAACCTTATCGCTTTTGGTATCAAACTCTTGCCACAGTTATTACTGATGAATTAGTATTATGTAGGATTATATAATTTTGCTTGAAAATTATCATTTTGATTGGATATTGTACAAAGTGTCAACTAGGACGCACTTGCCCCGAAAATGGGACAAGTCCGTCTCTGAGTGCTATGGAGCAAGAAAAGAATGATTAACAAGCCTGCTATAAAATGCTTCTTATTGCATTAAATTATATTGTTTAGTTTTATAGTTATTCATTTTTAAACAAACAAGTACTTTTATGCTGAAATATGAAAGGGGATGCAGTGATATTAAAAATTAAAACGAAGGTAAAAAATGCTTTCTTACCGTGTTCAAGTGCTACGAGGCGAGAAAAGAATTATTATCAAGGCCGCTACAAAATGCTTCTTATTGCATTAAATTATATTGTTTAGTTTTATAGTTACCCACACAGTACCCCACAGTGATAGTACGCACTTGCTCCGTCTAGTAATATTTACGGGGCAAGATCATCTTCGTGTTTTTCTCAATAAACTTTTAAAAAATACAATAAAAACGGTTAATTTCATGTAAACCTACATCAATATTTGTTGTACTTACCTAAAATAACAACACAGAATATATAAATAACTTGTAAACTATTGCACGTTCAGGGTAACCTCAAAGTTGCACGTATACCTCGCACGAGACTGTTTGGCATTGGTTGATTTAAGCGAGGAAAACACCTTTATTCTTGGGCGACAACTACCACATTAATAAATACAAGGTAGAGAAATTTCGTTCATATTATAATAAAAATATACCAATTAACGGACTTGCCCCGTAGACGGACTTACCTCACTCCACCTTATTTTTATACTAGATGGACGACATTCAAGACAAATTACAGACGTTCAATTAACTTCAATTTTTCAATTGGAACGATCGTAATGTTGGATCGCGTTCAATTAACTTCAATTTTTCAATTCGTCTGATTTTAATGATGTATCACGTTCAATCGAATGCGAATTTTTCAGTCCATATACGGCCACCGTAATGCTACATGGAATTTCGTTGGGAATCATTGGCCACCTGAAAATGTCACGTTTATTTCATGTGCGCCGGTCCCGCTGAATTAACGGATACATGCCTTCGTAATTAACTCTCGCCCGATTGACCGATAGCGAGCTCATCGATGAGTGAGACGATTTCACAATTCGCACGGCGAAAGGTTAAAACGACTCTGGGTAATTACACGTTTTACTCGGTTACGATGAACGTGAGCCAGCCGCGTGTTTCCATGAAATAAGTTAGTGTACCCATCCAGTATACTACCGAGTATACTATGCCATGCTCGACGCCAGATGCCGAAGACAGATAACTTTGAACGTTTGATAATAACCGAAGCACTGGTTTCATCGCCTCGTTTCTAAAATGGCATCTTCTGATATTTCGTATGAACTTTCCAAACAAATGATTTTTAACTGATTAATCGTGAGCAACTATGCATCTGGTAATGAATTCTATCATTGAATAATATTTAACATATATTTTTATAAATTGATTCAAAGGTTTTCTTTAAAATACGACAGAATTTTTCCTCCAACCTAATATTTAGTTTGATAAAGAATTAAACAATTTTCAAAATGTAGACCTATCCAGCTTCTGCGCTAATCTCCGATCTAATTTAATGAAACACTGAACTGTTCGTCTACTAGAAATTCCACTCAGCCAGTGAAATATCGCAAAGTTGAATATTTTGAATGCTTGAAATATTCTATAAACTCGTATAATGTACAAGAAACGCAACGCAAGTTAGAGTAGACCACTTACCGAAGCATCCTCATGATCTTACGAGGTACGATCGTCGTCAATGGAGAATTTTAGAATTTCTCATTACTCGTTGCAAGAATTTAACATAGATAATATACAATTTCACCGTTGCCTGTTGCAAAAACTGTTGCAATAACTTCATAGATCTACGTGGGGAATTCAAAATTCTTCGATATCGACCGATTGTTCACCGGGTATTTCATCTGGCTTACCGTTACGCGATTTTCTGCAGAATCGTAGCCGAGATTACAATTTATAAGCGTGGAATGAATCCGCGGTCGGCCTATTTGGTTCGCGTAGAAATTTATTACCCGTTTGACCTGGCCGATCGAGGCTTCGATGTGGATTGATTCCACTTGACAACTTGTTTGCACTCTCTTCCTCTTCCCTCTCTCAAGGAAGTTGTTTCTCCGGCTCGCGTTTCCACGAATACGAATGTTTTCTCTCTCTTTTGCTTCAGAACTTGCTACGAAATTATGTAATTCAATTATGTCTCCGCGGGTGGCTCTGCTAACCTGTTCAGGACAGCTAAGGAACGCTGCAGAATTATGTATCCTGCAGAATTATGTATGCTTATGTATCCTGTAGTTGTGACGCTATCGGGTACAATGGGAATCAATGGATTCGTTGAGAACTTGCTATGAAATTATCACATTCAAGTATATTTGTGACCCTATCGATGAGTATAATGGGAATCAATAAAATTAAGGACTTCTGATGAGGATCTTTTCATTCAGAACTTGCTAGAAAATGATGCAATTCAATTGTATCTCCACTAAAATACAATATACATTAGATGATTGCATAAGTTCGTGCCCAATTTGAAAATGAATTTCCAGTTAAATTCAGTTAAATTTTAAAGAATACAACTTTATTAATCAATTATATATATATATATATATATATAAAAAATCACCATTCTTTTCCAATTGTAGAAGATTTAACCATTTTTTAATTTTAATTTAACCAATCTTTAACCAAATCTTTAAAATTTAACCATTGAATTTTATTTTCAAATCAAGCACGAACTCATGCAACCATCTGATACAAGAAATATAAAATATGTATGAAATGTACATAAAATACACATATACAAAACATATAAAATATGTGTAGCCTCCCGTAAGCAAAGCCGACGCACGATCGCGAAACGTAGAGGCTTTGCGACGTGTCGGTCCCGTATGCGTAATGGACGCGAATCTCGGCGACGGTTTCTGCGCCGCTGAAAAACCGAACTGCGGCATTCCGTGCCGGGGATTTTCTTTCGCGCGAATTAATAATAGATGGCCGCAAACGGGCGACCAGTTTTTCAACGAACTTTCAGTCTTCGGTATTTCCAGGCGGAAAAGTTCCCTGGAGCGGCGCAAATATTGAACGAATTCCCCCGGTCGCGGTCGTCGCAGCGCACCGGTGTAATGCACAGTCGAAATTCTAGGGAAAGCTCCGATCGAACTTTTGTTTCGGATGGATCGCGTGAATATTCATCGCTGCAACGCCAGGATATCAAACTTCGATAGGAAAAAGCTGGTTGCAGCGAGTATTGCCGCATATTTTCACCGAAGAATTTCGAAAGCTTATCGGCTCGAAACTCGTAGCGAAATGCTTCTGAAACGGCCATGAACCATAGGTGTACCTCATGATCGGACCCGACCGACGATGAAGAGTTTCATGTTATAAGTTGACGATCGATTTGCCTTGTAATAACACGGCTTTGTCCGAGCCCTGCGGCCCAATATTAAGCATTCCAGAGCCGACGATGCAATAATGCGGGACTATCGGTGCATAGAAATGAAAACAGGACGGGGTACGGTGAATTTAAAATATTTCGCGAAGATATTGCTGTCTGATCACGGTTATACACGCACACAAAGATCCCCGGACCCGGGATAACGTAATTTCAGAAGAACCTTCGGTTCCGGTATTCCTTCCGGGCCAGTCCCTGAAATACTCTTTGACCTTCCGCGGGAATCGTCTACGTTAATCAGATTACCGCATATCTTTCATCAACGGGCTCGAATTAATTATACATAGAGCGTCTTGTGAATAATTTTTTGAAACTCTATCATCCATGGCTAATTACTTCTTAATAGATCCATTCATTCACCATGTTTCTGTTACAAGTAAAATACTTGATATGACCCGTTCCATAACGAATACATCGAATCATAATCCTTAACACAAATTAGATATTTCTTTCGAAAGATTAATTTGCAGTTCATACAGGATCTGAATACTTTAACGTGATTACGTAACCCGTCAGAGCGATAACTATAGATTTTATTGGCTGTATAATTCTACGCTCGATCTTGCTCTTCGCACTTTCATACAAAAACTCATAACCGGTTGCGATTGTATAACTGTTCCTCGTGGCAAGTGCTAAATTGAATTTTTGTCCAACGCTGAATCAAAACCGCTTCAAATTTCTGAAACCTCATCAGCATTTTGAAAAATACTTTTAAGTGGATTCTCAAGAATATATCTTCTTATCGAAGTTTTCTTAGATTTACAACTTCTCTGGCAATTTTTTTGGCAACAAGACGGCGATTGACCGTAAAATCACAGTGAAATGAAATAATGTGTTATCTAAAAGTGCTTTAGGATGTTGAATGAGAATATCTGTCAAACGCCATGTTTGTTTCTTGTAACTTTCTTGTATTTCTAACCTACAATGATAGACAATTTTAACAATGGAGTCGTATACGATTGAACAGCGTGTCGAAGTTATTAAAATTTATTTTGCAAATCAGTGTTCCGTGATTTTTTCGGCATACATAATCGTCCATCAGAGCAAACAATTCGAAATTTGGTTAGAAAACTCGATGAAACTGGATCTGTTCATGATAAACCAAAGTCACAAACATTGCTGCTGTTCGTGAGAGTGTTGCTAATTACCCATCAACGTCAATTCCAGGTCGTTCTCAAGAATTGAGCATTTCTTCGAATTAATGTCTGTAAACGTGGTCGCGGTGGTCATTTGACAGATATCGTCTTTCACACATAATTGTCATAGATGATACCTGATAATTAAATAAAAAAACCAATAAAGTTAAAAATAGTATGCTTTTTATTAAAAAAAAACTTCCTATAGTCTATTTTGGATAACCTTATACTAAATAATTCACTCGACAATCCTCGCACTCGCCTGAATTGATCGGTGCTAATGAAACTGTGATTCGCCTGTGAGTTTGCCAACGTTTAACACGCGTTAATTGATCTCCGATCGTTCGAACGACTACCGACTACAAACGCCGACGTGTTTTCGCTGTTACAGACATGAAACCATCGGACAGGAGCGAGAAGGCGATGCTGAGTGGGAACGCGCAACCTTCGGACGTGTTCTGTTCGGTACCAGGACGATTATCGTTACTAAGCAGCACCAGCAAGTACAAAGTTACGGTAGCCGAAGTACAAAGACGACTATCGCCACCGGAATGCTTAAACGCGAGTCTCCTCGGTGGAGTCTTACGAAGGTAAGATATCGGCCAAGAAACTTTGCTCTGTCTCTATTGCGTTGCTCCGGCTTCGTTTGCATAATACGATTTTATAAGGGGATTAGCTCTCCTATAGTCGGGCAATGATACACCGCCGTTGCTTGATGGCATCGAGCTACGACGCGACACGTAACGAAATATCGTCCCTCATTAAATCCATGGCTTTTCTATTAAAATTACCATCTCCGCTTCCACCGTTATTATTTGGTGCAGCAGTCATCTTCAGGAATTCCTGAAAAAGTTCATTGACCATCGAAGCAGAGGTGAGCTGCCGGAAATGCTTATATGCTTCCGGTTTCTTACAGCCATTTATTCCGTTGCTATACAGGGTGTCTCAGCTGAAGGAGGCCACCTAAATACCTCCTTTATTTTTAATGGCACAAAAGATATTTATGGGATAATTTAAATGGTATCGAAGGAGAAATATCATAGGAGAACAATTTCTTTTGTCCGGTTATTTTTTCAAGGTCATTGTTATTTTTTTCAGTGGGATAACTTGTTTTTTTATTCCATCTTATAGCGGCTGAATAAATACATTTGAACATGCTTAAGTCATTAACAAGATGGAACAAAAAAAATTTTTTCTCGATAAAAATAACGATGACCTTGAAAAAGCTGAAAAAATAACCAGATAAATAAAAATTGTTCTTCTGTGGTGTTCCTCCTTCGATACCATTTAAATTATGCCATAAATATTTTTTTGTGCCATTAAAAATAAAGGAGATATTTAGGTGGCCTCTTTCAGCTTAGACACTCTTATAAACGTGGTAGATAACTAACGTTGTTATGTCGTTTCAAAATTAATTGCTAGTGGATCTCAAATTTGCCAAAAAAGTTATCGTTTTTTTTTTAAAGTATCCGAATACTAATGTGAGTCACTGCATAATAGTTTTCATACAATAAAAAGTTAACCCTGCACTCGGAGCTATTTTCACTCGAAAATTAAACATTTCTTCCGGCCTAGAATATTTTCATTCTGAATGTGTGTTTTTATAAATTTAATATTTACAACTTAGAATTTTTTAATAATTGATTAGCAAGATATCTAATAATATACACAATATTTTAATGGTTAAGGGCTAAGGGTTGATGAATTCGTAATTACTTTTAAAATAAGTATTTCACGTGCATCTTAATTTACATTTGATTTGTTTTTACCAAAACTTACTCAAAAATACTTTATTCGTGAAGGGTTGAAATTAATTTGCGAAGGGTAAATTAGGAGTATTAATTCAAGCTGTCGACACGAGCGAGCAAACCATTGCGATGGTCGAACTGATCGTCCAGGCAAAAAGAGCCCCAAAAAAGCTGACAAATGTGGCAAAATGACATGTTTCGAATTTCGCCGATCCTAACGGTCGATTCACAATTCACGATGCGACGGGGAAGAACGGTGTTTGTGAATCGAGAAGATCGAATTCCGCGATGCGGCCGTGGGTTAATAAAATATCAATGGCGGTCGGTGGCGAACAGTCGATAAACCAAGCTGCAATTTTAATTTCGCCGGAGCAACCGGCAATCGGGAAGAAAGGGTTTGGCGACTCGGATCGTTCGCAGCACAGTAAACCCGTCGCTCGTAAACCTTAATTCATCGTGAAGGTAGAACACCGCGCGGTGGAAAAGGGGTTGAAGGAAAGAGGGAAGAAGGGCCGAGCGCCGAGAGACAAAAGAAAGGCAGATGGGCTATGGGTAGAATCTATGGTGGCAAGAGGAGAGACCGGGCGCGTGTAATTATCAGCCGGATCGCTATTCGAATGGATGAATTATATCGTCGCGGTCTGCGGTGTGCGCGCGTCGAATGCACGCTGCCATGCCAGCCCGAGGGCCGCTTCGTACGAGGAATTGACACTCGGAGCTACGCAATTATTAATGTCTCATTTGCATTGGGAATAGATCGACCGCTTTATTGGCAGTTTATCCCGCGCTCCCTTTTCTGTTGTCCCTTTCGCTCTTACCCGAGAATTCAAGCCCGATTGCGGCACAACCTGGCCTTCGACCGTTCCTTTTACGGACACTTAACCCTTTGCACTAGAAGCTATTTTAACCAGAGTTGTGCTAATTTAAATACATTGTAATTGCAGTACATAATTCGAGCCTATCACTTTATTTAATTGTTAATTACGAGAATCATGAGTGTAATCGAAATACGACGTAATTGAAATGAAATATAATTCAAATGAAACGCAATTGAAATACAATATAATTAAAATTACTCAATGTGTACATTACTCGCTTAATGTGAACAATATCTTTCATTCTTATCCGTGTGTTTCTTCAGTTTCGCATTCACAGACAACTCAATTTTATGTTTATGTTTATGAAAATGTTTTCTTATGTGACCAACCTTCGAAAATGCAGCAATCTCAGTGACAAGATGTTTGAACAATGAGTGTTCATTAAAAGCAATTTAAAACTAACTGGCAATTGCCATCAGTGAATATGATCGCATAAGTGATCAGTGCCACACGAAGAATATTCTTGTTTTAGATCTATCCTAATAAATAGTATTACCTTTTTTTCCGTAGTAATTTTGACCTATGTCTTTCTGCAATTGATATTTCTTTTCTGAAACGAACGTGATAAACAAGTTTAATTTTTGATCACACAATATGCATATACGAATAATGCCATGTTCATCATTGCTACTAATCTTTACCTTTTTTCCACGTTTATTCGTCTTATATATCATTCATAATTACACTGTACTTTGTAATTTTGTCTCAATCGTAAAATCGAATTACAACGTAATTTAATAGAATAAATTTTTATTTAAATAAATTTATTTATTGCCCAACACTGCCTCAGCGTCACCATTCGAGCGCCAAGGGTTAAACAATGACGACATGGAAAGACATGTCATAAATGCGTAAAATCCGCAGTCTAAGCATTATACTTTGCCATCAAACATGAATCAGAGTCTGATCGTCCACCTTGCAACTGCATTTGGGATCAAGCACACTTAAAGAGAATTAAATAAAATAGAGACGTTTAGATTAGCCCCGGAATCGCACTCGCGATGAACATTTCGAACAGAATCTACTTTTGTCGATGTCGACATACCTACAGAGTAGTCAATTAAGATTACAGTATTTTCACGCAGGTTCGCGCCAATTAGATCGCGCCACTGATAGATCCCAAAGAAATCTCTCTCGAAGAACAACACCGCGCTATTCAGGATCTCGTGTATCGGAAACAGCGGAGCTGGAAGAGATGGTTGTTACGTATCGCGGCGGAACAAGCGAAAAGAATCGCGATCTCGCGAATCGCGCGCGGTCAGGTACCAAAGTTGCGTTGGTTTCGCGTGCGTGAGATATATTCGCCGGTTACCACGGTGATTTATCCACGCCTTTCGTGATAAAGCATTGCGCAACGGATAGTGTTCTGGCCGAGTAAAATGGTGGATCAGATAAAGATGAGCGCTTCCCGCTCCCAAGAGAGGAACCCATAAATCAGTTGGCTGTCTGTGCTCGAGTATGAGCAGGCCGAATGAAGGCGAACGCGCGTTTATTAATTAACTAGGTAGATATAGTCGCGTAACGGTCCGAGGATATCGGTATCTTGAGTTTCTCGGTGCCCTCGATCTTCGCCATTGTCCAAACCGATGATGCCACTCCGATTCTTCTATGTAAATAGAAATGTTCGGAAGGGTTACCGACTCCGTTTATTAATACTGTTTCTCATTAAAATACTACCTTCATCCTCTCGCTGTGGGATTGTCCGGTGAACAATTTTTCAAAGCTGGATGAAGAATATCTAACGGTCCGTGCTTTCCATTATCTGGCTACACCTGCCAGCTTTCAACTAACGGGCGGAGAGTATGGTTGTATTATAGTGTTCATCCTGGGAACTCTTGTAGTCGTCTCCTTTATCGAGTTACGATAAAGATTATGTTTCGAAACATTTTAGAACCGGAAGAAAAATTAGCCCATGAGAAAGCTATCTCAACCCTTTGCACTCGAATGGCGAGTCTCAGACGTCACTAAAAATTGACGTACCATTATTAAAAACAGTTTTAACATGATTAAATTTGTCTGTATTCTATGAATTGTAAAAAGATTAACTGTTATATAAGGAAACAGGTTCAATTTGATGTGCACAATGTAAAGAAGATTACATAGAACAAACATGATCTGGGTTGAAACAAATATCTTGATCTTGGAATTTAAATTGCTTCGAGTGAAAAGGGTTAATATATAACACATTTTCTAAATTTTCCATATGAACCCACGTGAAAAAGTTGCAAAATTGAACTTTTAGTATTTTCTCTGCATTCCGAAAACTTGTAGTTTTAGACAAAAATTTTTTCACGTTGCGTAGCAAACCAATTGTTCTAACTTCTCGAGAAAGTTCAAATCGTATGGTCCAAGATTTAAAAAGTTATCATCTTTTCAAGTGTGTCCGAATAGTAGTCGGAGTCATTGTTTATGTATCAATCATAAAAATGAATTTCCCATCGCAGTAATGACCTCGTTTGCGTGTGCTTAAATGAATATATAATTAATTTTAAATATTTGATTTGCAGATAGGTGAAGTTGATTTGCAGAAGGGTGAAATCGATTTACAAAAAGTTGTAATTGATTTGAATAAAATTTGACTTGCAAAAGAGTGCAGGGTTCTAGAAAAATTTCATTAAATTTCAAAATCCACTGGAATCGATTGAAACCCGATGCACGTAGAACGCCAGACTTAATGTCCAAAGGACAAAAAGTAAAAATCCCGCAAAACAGGAACACTTAGCATGTCGTTCCCAGAGCAATACACGATAATGTGCTGAATTATCGACACTGCTTGCAATATTCTTCTCACAATAGACAAACAAGTTTTTATCGGTCTCGGTTGTGCAACGGCAGGCTCGTAGAGGCCTGCGTCCAGACAGAATTCCTCGTTTTGCAACTACTTATTATTTAATTTTCTACGTTTACTTCGCCTCGGTTGTTGCGCCCTGCCGGCAGTAAATTTCAGTAGTTACGATGTTCATGGATCACGTCGTGTCGCGAAGGAGAGGGAGAGGATCTGTAATACGACTGGCAGATGAACGTTAATCTTTTTACGAATAATCGACGATGCTCGAGTTGTCTGGCAGGAACAATTCTATCCGGAGGATCTTTTGCAATGCGAATATAACTGTCGATCGTAAAGCCTCGTTTCGACGTAAACATAGTGCGACCCGTGGAAGAAGTAGACGAACGAAAGCGAAAATTAAAGAAAATTTACGATGTTATCCAGTATCGCCTGCATCTTCAGGGAATGCATAAAATGAATCGAACGCAACCTCAAAGAGTATCGTTAGAGAGAAACCTTACAATACGAAAGATTAATTACATTACTTAACTCTCCGTGGACACACTGAGTCGTTTATGTCTAATCGAAAATTTCACTTTTGATTCCTTTAAAAGGGAAAGGAGGGGGACCCTAATTTTCCGAATCTAACAGTAAAATTTTTATTTTCTACTGGCGACAGTATTAACTCTTTGCACTCGGAACTCGAAATATTTCCATTTTATAAGATTTTTGTAATTTTATCGTTATAAAACTGTTGTAATACCTCGTGCAATACTTTCAGTAGTAAAATATTGAATACGTTCGGTAATTTATTGAATCCAAATTTAATGGTAGAAGAATTATTAGTGCAAAGAGTTCCCAGAATTTCTTCAGATTTTTTGAAAGCCGAGAACAGTAGAAAAATAGACCATAAACGATCCAGTGTTCCCATGGATGGGTTAAATGTAACGAGTTAATAATATTTGTCTAATAACATTTATATGTACGGGAATTAATATAAAATTATCAGAAGGACGAGAAACAATTTTTGCGATTGTCCAACGAGAACGGGAGAAATATTTAAACCGTAAATTGAAAGTGGATATTCGATTACACCAACCCGGTTATTGGCATAAAAATGAAATCGGTGAATATTTATTGTGCAATGAGCGAAGTTTCGAAGCTACCCATCTGCCAACCCGGAATACCGATACGGGAATTAACGTATCGCATTGTTGAAGGTGTTTCGCGACAAACATGGAAAAATTGCGACGGCGAATTGTTTCGCTCACAGGGATAATCCCCGTAGTCGTTAACCGATCGCAAGAACCGGCCGCGCAGCCCACGAAAATGAAACATGGAATTATGAATAAAACATACGGTCAAATTGCCTTTTACGATTGCCACGCGAAAAACACTGCGTTTACGCTTCCACGGCCGCGGACCTGGCGCGGCGAGTAAACTTCTTTTTTTACCGACGGTTCAACACACGTTTACGCGGCCATTATACGATACACCGTGGAATCTGAATAGCTTTTCAGAGACGTAATCGGCCGTAACTCAAATCCGAGTAAGAAGTTAATACCGGCGTCGCCGTTATTGAGGACTGTTAAAAAGTCAGCAACGCTGGGCGTATAGTTCGCGAACGGTACGAGTTAATCTATTGTGTCACAAAGATCGGCTGTAAAATCTGCCTGACGCTTATTGGCGTCTAATGATAACGAGCTACAATGGGACTCGTGTTTATAGAAACAAGAACATTGAGCGTCTACCTATCGCACACTGGTCCAGTCGCCCGATATAGCTGTTCATTTGGTAAAACAGCAACTTGCCCAAATCGATGTTTGTCGAATGTATATTCCCAGTATGCAAACATGTTCGATTTTGGATAGTAGGCTGTGCCAGCAGAACAACATACTTCTGCGTCCGAATAAGTATCGCTTTATGCTGGTACAAGCTGCGGGCAGAAGTAGAACAGAACGAAGGCAGCTCTGTCCTTCGTTTGAGAGGGCAGCACGGTCGCACTAACGTGGCGGACGTCGGATAATATCCCTTGTGTAATTTAGTTAACCTAAATGTACAGATTATTTAAAAGCTTTCTATATTTAACATGTTAGCAAAAATTCTCATTATCTATCGAATTGAATATTCTAGTATTTTAAAAAATTTTTCAATTTTAAGGATGAATTTGAAGAAAGAGGAATCAAATAAAATCTTACTTTCAGTGGTGGTAGGCTTTGTAGATCTGAAATAAATGAAAATTTAACTAAATTCTATCGAATTGAATATATTCTAGTATTTGCTGAAAATATTCAATTTTAAGGACGAATTTGAAGACAGGTGAGTCATATGAAATCTTACTTTCAGTGGTGGTAGCCTTCGTAGATCTGAAATAAATGAAAATTGAACTAAATTCTATCGAATTGAATATTCTCAGCATTTTTCGAAAATTTCCAGAAGCCATAAAGGCGTAAAGATCCGCAGTCTACTTATGATGATACTGTTAAACACTTTCTGATAATCTTATGTTCGTGTACTCTGACAGTTTTGGATTCAGAAATTGACCTAATAGGTTCCCTACATCTGGCCCCCACTCGCGTCCTCGAGGTTCCATCGAGGGTCGTTAGTGGCAAGGACACGTTCGATCAGAACGAGGTCCTTCGGTTCGGTAATACAACGCCATGGTCTCAGACGATTAACGATGCCAGTATTCGAGGATGTCTCGAGTAATCAGGGGTGCAGGGTGGCCTAGGATTCGCTTTGGAACGACGGGGTAGTGGTGATCGAGTCGAAGGGCGCGAAGAATATCACAGAAATCCTGCGAACGAACGAACCTTGTTCGCCAAGAATCCTTCTCGGGACAAGACTCTATAATGAGTAGGGAATTGCTCTCGTCACGTTCAAAGGACTCGCTGCGATGACGTCGATAATAAATAAATGGATGTAGGGGTTGGACAAAAAAATGGGAACGCTACTTATTAAACGCAAGCTCATGAGTTTGCGTATGTATGCAGATCGCGATGGCGAGTCGCTCGGAAGCCAATTTGTAATTCAGAAATTGTTAGAACTCTGCTATTTTTCTCTGGAAGTGTATTGTACTGAAACCATTTCCTGAAATTAGTGCAGAATTTTTATAGGCGAATCTTAAGAAAGTGGAGTCAAATGAAATTTTCGGTCCAATAAATAAAAATCGTATGAAATTCTGTCAAATTTAATACCCCAGGATTTTTTGAAATTTTTTAGAAGCCACGAACGCATAAATAGACTAGTTATAATGCACGACTACTTCATCAGATAATCTCTTTGTCAGGGATCTCTGAAACAAACAAATCATCCAGCTATTTTCCCCGTGACATCCAATGTGTCAATATCGAAGATGGGTCAACTGTCGACGGGTTATAAAAAGTTTGCATAAAATATTTTCACAAACGCTCTGGGACGATAACGAGTGCATAATTGCTATGGAATAATTGCATATTAAATGCGACCGTTAAGAAACGATGTATAGAAAAATACGTGAATATGTATTAGAAGAATATGCGCATACATATGCATACGGATATCTGCAATTACCGGACGACTACGTGATTTAAGTTTGACGTGATGTTAATATCTGCATGGTTGGTTTCTTCGTGTGATGATTTCAAGCTATTAATAAATTCTTGTCGAATATATCATTCACTGTATCTAACTATCATAAGGGCAAAGAAAATGGTGTTCGACAGCGTTAATTTCTAGTGTTGCAAGATTACAAGGTAGAAACACGACATCCATCGACAGGATAGATTCGAGGCCAGACGTATTAAATTGTTGTAGCGGTAAAGTGTATTAATTACCGAGCGAACCGAAAGATTACCGGACGGACCGGCTGCTCGAGCCGAACAAAGGTGGGCGATATACGTTACCGTTATCTTGGTCCTTGAATGATGGATGAATAGGGCGTGCGGAGGAACACTATCGAATTCTCGATGGTGTTCCGCAAAAAGACGTACTTCAGAACCAGTTAGCGTCTCGTGTTGCCGGGATTCTTGACTTGTTGAAGTATTATCTGCGCTACACGTCAGGGAAATGTTCGTTCGAGTATTCTCTAATAGATTTTCTGTCCGAATGTTGCTGTCGACTCGTTCCTTCTCAAAACCGTTCCAATCTTCCATCGAACTACTTTCCATTTTTAAAGCCACATGTCACAACGTCAGAAATCACGCGAGATTTTATTTTTCAGGTCCACTAAGCATTTTAATCGAACAAATAAAATGACGACGATTGATTCTGTGCAGATATAAAAATTAATTTTGACTCTCATGCGTTCGCTGTATACGTACTCATTAATATTCGGACGTTCTAAAAACAAAAACGATAACTTTTTACTGTTTACTGCATCATGTGGAAAGGAAAATTTTAAAAATACGTTCTGTAGATCTGCGTGAATTGTATGCATTGCAAAAGTTTCATCGGAACAGTTGATGAGAGGAAAAGCGACAGACATTGAAAGATGTACGAAACTGCAATTTTTAGCACCTTTACAACATTCCGCTCGATTTCGTCGATTTGTAACGTTGCTCTCAAGGAATTGAAACATTTCTGACAGCATCTACGACAGAGGACTACACTATTTCGCGATACATTGACGAGGCAGTAACGGGGTCAAATTACTATTTCAATCTCCGTCACAATTAATGAGAGTGTAACCAGCTTAAGAGATATGCACGCGTTCAATGTCTCCGATAGTGTCTCAGCAGTCGACTTAGGTACCGGTCGTGTTGCTCAATGCTGGACGGATGACACGCGTAGCCACGGATTATGCTAATTCCTCAGTTTCTCTGTCGTTGCTTCTCCGTCCCACCACCTCCCTTTCTTCTCGACCTCTTGTCGATTTCTTTTTTCTTCTTTCAAAGATCGCGGCAAAAATGATTAATGAAGCCGGTCCCATTTCGAAATTCCCGCGGGACCAATGGCTTGACGCGGCACCCGAGAAGTATTGGTGTACGCAAATGGGATGAACAATCGGATGAGTCGAGAAACAAAGGCCCATTTCTATGGGGATCATCCGATTGCATAACTCGGTGCAGGCTGTGCACTTGTACAGGTTGAAAATGAATAATGCACTTCAGAAATTAAGCTTAATTAATTAAGAAAAATGAACTTCCTTGCTTCACAACGATTTTTGTGAATTTCGGTGAGGTTGCACTCTTTTGTCAAGCTTCGTTTCAATATCTGTATTATTAGGCAGTGGATCTTCGTACATTTATAGCAAAATTGAGTAGATGAAATTCAGAATTGTTGAAAAATTTTACAAATTGAAAATGTTAATATATTATGATCTTTTCTCCTCTGTTAAAATCATTAAGGAAAGAAATAACATTCAATCTGGTTTCTATTTCATGCAATCGATGCAGCAAATTTTTATTTTGCATGGAGATCTGCAGTATGCTTATTAGTGGTTTAAATGTTTGTGCAACGTGATCAATTCTTGGAGAAGTCTTGAATCATTATATTAATTCTTGATAATATAAAATAAGAATATACCTAATTTTATTATATTTTGACTTACAGCTCTTTCGTTCCTTAAATTGTTGCTCACTATATTGTGCTTTCGTTTGCAGGGCGAAATCCAAAAATGGCGGGCGTCTGCTTAGGGAAAAGTTGGAGAAGATTGGACTAAACTTGCCAGCGGGAAGGAGGAAGGCCGCCAATGTAACGCTCTTGACATCGCTAGTGGAAGGTGAGCTTTATGTCCTCCAACAGTAAACTACGTAAAAATGTCTCTCGTCCATTAATTTTTCATTCATACTGCAGATATGCTTGCATAAACTTACATTTACGAAGGCAGATCCGGAGAATCTGGATTCAATAAAATCCATTTCCTTCGTTCACGATATCAATAGAACGAAAACAAAGTATCTATTACGATTTTTATTAATGAATTTCAATAAAACTTTAATAAAACCCGGCAGATTTTTATATGCACAAAGTGCACGACTGTTCGCTGTGTAATATTTACCTTACGCAGACTATCTTGCGACAAAGCAAAAAAGACTTGTCATCCCAGCGCATATTAGATCCGCGCGAATCTTGCATAATATTCGTGCCTCCTTCTCGCGAATATTCAAGTATAAATGTTTCACGTTAGTCGAAAGAAAAAGGTAATTGATTCCTTCATTATCTTGCCTTTCGATGCGGCCGTTTTTGCATGAATCTCTGGAGCAATTATATCATTATTGTGGCGTTGTAAAAACTAAAATTTAAGCATATATCAGAGAATAAAAAACAAAAATCGTTTACAACTATTTTCGTCGACCCGATTTCGACTTGTCGGTGCTTTCTTATTTTCTAAATTCTGTTGAATTTAATAGTCCAGCATTTTTTAAGCATGTTTATAAGCCATAAATGCAAAATGAACCGCAGTCCACTAATAATTATTAAAAGAAGGTATTTAAATAAAAAATTATTCTATCAATAACGAAGAAACAATACGATATAATAATTGCTGAGGTTAATCTGAAGAATTTTCTCCTTTATCAAAATTTCGGTTGAGGCTTCGTTTTTTTAATGATTAATGCAATTCAGGAAGTTAAGGTAAAGGTAAAAATTGTTTCGAGCGAAGTATATATAAACGAGCTGTCTGTCAATATACATTGAGGAAAAAAAAGTAGTTACTTCAATAACACGCGTGTTATTGTAATTTTTTTACTTCGATGAATATCAATGTATTCTTTTCAATAGTCTGAAATTTAGAAGCAAATCGTGATGTATTTGAATTGTCTATCATGAAATGATTGAAAATATTATTTGATTCAATACCGTATATTATTATTCGTAATATTTCTTTTTTCCCTTCAATCAGATATGCTGTTAAAAAAATTTGAGAAATGTATTGATTTATACTGGAATTGGTTCGAGGCCATATCTTATTTTTTTGAAAACATTGATGGTCAAGCTATTGGCTTATATGATTGGCGGAAATGAGTTTTGCTATTGAAATTCAATAGTATTAAATATTAAAAGAAGTTCATATGATATTGGCACTATTCAATAGTACATCTTATTGAATCAACATATATTTCTTTTGTTTCAACAGGATTTTTTTCTCAGTGTAGCTTCAATCGAATTAAAATCAGAAAAATCTCGTACCAGCATCGTTACCATTTGCGATCCTGATCTCGCCGTTATCGACGTGTTCTAGTACTGAACGTATCAAATGGTGGTTGGCATTATCAGCTGTGAACTTCGATTAAATTGTAGGTTGCATGGTTTCTGCATACAGGTACTTACATGCAGATTCAAGCACGGGTAGCATGGATAGGAAACGTTCTATGTATACCCGTTCGTAAACAGGTAAACATAGGTGTATCGTGCACTCTAGTTCAAGATAGGAAAGCTCGATTACTCTTTTATTCGAAAAAAGCTCCGCACATCTTACATTTAAGATAACAGGAAATTTGCAGAAGCGCAACAAGGATATTGAATTTCCCGGAAGAAAACGATCTGCACTAGCAATTTTGCAACGTAATCTAGTTTACGAAGCATCGTAATTCTAGCCCGTGGAAATATCGGTTCCTTCGCTGATTTAGTGTTGCAATCTAATGCAACTATGCCGAGGACAGAGAACTCCTGCGTAATTAATTACTCATAACTTCTATTGCTACCAACAGGCCATCCCGTTCGGAGTTCTAATTAACTGTCGCGCAACATACTCGTTCTCAAACTCGTTTCGTGCGTTATTTAGAATCCCCATTCCTCGATGACATTTAGTGGAATCTGCTCGCAGTGAACATCAATTTTCTTTCCTTTTCTTGCGTGCACGTGTCCGGAACAGTTTTCTAATGATTTTCGTGTCGATGTTCGCTTCGGAATAAATGCACGGAAGCAATATCTCCGAATACGGTCCGATTATGTCGCACTACATAAATTCCCTGGTTCGTTAGTTTGTTTCGACGAGATTATACCGTTTATCTCTTAATTGCAATTTCCTTGTCGTCTTCCCGCTATCCTTCCTTGCATTTCCCCTAATGGAAAGCCGCGGCGCTCGTTCTCGCACCTATTCGTTAATTCTAATGAAAATAACATCTTCCCGAGATATCCTACAAAGATAATATCGGTTCCTGTGGATATTAAACAGTGGCTTTAAACCGGAAGTGTTTTTATTTGTTTGAAGTTGCGGAAACTTAGCTACGAAATGGAGCTGCGAAGTTTATTTGATTTTATCTGATTAAAATTCTTCAGAAAAGGAACGGTTGTCTATGTATCAGGTCGTTCGGAAAGTAATTCCGTTTCTCGCGTAAAGATGAGTTTCCAACACGATTTTAAGTATCTCCTACAAAAGCTGACGGAATCACATACATATATCACGCGAGAGCAATTCAATTTGAATAATTGATTAATTAAGCCTGAAAGGACTCTTGGCGTTGAAATTCTAACGGGCTCGTAGTAATTAAAACAATTTCAACGAATACTTCGAATCGTGTGGATTGCTACGAGGTCGTCAACTCCCAAAAACTAAAAAGCAAAGTAACCGTTTCGAAATATCCACTTGCGACTAGCGAGCAATTGACAGAGTTCGTGGAGTGCAGCGAAAGTGTGGGAAACTACTCTCGAACGCACCAGGTGTACAACTTCGGACACATGCGAATAATCTGCAGCCATAGCTGCGTGATTCGTGCATAAATTCGTGTCTGGTTGTCGCGAAAAATCATTACCTATCGGTGGATTTAAGAAAGAATAAAAGGAAGCTTAAAAGCATTTAAGAATTTGTTAAAATCAGAGAAGGAACAACTTCGATTTCTATCTCTTGGAGTCGCTGGTGAAAATAGTCAAATCTATAGGCATGACGTTGATTGATCACTGCTAAATATTCCATCTGCCATTCGCGAAATAGCAACGCACATTCAGCAATATTACTCGATTTTGTCGCTGCAATAGGGCAGAAACCGCAAGCACAATCTGCCCGCGATTGTTTGAGAGTGCACGGAAGAGAGCTGCTTCAAAAACTTTCTTCGGACCTCGATTATCGAAGCCGAGCACAATTTGTGGTCGATCAAAACGATCGATCTTGTTGCCAGAGTACTATCATTTGCCACATTCCTTCAGCGTTGCAACGAAAATCGCGTGGTCGAGCAAACGACAGCATAATCGCGAACACATTTCAAAGAATTATCACTCTCGAAATTAAACGATTAAGAACAAAACTGGCAATTCTCCGATAGAACAGTATTTTTATGAAAATCATCATGAAAATCGTCATGGTCTTTTTTCAATATTGTACGTCAGAGAAAACTTGCTTTCAATTTATGTTCTCGTTATACTGAGAGTAACGGTGCATTTTTATTTGCTCTCCGCTTTATAATGGACTCATCAAATTTCTGATCGAACGTCACGGGACCCACAACGACCGTAGTAAAGTCATCAAGTAAAAAAGCTGATCATTAATTCGCGAGTCACGTTGCTGATTCGTTCTCGTATGGCTGCCCGCGCCAATCTGTAGCCCGCATCTGTAATCACCTTCGGCCAATCTATGGTCCTGATCTGCATCGAGCAGAGTGTCTTTCTGTTCGTTGCATAGAGTTGTCTCTGTGCACGTCTGTATACATCATAAATTATCGTTTCGATCGGCAGCTCTCCCTTTCGAACGAATCGGTGGCCCACGCGGTGTAACCAGTGTCCGTTTACGTAATAAAAAAATATATAAAATACAACTTTTTAAAAACCACGCTTATATTAAAATGCACTAAAAAGGAGAACATAATTTCATTAGACATTACTCACTATAAATAAAAGCGTGGAGCGCTAAACTATATTGACGTAATCTTCGTGGGCGCTCCACGCTTTTATTTATAGTGAGTAATGTCTAAAAAAAATTATTTTCTCCTTCTTAGTGCATTTTAATATAAGCGTGGTTTTTAAAAAGTTTCTTTATATATCTTCTTATTTTCTACCTTTTTTATACTCCATTGCAATTACGAATTACATTGTAATTTAATTGAATGAAGATCTGAATTATAAATTACAATATAACTAAATTACAATGTAATTCAATTACTTTGTAATTATAATTCTAGAGTAATTCAATTGTAATTCTGCACAACTCTGGATGAGGGGAACACCACAACCACACTGAGCTCCTTCGGTGCGAAATGGGTCAGTGAAGTGGGGATGAGTCGGAGTGGGAACGCGTAGTGGAGTAGGGAGCGCTGGCGCGCTGAGTGGGGATCGCTGAACGCGATCACGTACTACCGAGCGTCGCGCGGCGAGGTGTGACGGTTAATATAAAAATTTTTTTTCTCTTAGACGCACAGTTTTCTTTTAAATCTGTTTTTTTAATATTGCATTGTCATCCAGTTCTGAGCTATGTTTAAAGTTTCAAGTCTCTAGCTCATCGGGAAATGATTTAAAATTCAATTACAAGATTTGACGCATACAACAACGACAACTCGGCAAGCTAATATAAGCGTGGTAAAAAATGAATTATCTCAGCGAAACAGATATACATATGTTCAGGAAAGATACATTGACATATAGTTCTTTCTATATGAACTGAACGATCGTATTGTTTGAAAGTGCTATAGCCACGGGCAGTATGTAGATGCATATTTCGCGTCTCGAGGCAAAACGTGACGAAGATTCCGATTTAGTTAGAGAAAATTAAAGGAAGTTAAGAAATACGCGTTGCAAGTGGTACATGCAAATAAACGGAGAAGATGCAGCCGAGTTTCATCGCTCAGGATCACTATTAAAAGCCTGGCTGAAACGACCCGTTGCACTTTGTACGTCCGCGTCACAGAATCCTGCACGTCCTCTGTTAATGATTCCATCGTGGATCGTTATTCTTAATGACACGTGTTATAGACATCATTTATAAACATCCGGAAAATATAGGGCGGTCACAAACGAATAAATAGGATAGAGATTTTTCGGAAAATTCATATTCGATGCTTCCTGCATCGATTCATTCCGAACAACGATTGAAACGCACGTGGAAACGTTTATAGTGGACAACTGTATCGAAAACATTAATTAGAGAATGCTAATGGTCGACCGCCGGTGCTAACAACATGATCATTAAATAATAATTACGCGTCTCACTCGCGCTTTACTTCGAACAGCAAAGACAACTGATATTAACCGTCCAGTTAGAAAAACGTGCATCATTAATTACGCATAACAAGACAGCAGCGATATGCGAGAAAAAACTACTTAACACTTTCAACTGCGCGAGTACGCGTGTAATGGACTGCGACGCGACGGTGTGGAATGGTTTTCTGTATTTTCCAGTTGTACTATAAAACGTCAAAACAAATCCACTAGTTCCTTAATGTAAACGTAACTCCATTTTCGTCAAGTTGCGAATCATTCTCGTTCTTGAACATGTTCGATGAGGAATGAAATCGCTAGATGATCAAATTCAACCTTTTACAAATCAAGTATTTTCAAGTAAGTTTTTGTAAGAACAAACAAATCAAATGTAAATTAGTATTTAAGGAATTCAAAATTTTATTTATTGCTTATCATTAATCAAATGCTTATTTACAAGTAATTATCATTAATTTTGTAATGTAGTCATTTTCTGATTAATCAATTTTAAAAATGATTCCTTCCTTCCTTCCTTTTGCTTCCAAGTGTAATTGATTTAAAATATTCATAATGAGTGAAATTGTTTTGCAAAAAGGTGATGCCTGTTTGTTCATTGACAGATAAAACTGATAGACTTGAACGAAAATCTCGAACGAAAATCGAAAGAAAATCGATCTCGCGGGACTTTCGGGAATGATGATCGTTGGGCAACGGGCGCGTTAGCAAAAATTTCGCGTATTTTTGTCGCGACAAACCTGGAAACGGTAGAACGGGTCCGCGGAATTGTATAATTTGACTGCAGGTGGTACAAGAGCAGGGCAGGCCTGCGGGTGGTATTACCCGGTTGCCATAATAGCGCCCAGCAGGTCTGCCTCCATCTTGCACGGGACCTCACTTGTAGCTGCCTAATTACCCACTATCATCGAGAGAAAATTGCTGAAGAGACAGCATGCGAGAGAAATAGAGAGAGAAACGAAGAATACGATTAGAGGGATGGGAATGATACTGAAAGGGAGAAAACGGACCACGTGCTGCAGAGAAGACACGCATGTCGTTTCATTATCGCAAATTGGCTCGCCTCTTTCACGATGGCGAACAATCTTTCAATTGACACGTGTGAAACGCTCCTCGCGTTTGTTCCTGTCGGTCATCTCTCTGAATTACTGTAGAACATTGTTTACACGAACAATGCTGGTACTCGCAAACTCATTATTACACTGCCGGATCTTTATGCAAAATAAAAGTTTCCTGCATCCATTGTTAGAAACAGGAGTCGAGTAAAAAGTTCTTTCTTCACTAATTTGAGCAAATCATTGATAAATAAAATGAATTTTTCGAAGAGCCAATCGACTCGAATAATAAGTACCGATGGACACGCATAATGAAGTTTTTCGGGCCCGAAGCTAGAACGTACCGACGCGTTCCGTTAAGTGGTAGACAGCCCGCAAAAAACTCATACATTTCCATAGACCGGTTACGTAATTCCATTCCTATAGCGGAGTATTTTATTTCTTTTTCAGGAGAAGCCATTCACCTTGCCAGAGACTTCGGCTACGTTTGCGAAACCGAATTCCCTGCGAAACAAGTTGCCGAATACCTCAGCCGGCAGCATTGTGAACCGCAAGATTCCTACAGGAGAAAAGAACTTCTTCATGCCACCAAGTAAGAATTTATACCCTCGCCACTAACAATGGCGCAGGATATTTATCGGGGGCATTGATAGTTGTTCGGGCAATTTTTCATGAAAACGTTCAGCTCTTTTCTTACCTTCTTCTGCAATCTACAATCTCCTTTTGATGTTAGAACTAATACATTCATTTTGGAAGTTCTTATGAAAATTCTTTTTTTTTCATTCGGAGAACGTGGTTGACTTTGTTGTTCGATTTCAGACAAATCACCAAAGAGCTGATGGATCTTCTGAACCAAGATAGATCACCACTTTGCAACACACGGCCTCAGCATATACTCGACCCAAGCATACAGAGACACCTAACGCATTTCTCTCTCATATCACATGGATTCGGAAGTCCTGCAATCGTAGCCGCTCTCACGGCAATACAGGTACAACTTTTATTTACTTAAACGTTCGTATACGCATAGTTGATTTCGCGTATTTCAAACAATTACTGATTCATTGGCCAAACTTCTTCGTTCAATCATTTTACTAGATTTTGTCACTTTAGATATTTCTCGTTCGGTTAATACGTTCTCCACATACATTTTTCTTTCTAGCCTAGAACCTTGAAAAAATTCGTGAACAATACTTATTTAAATAATGCCGCGCTCTTAAACTCAAATGCAAAATCTGTATTCTTTCGAATTTAATGTAGGTGTTTGATTTTTCACAACCAAAATGTTCTACTTAAAAATCTGTTGTAATTGTAACTTTTTTATAATTGTTACCAAACGACCTGATCTTTTGTAAGCAATTAAAAGCATTGGTTTACTAAATGATATGTAAAAAAATTTTCCAAATATTATAGTTTACAAGGTTACATGCAAAAATAAAATAGGCATTTTTTAAAACTTCTTTATTTCGGCTCTTAATGAAAATTTAAAATATATGTTTTGTAGATCTATTTCATCGTAATCGGTTGACGTAGGAAAAAACGACACGCGTCGAAAGATGTACGATTCTGTGGATTTTAAGCAGAAAATCGTGACAATGAAATGAAAAGTCGTGAAAAACTACGATTTTCCCCATTTTTAACCGCTTATAGCTTGTGTGTATCTCAATCGATTTCGATGAAATTTTCAGTATGTATATAACTAACATAGATCTACAAAACATATATTTTAAATTTTCATTAAGGGCCCAAATAAAAAAGTTCTAAAAAATGCCTTTCTTATTTTTGCATGGAGCCTTGTAAATTATAAGTTTTGGAAAATTTTCTTCAATGCTTCTAATTGCTTACAAAACATCAGGTCATTTGGTACCATTATAAAAAAGTTATAGTTAACAAATCTGGCATACATATAGTAAACTAAGGATGTGCTTCTTACTGTTCTAAACATTTTATCTCATTTGATAAAATGTTGTTTTAATTTTTTAAAATATTTTTCCCTTAAATAAAACACAAAAACTGACCTTCTTTCAATTTTTTCATCACAATTAAAGAAATCATGCGGTGAAGTGTTAAAGGGCGTCCGATACTTTTGTGGAACTCTATATCTAGGTATTTGGCGGGTGCGTTGGATTTTTTCAGAATTTTCGCATATAACTATCAATAAGGAAAATAAGATAAGAATTAATTGTTTCCATTTTACCCCGTAACTACCCTCCCAAATGGTTCGTTAGCCTTTTAATTTGGTCCAAGAGCATTTCTGACCATCTTATCCGGCTATACGAATTTTATTCTTGAAACCTTATGTAATGAGAGTAGACAGCGGATTTGATGCACCTATGGCAGAAATCAGTAGGTGAAACGAATAAAAAATGTCGAATAAAGAATTTCCAGAAAGACGTTAAAGCCTGCCGCGTCTGATTACAGAAGTTCCTAAGCGAGTCCCTGAACCATCTGGAGAAGATGTACCCGGGCAACGGTAGCGGCGTGACAAGTAGTCAGCAGTCGAGCCTCGACACGAACAAGAGCAAGGACGGCACGTTGATGAACGACATGAAGAAGTGACGCCCGGAGGACCCGCCTACCTCGAACGTGGTCACTTCAATCAGGCACTCGTGGCCGTATAACTGAGCCTCCGCGGGTCAAGTATAACCCGTCGTGAGAACAGCTTCTGGTGGACCACTGATAACACCACGTATGTCCGCGATATATGTACCTTTGCGAGCGTTTGTATTATAGTAAAACCGAGTTTAGGTCGCGCACAAAGTCCGAAGGGGTAGGTATAGTTACTGTACCCCGCGCGACGATCACGATTATTGCGGGCAGACGTGAATACGCCGAGGTTGGCTGGTCGAAAGTGTTCTAGGTAAAAATCAATGAAACGAGGTCGCGAGAAATGTGCAATCGCCGAAAAAAATGTGAGTCGTCGTTGATTCCGATCGGACGATGATCACGGGTGAGAAACCTCGACGGACTCGGTCTGAAATTCAGGGCCGAGTCGAATCGTCAACGACCGTTCGTGCACGAGGTGCTTAATCGATTCTCCTTTCGTTTAACAAAAGCGAGTGTCAGGATATTTATTCGTTTCGAGCAAGCTCTCGAACCAATACGAAAGGTGTACTCGGATACTCGAAGATCCGGTGTGTACCACGTTTATCGAGCATAGAGGTCACTTTGTTCTTTCACTGCCTGTTCATGCGAAGACCCTGCCGGTCAACAGGGCCGACGATATCGATCGATTCGGGATCGTTCCGACCAATCCGAGACATCGTAATCGTAATCTCTCGAACGAAGGTTCTAGGATCGTTTGCGATAGGAGTAGCGATAGTCGAAAAACACTTGTGCAATGGTTACGGTGGAGAGGACCCTGCAGTCTTATCCGTAGAACACCCTAAACCTGGGGTGGCCAACCTTTTACACACCATGCGTCCATTTTTTTTTACATACGAGTTCTTACGTTCATTGTTGGAGCTGGAAAATAGCTTTGTTTAGGGGAGAAAAAGGGATAACTCGATCACGCAACGAAATTCATTAATTTACCCCAGTTCAAGAACACCGATCTACAATAGTGATAGATAAAAATTTTCTACCTGAACTGCAACAGACTTAAGGGACAGAAATTTATTTTCTTTGTTAATATGTTGAATAAGTTGAAAGTAATATAACAGTCTTTTTAAATTCTTCCAATGTTTTCACTGTTTTAAATTACACCTACTGATTTTTGTCATAAACGCATCAAATCCGCTGTCTAGTGAGAAATGATCTCTTCTACAGTTGTAAACTGTCAAAAAATTGCGACAGGATGGATTCAGTTATGCCGGCTACTTCAAGAGAATAAGTATGCGCCACGGGTTGGCCACCGCTGCCCTAAACGAAACACTTAGACGCCGCTCAGACACGGCGGAATCCGCTCGTTTTCGACCGCGCGGACCTTATTTACGTTGCGTATATGGACTCGTTCACACGCATCCGCGCGGTCAAACAATCAAAAACAGAAATCGCGCGGTTTCCACCGTGTCTGAACGGGGTCTTAGATTCGGTTCGTCGGCGAACTTCAACTTCGTAACGAGCATCGAAAAGAAAAATAGAAAAATGATTTGATCGTCGAGTCACGTTGTATAGTTCCGCGCGGTACTGCCGAGTCGTTGTTGCTTGCGAATCGATCGATAATTGGAGAACGTATATATTTTCTACGTATACACACGCAGGAGCGCAGTATGACGAATAAGAAACGATTTCCAACAACCTTGTTCCACGGTATAATTTTTGGGTCGACTATTTATATTGCTCAAGCATCGTTATTCTTTGCCCATTAACGAGCGCCCGACATACACGCGCGGTATCGTGATTATGACGCCGTTACGTAAGCATTAATATTGTCAGCATGGTGATACATTGCTCTCTGTACACGGTGTACAACTTATAATTTAGCGGCCACAAATCTAAGACCGCCCGCGAGCGTTCAACGAAACAATTTTTATCGTCCGGCTGAGTCCACTACGTAGAACGACTCTCGGCCCTCATTTACGTGGAAACGTTCAGTATGCAACGACTACTGAATATTCATGGCGGCCGCAGCCTTTGAAGTTACACATTTCCTTGTAAACACGCTTTCGAGCACGCGTTCGACGCAACCGTTCCGGTGCGTTTATCGATTTTCCTATTAACTCGTTCAGGACCCGTTAGAAATTCGATATTCACGATATTTGCGAAAAACGCGCTCGAAGTGGCACTCGTCATTTTCAAATTCGCGAACTGCAAGCTTGTTTTCGGAGACATATTTTACGATCGATCAATAGTCAGCATTCAAGCGCGAACTACAGAGATGCTAGAGAAATGTGATTCATAGACTGCGGATCTTTATGCAAAGTAAAAGTTGTCTGCACTCACTGCAAGATACAGGAAACAAACTAATAATTTGAGCAGGTTGGAAGAAATGTATTGGCACTGTTCGGTTTTTCCAGTTTTGTCCTGTTTCAAATTACAGATACCCGTTATTGTCATAAATGCATACAATCCGCAGTCCATTTACCATTCTTGTACAGTTCACATTCATCACAATTAAAAAAAGGTTTCTTATTATTACACTGCGGATTGCATGCGTTTAGACACGATGATACTTTCAAACAGTGAGACTGTCGATCTTTTTAGTTGAGACACTCGATTGCCAAATAGATTTACTCAACGAAATGAGTGGAGGAAATTGATGAAATTGTGTATGCGTTGTACATTTTCATTTTTAACAATGGTGTCGAGCCTGATTATTAAAAACATTGATTTTCAATGGAAAACATGGAGCGACCAGAAAAATATAAGAAAACTCGTTGTTGATCAATTTGGTTTGCGAACGCCACACTTTCAATTTAATAAACTTATGAACGGAAGAACATCATTTCTACTGGTCTATACCGTTTGTTCTTTTGCATAAAGATCCGTAGTTTCCTCATCATTAATCAGTGAATGGAGCGATATGAATTCTTCAAAGAAAGCAATTGTCTCTTTAGATAATTAATTTTTCTGGAACACCTTCGACTTATGCTTGCATGTTCTATTTTTTATCTACAGGCGTCACTGCGATTCGAACGAAACTATAGTTAAGTTAAAATGAAATGGTCAATCTATACAGCTTCCCTCACTATAGATTTCTCGCGGCAATGGCTGAAGTCAAAGAGGCGGAGTTATGAAACAATGTAGTGGGGAGAATTTCGTTTCACATAACATTTTTGTACGAACTAAATATTGTGGACTCAGTCGTGAGATTTTTCATTAACACTGTATGCTTTCCAAGTCACTCATCTTTCTCCAGCAAGTAATTCGCAAGATTTTGCAAAATCGAAAAAAAACGGACCTTCGTCGTCCTACTCGAGGCTAAGAAATGTCGGCGAACAAACGGTTAGATTATATCATTAATCAGCGGCGACAACGCACAACGGCCGTCCGAGGCTAACAATGATTACTTTAGAATTACCTAATTACTTCAACGGCGGCGTTCTATTCGAATGAAAACACATGGACACGAATGGCCGAATTATTCGTACAGTTTCTTGACGAACAATGCTTTCAGTTCCGATGGTTTTGTACAGTGTCGATTAGAAGTAATCATGCGAACTGCATCATTCTACTTACAATACATATTAAGGAACATTTCAGTCTAAGTAAAAATTTAATATTCATGATGCAGCCACATAATAAAGCATTATATTCTCTCGTTGAAAAGTTGATTCACGATATTTCTCTGTAGAAAGAGCTATTCAGATGCTTGCCATTGAGGAAATGCACCGTTTCGTAGAACGTTTCTTTTCCTCCTGCGAGTAAAGAGAACGTTGAGAAATTGTTTCGAATTAGTTCTCGGAAATATATACATTCCAATGGAAATCGATTTGAACAAGTTTATATTGTAAGTTTCATTAGAACGTATCGAATTGTACTTAATTGTTGTACGCGGCCAGCACGTTTGTCGAACCTTTAAAGGCACTTTAATCTACTCAACTTTGTCTTCCGAAGTTAACTCAATGCTTTATTATACGTTCCATCTCCTATTATCGTCAAGTAGCAGCTCGAGTAGTCTGTCCCTTATAAATATTTATTCCGCTGTTCAAGAGAAACGTCGAATCGAAATCGTGGAACGGTGCACGCGTTCCGAATCGGCTGTTTGTTTCCAACTCGAGGCGCAGACGCGTGCAAAAATAAACGACTTGCATCGGTACAGCCTTCCCTCGCATAGTGTTACTACAAAGGATAGAACAGTTACTACATTACATTTAAACATTTCTTCCGACCTAAAATAATTTCATTCTACATGATACTTTTCATTTTATGGATATGCAAATGATATAGTACCTCATATGAAATGTGTAGCAATTGATTAGATAGCAACATATTTAATAATGTAAACTTTACATTATTTACAGTGCTATTAAACAAGTAAATGTTGGATGATTGCATAAGTTCGTGCCCGAATTGAAAATAAAATTCAGTGGTTAAATTTTAAGGAGTACAACCTTATTAATCAATTATACAGATCGTCATCATTAGGCTGCGGATGTTCCTGCAATTTAAAATTTTTATGGACAACATTTAAGAAAATGGTACTAAATAAAATCCTATTTTTATTGGTAATAACATTTGAAGGTCCTAAATAAATCAAAATCGTACTAAATTCTGTTGAATTTGATACTCCAACATTAAAAAAAAAATTTTATAAACCATAAATGCATAAAGGTCTACAGTTCTTTTCTAATTGTAGAAAAGAATGATGATTATATAATTCCTGCGACATCTATGAAAATCGGACACGAACTGATGCAATAATAATCGCAATTCTATCGTGTTTGATCTCGTTTTAATCAGAAAAATCTCACCAATCTTGGAGTAAAGGTTTCCCAACGAACCAACTAAAAGTAATAAAGTTTCATTAAAAAGTGACACTATATCAGTAGAGACGAAAGTGACGCTACGCGAGGGAAGACTGTGTTAACACTTCTACGTTAGTAGCGACGATCATCGAGACACCAGCGCCGTGATACCGAACGATCGACCGATCCAGACGATCGATCGCGGACTTGTGTTTCTTCTCACCATTGCCAAAATCGATTTTCGTTCAACGAAAAGCGGAATGAGGGCCCAGCAATGTTTCCAAGGATCGTCGGTGTGTCGGCGAGTCTCGACAAAGGCCCAAACAAAAAAGAAAATATCGATTCCGAAGACCACTTATCGTGCCAATGCGAAAGTTGCCATTTCAGATGTGCCAATTAAACGATATCGAGTTTAGAAACGTAAGAGCGCGCGACCGGAAGCGAGCGAAGGTGGCGGAAGGACCGAACGATGCGGTTTAGGGTCTTTCAGGGGTCGCTTCAATGTATTATCCTTGAAGCGGGAGTTTCGACAAATGGATCGGACGAGAATAATTAATAATAATTCGTCTGGGCCGAAACGCGTGCCGCATGTAACGCTTTACGAACCGACGCGACCAGAAAAAGGAGCGACGCGAAAGTAGAGCGCAGACATGTGTAAAAATTGCGTCGAAGTACAATACCAGGTGAACCTGAGACATATCTAACTTTGTAATTAAACCTTAGGCGTATGTAAATGTAAGATTAAGAAACCTGATCAAACGTCTCGCGTTCCGGGGATATTATGTACAGAGTATTTGAATCTTTCTTGTGATATAATCGTACATATTACTAAGGTATAAAAACCGATAACAAGGCAAAACAAAAAAAAATTACTATTATCATTCCATGTTTTTTCATAGAGGTGAGGTATTAGCGTGGTCGTGACGAGCGCCGAATACCGCTCCGTTTTAATTAGACGTATTAATGTACATTCCAAAACAAGTTCAAAGCCGCCAGTCAGACATTCATTCCGTCGACAGATTTAAATTGTACCGACATTTCAACGGTTTCATTCTTGTTCTCTCTCTCTCTCTCTCTCTCTCTCTCTCTCTGATTTTTGTTCCCCGCGATTCGATCGCGTCGTTCGAAGATTATCTACGAGGAAAAATATACAGGAAATACAGTAAAAGACACGGAGAAGATTACTACAAAGTTTCAGACCAACATTTTTCTTCCGATCAGTTTAGGAGAGAAAGAACAGAAACTCTTCTTACAACGTTAATTTTCACTCACGACTACTTAGGCGAACTCGTTAGTACTAAGGTTCCGTAAATTAATACTTATTTATAATCCTTAGAGCGGCCGTAGAAAGACGTTTTTCTACCAGAATTTCTGTGCCAACTGCAAAGAATGTTGTAGACAATTTGTTTTGTTCCACGTTGAAGCATCATTCTAATCTTGTAAGATACTCAGATATATCTTTATTAAATATATTTGAATTTCGTAGTATATTATATTCTGATATTGATTATACATTTCATTTTTGTATATTGGTGTGTGATAAATAAATAAGAATATTGTTTCTAAGTAATTTACATAAATGCTTATGCTCGGGGCTCGACCTCAAAGATGAACGTCAATCGAGATTCCAATCCTAACGCTATTCAACCCAGCATCCAACCGATCTAATGAGATCAAGTGTAACAATTTGAAACAGAGTATCTGAAATTAGAGGTTTCAGGTTTTCAAACCATTGTTTAACGATATCGATACGGCAATTTTTGACGGAGTTATGATCACGTAAAGTGGGACCAATTTTTCGGGTTCGCACAAGTGATCCCTTAATTCTTTTAAGGAGTGTATTAAAAAATAATACAAGATATAAATATGAACTTGAATTACTCAAGATTCCAATCTTCTAAGAGAATGAGCTAAATATCTTTTAAACTGAACGGTGTTCGAGCGAGCGGTGAACGACGAAGTAGTATAACCAGTCTATAACCAGACAACATTGACTACATGTAAGGAAGATATAGTGGCAACTGACTCAGTTAATTTATAATAAAATTTTCGTTGCAGTTTATTTGCATTATACCATACAATATGCAAATACATTTTTAATAACTAGATGACGTGATATATATTTTAATTTTCTAAGAATAGACAATTGAAGTGTAAAAGAATATTTAAAAATCGGGGTAAACGTACGATATTTCAGAAAATTCGACATACTGTTCATTTTTATGTTTCATTTATTTATTTTCCATCATCAACCATAGATCTTGACACACATATACACGTACAGAACAAAACGTACACGTTCGATGAGATTCTATGATATTGTTAATGAAAAGTGCTGGAAGTGAAACATGACTACTTTTTCTGGAACAGAGGAATTAGGCTAGTTCACTATAGGAATGGAATGCTTTTAGGAGTAAATCGAGGTGGATCGACGAAGTTTTGAGAGAGTCAGAGCGGATTATAGTGAGTTAGAGCGAATCGAAGCGGGTTGAAGCGAATTGTACCACGTCAAAATGTGCAAGTGAAGAATCCCAGATGAACCTCCGGATATCATTAAAAACATGTTTTTCTCATCAACAACAATATAGAAACCCTGCAATTTCTGATCGTGTAAATATTGAATTGAAACGAAAATTTACCTAAATTTTCAACACAAGAAAAGCAGAATGAAAGTGTTCAGGCATGCAGGAAAATCTTTTTTAACAAGCCTTAAAAAGCTTCAGAGTATTCCCCATTTTTAATAGTGTCAATTATATACCTTGAAATTGTTCATAAGCACTCTGTCGATAGACAAAGATTGCAAGCTTGTTAGGTACAGCCAAGGCTATGTACAAGGCTAAAATTCACTATATTGTACCTAAAATAATTTTATAAACAATAACGTCAATTAAGAATTCTAGTTTTACATAAAAATAATTAGAATCACAGCCAAAGAGAGTAAAACGAAAGAGAGTTCTAAATGTAACTTTTGTCTGTCTTATGATAACGAAGTAACAGTGGAATTAGTTTACAGAATAACTTAGTATGCGAGTATAAAATAATGACTAAACTACTGATGAATTTCCAACAGAGGATTAAAAAATTGTTTCAATCACACATTATTGGAAACAAATAGAAGAAAGTTATAAATGTGAAAATTGATTAGTACAACATACTCACGTGGTCCTAAGATGCTTCAATCTTCACTGAGCAGAGAAACAGAAGAAGATTAAAATATTTCAATCCACGAAAATGCGTTCCCACGCGATTTTCCTTAAGCTTCTACACACCTAAGAAGGATACACGAAAAAACATGTTAGAAGTAACTGCCTTAGTTGCGTCCAATGAAACTTCAATAGAAACCAAAGTTAATATATAATCAGAAACTAACGTCGTCGAGAATCAAAACAATAAATCGTATCAGCGATCAAAATTGTGGTCTTACATTTTATCTCGCTATTAAATGACGCTTGAATTAGAAAAAGAAAATTATAAACATTTAGTTCTCGGTCGCGGTTAAGCTGATAAATTTATAAATCGTTGACGAAACGATGAAGTTATAAAATTGTGAAAAATATTAATGTCGCCGGTTGTATCCAGGTATATTTATTTATATTTTCCCAGATTATAATGGTGTCGATTAATCAGGATTATTAATTAAAAATTTTTGTTCAAACGATGCTTACAATAGAGCCATTATTTGTTTCATTTATTTCAATTTACGAGAATTACATGTGTAAGAAAAAAGAAAAGAACAGATAGTTACTTTAAATTCGAGAAAAATATTTACGAATAAATTATTTTTACGATCTCTCTTTTGTATACTCATATTGAATGGTTACAGGTTAAGATTACATTTTTTATAGTGTCGTAACAACTATACCTTCGAGACAAACTACACAAATCGTCGCTTCGTATTTTTGCGCATGTTATTGCACACACGTGTTCGTGTTAACACTTATTTAATGTTTGTTTTTTTTCTGTTTAAACGTTTCTAAGTCGCTTTAATTACGTTTGTTTTTTTTTCGTTTGCCACGTAAACATAATACACATTAAGATCATACGTGTTACGATACAATTTGCATAGCCATATGCAACGTGGTTTTTTAATATTCATTTATATGTTCACTTGCCACTGGATATCATTTACAATATTTTACTTTCTTCCATTTTAGACACGTATTGCTAGACTCTCATCATAAATCATTAAAACACAAACGACTGTCCGAGCTATGTACTCCTCGTTCGTAAATCAATGTCCGTACTTATATTTGGCCAATGAAAACGTAAAATTTCACAGAACGCCTGTCCAAAATATTCGTATATCTTTAAACTATTTACAGAAAAACTCTGTGAATGATGTCTGTTTGATCGTGGGACCTAGGACATGTTGCCAATCGCAATAAAGATTGCATATCACATATACTACGAAGAAGATTGAAAGATCGTATTCGTTCAGTGAATCGAAAGAAAATAAATCCGACACAGCTCCGACTTTCTTTTGGTTAGTGGCTGTGTTGCGGCACAGGTGTGTATTCGACAATTTTACTTGTACTCTTTCCGTTTTGATCCTCTTGGTCTTCTATCCTTCAGCTTATAGGCGTGTACATTTTTGTTCAGGACGGGATTTCAAGGAGCGGGTCACTTTCTTCTAATACATTGCACAATGTTTCTTTGTTTTTTTCTTTTCGTTCATTTTCTTTCTTTCCTCAGAGAGAATCAGAAGAACGAGATCAATCAACGCAACGACATAAATTCAGATTCTGATCTGGGGTCGAATGAGCACGTGTGATCGTACGCGGGACAAAAACGGCACTAAACGCGCCGTGACATTTTTCATTACAGTTTTCATTGTATTACGTGTGTTCCGGGGCTTTATCCAATGGCCACAATAAACTCATCTGAAAAGCATGTCGGCTTCGTTACACACAACTGGGAGTTTAGAGAATAGAAAGAACAGAATATAAATATAGTATGCGAGACAGATCTTTGTCGAATTGGAACGTATTGCGCGTTGAAACACGATCGTAATCGTTGCAGAGCAGAATCAATAAATGGAAGTCAATAGTTTGAATGAATGTACACCTAACAAAATCTATAAAAATAACTTTTTACCACCGTAAAATAAACATTCTGCATCACTATCATCCTTTCAATATACTAAACAATCATTTTTCGCGTACGTACCGTTGAACGGTCTTTAACAGACTGTTACGATTATAAAAATGTTCGGACATTCCGTGTAACCCACATTTACCTTACATGGCACCCGGCGAATTATATGAAAAATATTTAGCGTTAGAGAACCATATCACTCAACACTTTAAAGTTTAGTAAAAATTCTAGGATTAGTTTGCTCACAAGAATTTACATTTTCCATGTACCTCAAACGTTGTCTACTCGATTTAGTTAGCCCTGCAACATCCGAATCGTCTTTGGACGCGGCGATTGCCGAAAAGAACGTAGAAAGAATCGAACGACATTAAGAGAACGATCAAATTTAGCAATGAAGAATAGTCGAATTTGATACGGTTACTTATTTGACTGGTCGCAATACGATGAAAAGTTGTAATAATTGCCTGCGTCTCGTTTACCGTGTGTGTGTAAGTTCTCTTCCGTGCCTCAGTTCATTTAAAAACGGTCTCGGTCGTTTAAAGGTTTTGGCATCGCAGGCACCATAGGTCGTCGTGGGTTAGGAAGATTACACGTCAACAGTTTAGGGCTATGAAATAATAAAGTCAGAAAAAAAAGAGATTGTACCTCTCGTTAGGCGTCGCGAATTATCGTAGAAAGAACAGGGAAGAGAAAACATAAATGAGACAGATAGAAAAAGAGATTGACAGTGAGATAGTAATAGAGTCAAGACTAATTGAAAGGAAAAGATCAAGAGAAAATTTATAGGATGATTATTTGTGGATTTTTACTTGGAAGGTCGTGTGTACGGAGCGTTGCGGTAGCGCGAGCTTGAGCCCGATGTCGTTGTCGTCTTGTACGATTTCCATGCGCGGCTCGATGATTCCTCTGCGAATGTCATTCAGTGATTTATTTGCATTACTTATAACCATCTTGTAACACACTACGCGAAGCAGGTGTTAACATCGAGTTTCTGGTTTTTCTCCCCTCTCCCCCCCCCCTTCTTTTGAACTGTATTTAAGTCAATGACCACAGAAACTGGCTGATGGATTGCCGAGTTAACACTTCGGACTGTTATGCGAAGCCATTCATGACTATTTTAGCGTTCGATATTACGTACAAGCTTCTCGAGATGCTATGTTCAATGCAGGAAACGAAATCGTGGCGTACGGGTGGCCAAACACCATCATTTTAATATTTAGGACATAAAACAGCTTTTAATTTGTTCAACGTTCTATTTCGCACCACTTCAACCGGTTTAAATTAAATACAAAACGATTTACATTAGAATAAATTCTAATTTGTTAGCAATCTAGACGATTTCAATTTCTATTCACGGTATGAAAAACAGTAAATGATTGTTACGGATTGCTACAGAGAAGTAATTTTTTCCAACACAGTTTTGAGACCCGTACGCCTCACGAAAACATTCTAATCGTTTTATGTAGCCAATACACAGTTTCCTAACTATTTGGTCATTCATTTTAAAGTGTCTGTTATTTTGAGAAATGTGAAACATTTATGCATGTTTAAGGATCATCAGCAGTCCCACTATTTATTTTAATTCGGCAAGATTTAACCACAAACATCAAATATTGTTGGAAACATTTCAGGAACTTTAAAGAGATTGTTATTGGAGCTGCATCTTATTAAAACATTTTCTGATGCATTTAAATTTTCACTTTAGAACTTTAAATATTAATACGTTGTTAAACAGCTCGTGCTCCAGTAATTTTTTTGTTTATATGTATATTAGATGATTGTGTTTCAAAGAGTTTAATTATGTTTTATATAGAACAACAATTCTATGGATATGTGTGAAATTATTAAGAGATTTAAGGTCGATAGAATTGAGAATGTGTCGCATGTATTATGTTAATCGTGTACGTCGTGTGCATCTCTATTTAGAAATTCACGATTCTACGCATTCAGATCAGTTTGTACTCTACTTATTCAGTTAGGAATGTTTCTCGGGAGAATGTACTATTATAAGAATAAATAAGAACACATTACCTGGATACTCGGATGTTTCATAATACTCGTGGGATGAGTGCGGAGCGGAGTCGTCATCGTAGTCGTATGTTGTGTACCTCAAAAAAAGATACACATATTATCTCTAGATGGTTTATACAAATACACGATGCACTAGAACGTTATATTAAAAGTACAAGACTTCCTTTCGCAATGCAACACAATCATTAAAACGGAAATAGAATGTCAAACACACTTCTACTTAAACAAATATTTGCAAAAAAAGTGTGGAGACTGAAGCACCGTTTTCTTTCATTGGTAAAATAGCAAAAAATAGAAAACATGTAGTTTTTATCGCCGGAGATTCTAAAATTATCCCATAGCTTGTTGCAGATAAAAATATATTTGCAAATTACAAATGTTCAGAAATATTTTCCACGAAACTACAGTTGATAAAGTAAAATGCGCGGGCTTGTTAATACTAATGAATTCGTTTGATTAAAAATGCTTGTTACGCTTACCCTGACGTCCCTGAACTATAATGCCGGTCTCCATATCGGCTACTGCTGCTTGTCGAACCATGATAATCATAATCGTGATGCGACCCGACACGATTGCTCGGTGGCGGTGTAGCTGTCTCATAGCTGCGAATAGAAATGCGCAAATATTTAACAGAACTCACCCAACAATGACTTGTGCTACTATAAGCGTAGATATACTTACCCGTAACTCTGATCCATAGCAACTCTCGCGCGATCCAAAATAGAAAACACTTTACTTTTCGCCGATACTGGCCGAGACAGTGGTCCTCGACTCGACGGTGGCGGAAGTATTGCAGCTAAACATTTCGACAAAATTAATAGCATTCTCATCATATTTCAACCGTTTGCACTAAAAATGTCAGCAATGCACAGACTTTCCAACTATTCAGATTTTTAATTGCATCGATCCTACATATTTTGTTGATCAATCTATCTATAGATGAATTAACATTTTAGAGTGTAAGAAGTTGTGCTAAGACATTACCGATGTCTAGACTGCGAATGTTTATGCAATTTGAAATTTTTCTAGAGGAACTTTAAGAAGGGGGAACCAAATAAAATATTATTTTCAGTGGTTGTAGCCTTGGTAGATCTGAAATAAATGAAGATCGTACTAAACTCTGTCGAATGTTATATTCTATAATTTTTTGAAAATTTTCAGAAGCCATAAATGCATAAGCATCCACAGTGATCAGAGATACTAGTGTTGCAATTATCAAGTTCACGTTAAAATGTTTCTAGACCGAAAAGGGTTGGCTCTAATAGTAAATAAATTGTTTTCCACTCACTTCTCGATGATCGTGGTAATGTGGGCCTAGCGGTGGGTCTCAATATACCTCCTCCAGCTGGAACTCCCCTCACAGACGGTCTTCTGTCATCGGTGTTTATTGGATCATCAGCCATGTTCATTTCCATTTCCCGCATTTGCTCCTGACGTATGTTGTCGTTGTTGTCGGGGATCAGATATTTCCGAACCTCGGCTAATGCGAACGCAATGCGAGCATAAGCCTCTGCTGGTGGAGCCAGAGCAGTTATTTCAACGTGTAGGTCGTCCGACAGATGTGCATATTTTGGGTCGAGAGACATTCGGCACTCAGCTTCCTAACATTGGATATATTTATTAGAATTTATTCATCGAAAGAAACTATAGTTGTTTCGGAAACTTGTCTTTTACAGACATTACTCAATACGTACATTAAATTAATTTCAGTATACCTTTTGACGATCCTTCATTGATCCTCTTCCTAGTACTGCCATTTTACACATAGTCTCCTCTTGCAAACGTTTCATAGAATTGCCTTTGGGACCCAGTAATTTTCCAACGAAATTGAACTATAAGTAACACCATTGCATAAGTATTTCATATCATTTTTGTGTAATGTACAAAATGGTTATTAAAAAGCATACTTACCTTAGGATGTTCTCGAACAGGTACTAATACCTTCACAGAAACACGAATTTGTTTTTCACGATAAATGTCCACGTATTTTGGATCCCTTATCGGCTTTCCCATAGCCTGGGTCTTCTGTATCTCTGTTATACGAAACAATTATTTTGAATTACTAAACTGCCGGAATAACATAAAAATTGATTTCATCCCTTAACGACTTTCTTATGTTAAAAGCAACAAAACAACATTCTTGAATGTTTTTAAGCTTTCACTGTTTCATATTTCACCCAACTAATTTCTTCGTAAATGCATAAAGATCCAGCAAAATATGCATTGTAAATTAAACATACATTTAAAAAAAAGGAATCCAATATCATTATTGCAGGTTGCAATGATTAGTATTGTTTAATAAATTCCCAACA
This sequence comes from Lasioglossum oenotherae, assembly GCA_028455765.1. Classification (NCBI taxonomy): domain Eukaryota; kingdom Metazoa; phylum Arthropoda; class Insecta; order Hymenoptera; family Halictidae; genus Lasioglossum; species Lasioglossum oenotherae. The sequence continues at coordinate 3,910,496 of CM052300.1, read as the reverse complement.
ATGTATTCGAACAACAAGCCGACTGATGTTCATTTGTACAGTCGATGAAGCAGGTTTGAAAAAAGGTTTTCTTTAGGCAGGCTTTGACATTGGGCCCAGCCAGAAACATAGAAACGTCCAGAGGTAATTGATATCTTAACTTATAAAGATTGTTCAACAGTAATGATTACTATTTATGTATATACGTTTTATTTCTCGCGGCTCTATAACCTTAAATATTAATCTTAGAGCAGAGTATACATGAATTTACGTGAAATAATTCTAAGAAATCAAAGTGTTGTTGAAAATTAATAACTGAGAAGTATCGTGAGGAATATCAACATAAACGGACTAAACAACGAGGCACCGTAAAAAGTGAATAAAAAGTATAAAAGTAGTATTTACCTTGATCGATTAATCTGGTCGCGTTTGGCCATTTTTGCGAATCCAATTCAACTTTTTCTTGCAAAAGTTCACGGACATATTCCCCGACTTTATCAACTTGATGCTCCTTTTCCTCGCGTTCATTGTCCGACGAACCTCGTGTTTTGATGTCGGGTTTCTCTTCCCGCTGATATTTATACTCGCCGTTACTCGGTCTATCACTCATGGTGAACACTGTATTATTATCTACTTTGCGAGATGTATAAGAGGGAAAGTAACAATCTTGTTAATCAAAAAAACCAAGCGTACTTGATTGCACACATGCGACGCGTCTTTACGATAAAGTAGCAATGGCTGACTGTTCTATCACCAGTAAGCTTAAGGCGCACATTCATGTATGTATCATTGTAACATCGTAACATGTGGTAACATATCTATGTAAACCTCCGAGTCAAATATATGTTGCTCTGATACTATATCGATCAATGGAAATTAAAAATAAATTTAATCAATAATTTTAAATCCATGCTCTCTGCTTATTCGTTTCTCAGATTTATCATTTGATCTATCAAAACTACATGGCAGCGCCATCTTGCGACATTCATGAAAATCGGGCAGGAACTTAAGCAATCATCTGATAATATTTATTAACAACGGTTTTCCAACTATTCATGTCAATTTTACAAGATTGAAAAGTTAAAAAAGAAGAAATATAATGAAATGATAACAGTAGAAAAGTACATTTTAAAAATATTCATTACACGCAGATATTACAAAAATGTTTATTACGAGTATGTTACAATTAAAATATCGTAGCATACACTGCAAATATAGTACTTACACAAATAATATGAATATACATATACATATATAGTAGCGGCCAAAATAATAGAGCCACCTATAGTAGAGTCAAAATGGACGATTTTTTCTTTAGTTCCCCGTAATCCCACATGTGGCGCATGTATCGGTCATTGTCAGTATGTTTCAAATTGTGAATCAAGACGCTATTATTTCGTCAACAAGGTGTAGATATCATTAGTTTTAATAAAAATACGCGCTGTGATGAAATGTTATTGTTATTCAACTTAATTTACTGACCGACTCTATTTGTTTTGAATAATATATTTTGTTCTGGAGGAAATTGACATTGCAAAATATTATGGAAGGCAATAGGTTGGAAATAATCATAGAAGTTATTCATAGAAAATCTTCTAATACATTTGTTCTGACATCAAGAATGTTGTACAATTCTTGTATACAATATTGACGCAAATTCGAAGTGTGTAGCTAATTATACTTGTAAGATACTAGAAGTTCTTACATGGATCCTCGAAATGACTATTGGTCAGCTCCTGGCCCTGCTGGACCAGGACTGCTCGGCCGGACTGACTGACTGACTGACTGAGCGCGCTCGCAAGCTCAGGTGGTATGTGCGCAGTATATGCAAAACTCTCCCCATCTCATCTAATTTCGATTGATTTCGATCGCTGTGATAGTAGTTATTGATACATTTATTATTTTTGGCCGTCTAATATTCATACCAATTTCTTTTGTCAATGATGTCGATAAGCATTCCCTTGATCACCTTGTCATATAATTTTTTAAATATTAGCGCCAAAGGTAGCATCTCGGCGCATCACGTTCCAGTGCTTAGAAGTGTCAGTTTGAATTTGGACCAATCACAGGCCATTACGTTGGCGCTACTGTCACTTCTATCCGAACTTCGTGGTTGAAACATCACGCTCCTCGAGCTTATTAAAATTGTTTAATTTCTACTTGTTTCAAATTATTGAGTATTGTTTAAGCGTATAACTAAAGTGAAATTGAAGCCAGGGAAACATAGTGCATCAGTTGTTCCGTGAAATCTGCTATTAATTCGAGAGATGAGTGAGTTCGAAATTTTGCTCGTTGCAGTTTCAACTTTCTCTAATACTTCGTTTGCTACAATTCATTTCATACATTATTCACAACTATTAAAATGAGACTAATTATCGGGACTGTTATATTAATTTCTTCGTATTTTTTCAGAAGTCCATTTGCATCGATCATTTATCAAGGAACACGCGAACATTATGCAACACGGAAAACCAATATTATCTTGTAAGTATATTTTTTAATTATGGAGTTGTGAATAAATCTTCTAGCCGAAAGAAATGACAAATATTGTTTTGCTAATATAATTTCTTCGAACGAATCTTCATCATCAGTTTTCAAATAACACAAATGATATTTTTAAATAAATATCGCATTTCGAAGTGTACGAAAATGGTTATATATACAACAAATATTTTCAATTATTCAATTGTTTGCAGGTCAACGTATTTTCGAAATGAGCCAGCAAAGTAATTGGAAACTATTGAAGACTATGGATGAATAACGAACAAGAAATCTTAAAGAACGAAGTACTATCTACCAAGCAGATTTACTGTCAATGAAGTCCTCTGCCGACATCGTCGCTCACCGACCGGTGAGTCATCGAATTCCACAATTTATTATTTATCATCTGAAGTATATGTTATTATCCAGTTTAGACACTTGCTCGTGTCATTATCTAATTTACACCCTTGTTCTCACTTTCCAAATATTAGTATGTATAGATAAGCAAGTATTATTTGTTTATTTTCTATTAACTGCAATAATGAAACATTCATGAAACATTTTTATAAGAGAACCAAGCCCTTGCACATTCTTTAAAGGTAATATATTTCGAGTATCTTCTAAAATGAAGATACTTGATACTCACCGCCGTAATAGCAAGGAATATTGTTACTCTAAAGTTCATGCATTACATCTATTTTTAACCTGCGACCATGGCGAAATTTATTTCTCTGTTTGAATATTCCCTTATCGCATAGAACGGAGAATGATCAAACAAATTGAAACTGTTTAATGGAACTAGATACATTTCGCGCCACTTAATATCAGCATTTTAGGCTACCGTAATTAGCGTACTCTGATGAGTTCGTTTGAGGGAGCTGCTTCTTCTATCGCTAGAACTTGAGTTGAAACTTAGAAGAAAACTACACTTCTCAAAAGAATTAAGGGTTCACTTGTGCGAACCCGAAAAATTGGTACGACTTTACATATCATGACTCCGTGACTCGTGATCATAACTCCGTCAAAAATTGCCGTATTGATATCGTTAAACAATGGTTTGAAAATGTGGTTTCTCCAGTACCACCATCGATTTCTAACAAAATCCTGAGGACGTAGACAAATTTTGAGACCAGATTTGAAATCGGCGTGAAAAAATCTACGAGAAATGATATATAGCATGTTAAAAAAAATTTTTCGGAAGGAACGTGAAATTGCAAAATGTTATGGAGGATAATAGGTATAGGAATAGAATTTATTGAAAATCAACATATCTATTAAATGTGCAGCTATTAGGTCGATATTATCCTTTATTCATAAGACACTTACAAATAGAGGATAATACCGATTGCCCAGGTCTCACCACGAGGAGGTTCCTGCACAAGAGACCCGAAAGGGAGTCAGAACGAATGCAATATTCCTTCTGGCTTCCTTTCTTACAACGACAGACTTAATACTAAATTACGCAAGTATGTCGAGTAATTATCGCGGAGCAAAAGGTGTGAATCGGAGAAGAAGTCTCCGATCCACGGGGGATCAAAGGCGAATCAGGCAGAAGGCTCTGATTCTTTCAAATTGAGAAACAAGAGCGAACCAGGGCAGAAGGCTCTGGTTCGAAGGTGACGCGGCGCGTACAATGCTTGCAGTCCAGAATCGGTCAGAGCCGATACCCAACGTGTCCTCGCCAAGAGGAATGGACAGTGAGAAGTGTTCAAACGATATCCCATTTCTCTACCAACTACCTGTCACCAGGCAACGCAATGCGTTGAGGTGACTCGGGTAGGATGACGAATAGAGAGGACACTGTAGCATGGCTACACGAGTGAACAGGTTTCAATGAACCATCCCTCTCAATGTATCGACGCCGAATACCGGCTCCAACCGGTCTGGTACATGCAAGCAAGGTCCAACACAGCAAAAGGCTGTGTCGGAATCAACAAAACGAGCAAAGTGAAGTTACGGCAATAATTACTCGACATATTTACAACGGCGATATACAATCTTAATCTGTAGATCAAATGTAACTAACTTAAAAATACACTGCAGTCTTCTTCCTCTTCGTTGGTGTGTCGTCTTCATTCGGTGTGTCGTCTTCGTTAGCAGCCGACTGTTGTAACCTAGCTGAAACGGACTAATCGTATTTAGATACAATGCACTTGAGTACGGAATTAAATCACGCACGCGAGTGCGAATGTAACCAGCGAACCAGTTCACAAGAACAATTGTAATCCTGCACATGAGTGCGAATGCAATCAGAGAACCAGCTCATGAGAGCAATTGTAATCCCGCACAGAAGTGCGAATGCAACCAGCGAACCAATTCACAAGAACAATTGTAATCCTGCACATGAGTGCGAATACAATCAGAGAACCAGCTCATGAGAGCAATTGTAATCCCGCACAGAAGTGCGAATACAACCAGCGAAACAGCTTGTGAGAATAACTATTACCCCGCACGCGAGTGCGAGAATAACCAACGAAGCAGCTCACAAGAGCAATTATAATCCTGCATACGAGTGGGGCGCTCAAAATGTAATTTTTATAAAGAATAAAATTAATAAATTTGAAGAAGACTCGATCTTCATCGAAAGTCTCGATGAAAATTTCAAAAATATGAAGGACAAGTTTAGAAAGACAAAGGAAGCTTTGAAAAATATTAGTAATCAAACTTACCGTTGTTCCTTAAATGAACAGTTGAAGGTAGGCCAGGGTAACTGTAGATGATCCCTTGTCCACCTCTGGTCCACTTCTGGTCCAACTAAGGTCCCTCCGGTCCTCCTGTTGCTCCTGGTCCCGCAGCACGTCCGCTCTCGCCGCTCCCCCCGGCCCGACTGACTGACTGACGGAGAGCTCTCGCCGAGCCGCCGAGCTCGAGCGGCGCCCCCACTCCGCCGAATATAGATCGATGTCGATCGCCGTGACAATTATTGAAAAATTTATTATTTCCAGCTGGTTAATGTTTATAACAATTCTATTTTTCAGCGATGTCCACAAGCAACCCCTGGGCTATCTGACCACCTAATTTTTTAGTCAAAGTGGCTAATAGTTTTCGTGATACGGAATAACTTTTAAACCATAACATTCGCACGCATTAATTTATTCGATACAATTCACAGATAAATTTATTATTTCTGGCTGTTTAGTGTTTATAACAATTCCTTTTGCTACTGATATTAACGAGCACTCCCTTGACCACCTTGCCATCTAAATTTTTCGTAAAAATAGACAATAAAACTCGAGATTGAGAATAACTTTTAAACCATGAAACCATCTAATTTTTTACAGTAAAGTCTTTCAAATTTTCGGATGACACGAACTCCCATAAGGCTGGCAGTCTTTAATAGTATCTCGTCGGTGGCAATACTATTTCAAAACCACTACTTTACCCAGGTCTTCTCAAAGATAAAAAGGGTTCCGGTTTTTGCAGCAGTCCTGAAGAGCTAGTCTAGCGTTCAAGTACAGGAACTGCGTCAAAGGTGGAGCCAAAAGCAATGAGGAACGATTAAATTCGTCCCGACGAGCTAGTACGCGTTCCCAACCGATTCTGTCTCGAGGAGGAAAGTTCAGCTTCAAGAAGGAAACTTGGCGACCGCATCTCGATGAACTGCACGGTGAACAAGCGAGCACTTCGCCGGGGAACTGTGCCGGCGGATTACCATTTTTGCAAGAACAATTAGTCGCGATGCAAAGGATAAAGGACGGCCTTAAAAACTTCCCGATTAATATACATGCGCATAATCTGCTCGGTCCTCATGATATGGGGCTAAATTAAAATCGAACCCTCCGTGCAATCTGACCGCGATTCTTCGGAGTTGATCTGAAACTGAATTCGAACGCGCCGAGGAAATTCGGTTACGTTTCGACGACTTTGGGTAACACGAAAACGCTTTTGAGGAGCTCGCTTCTAGAATCTGCACTGTCGCAGAACAATTTACCTGCAGGGAGCTAATTAGCAGGGCTCCCGTGATTGCGTTGATAACTCCAAAAGAAATTAGTAATAATTTCTTTTAAGGCTGTCCTTTCGAAGAAAATTGTTAAACAATGAACTACAAAGTTCCAGAAACGATATATACGATTTAATCAAGTCTTGAACGATCTCTGGGAAATAATTCATTTTTACGTTCATCTTTTTCCAAGTTCTTCCGCAAAGCCCAGTCCGTTCAGAAAATGTCAACGTTTGCATATTTATCTTATTCATCAGGCTTCGAAGTTCCGTGAAAGATTTTCATTAAGTAAACGAAGCTGCGGTTGGGACAAATTCTGGGAATCGCTTCTACGCGAAGTTTGTGTAGATTCGTAGACAAATAAGCGAATGTTTTAGGTCAAGTGGTTAGAAACAAGTAGAACAGACGCTGAGGGTGTCGAGGGTTCTTTGTGTGATCGAAAATAGATCTGTTCTACGAAAGAATTTCAATGTGACGAGGAAACAATCGAAAGCGTGTATGTATTTCGTTGAAACATTCGAAATGTTATTCGAGTATACACCATTGTACTGTTAGGAGAAGGTCTGAAAGAATTCTTGAAGATGAACATTTGCAAGATAAATCTGAAGAGCAGTTTTGCCGAACCGCAAAGGAGAAGTTCAAAATGGCTGTACGGTGTTACGAGATCCTATTAGAGGATCGTGGCTTGGCATCTTGATCAGAGCTTAGCGTATATAGAATCGACGTTTGCATCGATTCGCCATTATTTTTCTGAATGTTTCCACGATCTTTCGCGAAGTAACTACATTCCGCGGAGCGATCGCTATTTTTATCCGCCGATCCGATGGCGCTAAAGGGCTTAACGAACGAACGGGCAAGAATAAGCTTCATTAGGAGCCTGACCGTCTATTGGAGAGAGAATTGAAGGAGCTCGAGATGGGAACGGGAAATTTCAATATCTCGATTCGCAGGGCGATTCGGTGTGCCCGGCTGGAGAATCTATAACTGTTAACCAGCAGGATTGCGGGGGGGGGGGGGGGGGGGGTGAATGATATATTATCTCCTGCGGGCCGAATTGATCATGCAGTGAACTAGCCAGACGAATTTCTAAACAATTGCGTGCTCGAGAGACTCTAGCCGAGACACTCGAGGATGTTGCTTCAGCGCAAATCGGTTCATCCCCTTCTACAATAATTCACCGTTGCTGTACATAATAACCCTCGGTTTGCGGGACTTGTTCACAATAACACATGTCCACACAATCGCTTTTTATACTCACCGTAATTGTATCAAATATTACTAAACAGCGGATCTTCATGCAAAATAAAAATTTTCTACCTAATATGTTTAATAGATCGAAAATAATATAACAGTATTTCTAAATTCTTCTAATGTTTTTACTGTTTTAAATTAGATCTACTCATTTTTGTCATAAATGTATCAAATCCGCTGTCTAAATATAACTCAGCAGCGAAATTTCGAATTTCAAAGCTTCGAAACTCCGATTCTCATCAGCTTCGGAGTTTCAGAAATTGTAACTTCGAATATCGAATTGATTCTAGTTTGTACATTCGTGTAGGAGATTGTTTTGAAGTGTTAACATATTTCATTACATTAACAAGTTACGTTTGTCGTAACGTTATGCTACGGAGACCAGTGTCAACTATCCACAAGTAATAAAAGACGATCAAGATCACCTTTGATCGCATTCGAACAAAATAGCGATATCAACTCGACCATTGTCCATTCTGTCGTATTCGCGTTGCATCAAAGACAGCAAGGTCCTCGGCACTTTGATCATGGTCGACATTGGCTTCACGAAAGCACAATTATCCTTTCCCCGAGCAATACCGAACACACTCGCTCGTCAAAACAAGTCCCACGCGTACGTCGTTTACGTACCTACGCCTAATTAATTCACCTGGACATTAGTTATCAGGAGGACCCGCCTAGTCCTTCGCGAATTGTCCTCGAGCACGCACCGTACGTCCACGGCTAAATAACAACAGAATTAAGTAAGGAGGCTCGACAAAATTTGGTTCTATTGCTTATTTTTGATAATCGTCTCTTTCCTTCCGAGCGGGAAGAAAGTACAATTTAAACTAGAGTTACTAACAACGAATCTTGTACATCTACACCTAACAGTATCCAAACACTACAGATACAGGGTGGTCCAATATGACCTTTAAAACTGCGGAAACAAAGACCTTGAGAAAAAATTAAAATTTTCAAAGCATTAATCTTGTGTTAACATGATAAAATGCAAATATTTTGCAACGATTTTGGACAGCTGCAGTTAAACAAAGTTTCACATCATTCCTTAATAGATGTTTTACATTGAAGACATAACTAGACAGCATCTTTATGCAAAATAAAAATTTTATACCTGACTTGTAACAAACTGGAGTGAAATGGAAATTTATTTTCTTTCTTAATATGTTCAATAGTAACAGTATTTTTTAATTTTCCTAATGGCTTTACTGTTTTAAATTACAGCTGCTCATGTTCGCCATAAATGCATAAAATCCGCTAATCATAGTCTAATCATCTAATCGTAACCGTCTAATCATAACAACATTCTTGGATTTTCTAATCAGTCACTGCTTTATATTTTACCCAACCGATTTCTTTACAAATGCATAAAGATCCGCAGTCTATTTGGAGATATTTAAGTGGCTACGTTTAGCTGGACCACCCTGTATACTGTCAATGCATCAACACATGAAAAATCATCGTGCAACGCTGATCGTAGCGAGCCAGAAGTTGAGCAAGGGCCGGGGAGAGCATCTGAAAACTGGTATTCGTGAGGCTTGCAGGATCCGGCGCGAGAGAAAGCAAGCAAGAGAGAAAGAGTGAGAGAGTAAGAGAGAGGAAGGGTGGGAGGGACGCCGAGCGTCTCGACGCCTCGGTCCGCTCAGTCACCGCCCAGACCGCGCCGCGAGCGAGCGATTCCTCCGCCCGGGGTTGTCGCCTCGTCCTTCGGCTGGTCCTTGTGTCTGATGTGTTAAACGTGGTGGTCTCCCCTCGATGATGATGCGCCTCAACATCTAGTGAACCCCCTAATCAACCCTTTATTAATTAATCTAACCCCTGGTGAACGGTTTTCCGCGCACGTGTGTACGTGGTACTCGCGGAAAAAAGAATCTCGATCTCTAGCGTAGAGGAACGCTTTGATAACGTGTCTCCCTCCCAACCTTTTTGTGTCACCTGACCCCCTTCGGTTGTGTTACCTGAACCCCCACCCCTCTGACAGCACAGGTGTGAAAGTCGCGGCCACGTGAGTCAGTGATAGAAGTGGTGCCGCGGAACTGGAGTCCGCCGGAACGGATCCTGCGGAAGTCCGGTTCCTCTGGAGACTTTCAGAAGACGGTCAAGATCCATCGCCGCCCAGAGATGCCCGAAAGTCAAGGTCGTTTTATTTACTCCGTCTACGAGCACCCACACGCGTTGCGTCACCACAGCGAAATTTTCCGGACCTAAGAGAAGACGCGATGCTACTCGAAACACGGCTCTCCTCCGTGCTGGATCGTTGATCGAATATTCATGCTCGCTGCTGGGTGTTCCAGATCCTAGCAATTTCGTTCTAGTGTTCCCAAGTTCAATTTTCTTGTTGTAAAGTGGTGGGGAGAAGTCGATGTTGGATCGTTGTTCGAATATTTCTGTGGCTGTCAGGAAAAATGACGCATGTTACATGGTTTCACTTTCGAGATATTGCCGTTTCGAGTTTCATCGCTATGTTGCATTGTATCTTTGAGTCTCTCGAATTTGTTTTCATGACTTTCTTTCTGGTAAATACGTAAATCATGTAGTATAAAGCTCGATTAATGCGTAAATTCAAATCTTTTGAAATTAAGACATGCGGCGTTTTTCATAAATCAGACATAGAGGTTTTAGTAATTTGGTCGTAGTGCTTCGAAGTTCTATTTTCTGGTTATAAAGTGACGTGGAGAAGTAAGTACAAATACAAAGTAACATGCTACAAATCGATGGAACGTGTCTAGAACAATGTTCAGTTGGTCAGAACAGTTTTTAGGATAGAGACCTTCCAGGTCCTCGAACAAACATTTCGCGTTGTTCTCGAAGTAACATTCGCAAAAGTTTTCTCCCGTGGACCATCGTTTAGCATCGTCGAAGCCTCCAGGGTCTCGTAAGTTTCGCAACAAAGATCCTCCGAGTCCTCTGATTCGCTTTGCGCGGATGTAAGGACGCGGAAGAGAATTTGCAAGGGACGTCGCATTCGCCTCACGTTCCTTGAACCGTGTTGAAATAAACGTAGAAGTAGAACTATTTGTATTAATCGTAGCCGCTCGTGAACGATTCGCAGACCACATTGTAGATCGCTATTTCCACCGCCTGCCGTTTAAAACAGGAAACACACGCGACCAGAATAGTTCCGTTCGATCTTCGTGCGATTCGCGGCGTTCGCAGACTTTTAAACTGCGGGAAAGTAGATCAAATTTGGTGCTGAGCAAAAATAATAGATTTTGTGAGCGCTATAATCGTCAGCAATCTTTATCTTATAATTCAACTCGCACGCTAAAATACGAAATTAACTCTGAAAATGGTCACGCTATTTAAATAGAATTAGAAGCCAAAATTTTTCAACGAACTATTCTTATCAACCATTCAAAGATTCGCAGTCTAGCAGACGAACAAAGTTTCCTCTTTCACTAGAAATCTTTCGATTACGAAAGAATGCACCGTCGATGCATGTCGCAATTTTCCCCGAGACTCCCGAAGAACAGCGGAGGGTGTGTTCGATTATTCTTATCGAGCGTTCGCGTAATGCACCGGGCTGCATGCAACGATAAGAAGAAAATCGCGTTGCAGTGCATCGCCGACGGAATCGCGCGATTTCGATGATGCTAGCGGTTCGATTAGGACCGGGGACGGGAGCCGATGCTCGCAGTGGCACCTCGGCCGATTAAAAACGGCATTTGCGAATCTCCCGGGCCGGTCGCGATTTAACGCGAGGCCAACGTTTATGCGCGTTCCCGCGATAAAAACAGTCCGTGGCGACTGTTAACACGTTCACTGCCGTGGCAGTGTCCATAAAAGTCACCGAAAATCAGAGCAATTTGTTTAATCGAACAGGAATAGACTATTACACTATTTACACCAGCTAAAATTTATTCAAACAATTAGCATTGAGATCAATCTAATAATTAAACTCGTTCAAAGTAACTGGAACATGTTGCCTGATAAAAATGCCGTATAAAGATCGCATTTATTAAGACATTGCACTCTACTAAGTAACTCTTCAATAATTGAAGGGGTGGATGGATAAAGGTGTCAAGTTTGTTTTCTATAAAAGAGTTTTCAACAAAATATGTTGTCCTTTTTTGATGAATGAAGATAATTATTATCTTTTTTTGTATTAGAGATTAACCATAACATATATGTATATATTTGTAATTGATTTGTGTTATTATCTTCATCCATCAAAAAAGGCAACATACCTCGCTAAAAACTCTTTTACAGAAAACAAACAATTTGTTACTTGGCGCCTTTATCCATCCACCCGTTCAATTGTGAAATATAAAATTAATTGTCGTAGGCTTAGTGTGACCCTAAGTTTCGGCCACACTGTTCGCAATTTCGCAATTCGCTGATCATCCATAATACTTCGACGGCCGAGCCATTCAGGCTGGTTTCCTGCGCGGATTCCGCGGAACATCCATCGATTGGGGGAAATTGGATTTTTATTGCAACGCGTTAACGGCATTACCGTCACGCCTAGTCGTTAACGCGGCTCCGATAATGGTTTGTTCGTTACCGGAGTCCGTTAATCAGCGGCCGGGGAAAAAATCGTCACAAAGGAATCCCCCGGAGCAGATGCAAAGTGCTTTCTTAGTCGGAAAGTGGCCGCCGAGAGAAGAGTAAGTAGAGGGAAACGAGTTCTGAGACGCTCTGCCCGATACCCTAAAAGAGCACCGGCCTCGCAGATTTCATGAATAATCAGCTGTATCGATTGCCATCACCGGTTTATGCATACCCTCTCCATTGGCTTACCGGAATCATCGACGATCGAGTCCGTGGAACTTGTGCATTATTCCTCCCAGAAGTAGATCCTCGAGAACATCGAGATTTATGGTCACTGCTTTATCTGCGGGTTTCTTTGAACTAAGTCACTGGAACGAATAGGGAAACAAATGTATTCAGCTGTTTCAAGGGAATTTCTTCAGAACTTACTGAACCACATGTGTGCCATAATTATGAAAGAAATTATTTCATATCTCATTATCTGAAACTAAATTAATTCATCGTAATTTTTATGATATTGTTAGAAATGAACCGTTAGACAGTACTTGTTATTTCAACATTATATGAAATTCGTTTAGTGTTAATATCCTTTTTTCTTTAAATATCACGAAACAAGAAATATATCACTTAGACCACTTTCATAATTATGGGCACACATGTTGTCCATACAATAACGAAATAAAAATCTAGAAGTGGGTATTGCTGGTGGATTCAGTGTAGAAACAGTGTTAAGTCATTGTTTTTCTTAGCTGAAGTTCAGTCGATACGGTGAACGTGTGCCACTCATCCCGGAGGGATTAGCAGCGAACGATTTCTCTAAGGAAACTTCGGAAGTCAGAAATTGTTCTTATTTCCGGAGAAAAATTGATCCGAGTACCGAGCATACAAGTCACACTTTCTGTTCAACTTTTTTAAATAATACCATTGAATAGGAAGCATTTTGTGCTTCAATATTCCCTGGTTTGTCAACGGGAGAGTTGTGCATCGAGCGTACCACTTAAATGACGTGACTGCGAGCTAATATTTCAAAATTGCAGCAGCGTGGGTGGTACATTTCAAAGTTTTAATATTTCCAGTTTGAAATCGCATTTATTGATAACCGTGTCATCCATCAAACGGGTCATTAATTATCTTTGACAAAGAGAGGGGTTTATGTTCGAGCGAATCATCGACTTTTAAACGACAGAGAGAACGAGCGATAGAATAATCAAAGAGTGAAATTTATAATTCAGCGTAGGAATACATATATTAATCCTAATTGAATATCTGCAGGTCCCGGGTTTCAGTGTAAAAGGTAGAATGTAGATAAGCTGCGTAGATACCGAGCAAGTGCATCGTCGGCGGTTTCGCAATAATCTCGAGCGCGCAGCTTCAAAAACGGAGATCTGATTTCCGTGTACTTTCGCGTGCGCAACCGTAATCTCTAGCCTGGATCTCCTCCTGGTCGTCCTGACCCGGCGGGCCTAGCGCGTTCATTGTCTGATATAGGGCCGCGAAGACGGCACGCAATGAATAAATTCATCGCGGTAATCGCGGCCATTGTTCCTCCAGCTAGCCGCAAACAAATCGGACGAGGCCTACGCCCCTGTGTCACGTGGTGACCTAATTAATCGTCTGCGGATCTTTTCGAACGCCGATTTGCTGTAAAAGATCCTCTTCGACAGAATATCAAATCCACCGATTACATTGAACATTCGTTCAATTTAATTTAAACATCGACATATTTTTCGGAAACTCTAAATTTCTGATTATCAAATACCCTTTGCAAGCATTGTGGCTGCACTATCGTATAGTGATTAATAGACAGCGGATCTTTATGCAAAATATACATTTTCTACTTGCATTGCAAGAAGCTGGAGTGAAATGGAAATTGATTTTCTTTCCTAGTGTGTTTAATGTTCTAATGTTTTCACCGTTTCAAATGGCACCTACTCATTTTTGTCATAATTCTTCCAATTCCAAGAACAGTTTCGAACGAACTTGCCAAAGTACGAAAGACGCGGGGAAAATTTCGAAAATAGAGGATTGCCGTGGGGTACGACAAGGAACGACAACCCCTTGAATCGAAATGGGATGTACTTGGGATCCATCTTCGGGAAAAGTGGCCATTTACATTCAAACCCGGTGTATAGGGAAGAGAGAGAGTGAGAGGGTGGACTGCTTTATGTCACCACTGCGTCGTCGTTCAGATGTATTTTTATTTCTTTCGTCTATCCTCTCTTCTTCCCTCCTCTCACGAAGAGCAGAGTGAAATATCAGGTATTCCTCCCTAGCTGTCCTTTACCCAGGGAGATACCGAACATTTTACCAACCGGAAGGTTATTAAAACGTTGAGTGCCTCGCTACGAGCTGTGCTGCGCCTGTGATTTTCCGTTTTCGTAACGTCGATGGCCCGTGTTACCGCTTTTATTATGTATGTAAGACGTTTTACAACGTCCAGCGAGTTCTGAAAATGTTTAGTAGCTGCCTGGCAAGATATAACGTGTTTTATTTAACCCTTTTGTTTTATACATTGTATAAATGTTACTTGGGCAGTCTTGAAGTGGTTAGACTGGAGCAGAAAAAGTAGCTGATAATTTTTCGTTTTTTGGGAAACTGCTATGGTAAAAATATGCATAAAAATGCATAAAGTTTCGCAGTCTATTAAACGTTTTTCCACCGCAACGTGAGAGGATAAGATTAAGTTCGCCGGCCTTTGACCGAGGGTTTCCATAATCTTTTAAGGAATATTGAAAAAGCGAGTTTCACTTTGTCGAGTTAAATTATAGTGGAGCCTGTATATCGTATATTCTGTTCTGCTATGTTCTAACATTTCTCAAGCGGTTACATTTTGTTCCTAATTTAATGGAATCGTCACTGAAATTTTAAATTCAGATTCAGTTTTACGTAGAAGAAGGGGACCGCCTAAATTCGGACGAAAATAGAAAGGATCTACAAAATAATTGTTCATCGATTACTTGCACCCTTGCAAGTATTACGCATCTCTGCATCGAAGCAAACAAATAAATTAAAAACAGGCGCATAAATTTCAATTTTATTATCGTCTCGAGGGGTAGTTTCTCGTAACCGAAAAGAACGATATTGCTGAACTACAGTGTGATTACTCGTGTTAATCTTTGACGAGGCAAGACGCAGCTGGTTTTTAAGAGTGCTCTCACATTGTTTTATTGCGGCAGCATGCATAGCCATCAAAATATTCGCGGCTAGTCGAGTGTGTGTTCGACGCAGACACAAAACGTTAGCCTCCCGATGACCCAAATAATTGAGTGCTCCGATAACCTCGATTCGGCCGATGAAGAAGCATGAAAATAGGAGACCAAGAAGAATCCGGATAAAGGTAGGGAAGACGAAGACGAAGAGCCCCGTTACAGTAAAGCCTCTCCCTGAACCAACCCTCCGTTCCAACCTCCTCATTGCGTCCTCCTTGAAGCATGGCATTTTAACGAGAATTCTTATGCAGTCATTCAAAGGGAAGGCTGCAAGAAGGCTGGGAAAGAAAACAGAAAATATCGGCGCGGAAACCGTGCCAAATAATCGCGGATAAACACCCCCACTCCGAAAGATCGATCTTATCAACCTGATAACTCCACTGCGGATTTTCTACGCTTCTAGCTAAAATAATTCGATGAAATCGGAAACAATAGAAAGGCCAGACCAAATTAAACTATTTCAAATTATTAAAAAAAGAAGAAAATTTGTAATTTTACATTCGTGACATTTTATGAAATTTTCTTTTGCAATCCCGTTCCCAAAAATATCGATCAGAGGCTTCCGGCAGAACGCGTCTGTGTCCACGATTAAACGGGAGGATTAGAAGGCGAAAGGTCGCTTTACAAACAGACCGGACATTCTTCGGAAATATCGGCGAGTCGCGGGCGTAAACATGTCACAGTCGATCAGAGCTTTGCGCGTGTCTCGGAATCGAGGTCTGTGTACAAATGGAATAAAATATCGGAGGTTCGGGAACGCTGTGAAATGAACCGGAAACGCGGGCTTTTCCACGCGGCAAATACACACGCTGCAATTTTATTATTAAGCGAAACTGCTCGCACGGAATGGCGGAAAGTTCGCCGCGGCTCGGCTCGATAGGTTCGCGAATGGAAAAACTTCGTTTCATCGAGAACTTGACACTTTGCTCGATCGTTTGAGGGTCTTCTCGAAATTTCCTGGCAAGTTTTTCATTGGTAATCGTGCAATTCTGCTTTAAAATGAAATCTCAAGTTTTGATTGTTCTTAATCAAATCATTCACATTGAATAATAAGAATTGTCACGATTGGAATAAATACAATCTTGTCGTTTCCATGAGGCAGCATTTTCTCAATTTTTACGGATCTTTTTCTGAAGAACCATTAAATTTTTTGTATTATTATTTGAGCAAAGATTCTGGTTCTTCTTGCTATTAACACATTATCGACCGGTGATTATTGCATAATTTTGATGGAACCTTCAACAGCAACAGCTATTTTCATTGCGAACTAAAAAGTTGCTCTCAATAATGTCATCTAATATGTTGGAAAGAAAGTTTTTGCGGTTTTTATTATATAAAATCAAAATAACAGAAACTGTAAGAACTTTCTTTCCGACTTAATACTTTCATGTAAGATTGAAGAAAAATAAAATTTCTATGCTTTCTTTTGGTACAGCACAATTATTGATAATCTTGTTAATAGGCTTTCGGTAGGTAAAGTGTTAAATAAAAATGGTAACTGTAGGGCTTTTGATAAAAGTTATTTATTATATGTGCGAGGTACTGTCTTTTGTTTGTTAACATGTTTGTCTTGAATGTCTCGGCAACAGCAATAGATTATAAACTATCATATAACGAAGTATCCAACAAGAGCAATTTGTCGTGCCAGTGTGCAGACATCGAATAAAAATCCGGTTGTGTAGGAAGACATTCTCTAACATGGCCGATAACGTCGGTCCCTCTTCCTAAATGAAATACGCGCTGCCTGGTGGAACAACAGCGTTCCGAAACTGCCGGAAAATTCCAGGCTGTACAACCCTGTGACGGAATGATCACCGTGGCTGCTCGGATACTATCACGAGAGCTTGAAACCTGGTAATTGATTAGCCGCAGGAAATAACTGTATTTTACCAAGCACAAAGTTCGAGCACGGAACATCGTGCCGTTTATTACCGGTCGGTTAAAACCTGCGGGATATAATTCCACGGCCGTCCTCATATTCCCCATGGAACAGACTCTGTGGAGAGATGAAGAAATCGACGGCTTCCTACAGCCCTTGTTAATTATTGGAACACATTCTGCACATTTTTGCGAATTATTCATTTTCTTCCTTCGAACGCGGCGGATTCGAAAAAAAGTTTCAAAAGTTGCCGATGTTTAAATTGTTGTAACTAGACTGCGGATCTAGGCATTTATCTATAGGAAAATTGAGTAGATGAAATTCAAAGTTGTTGGAAGATTTTTAAAATAGAAGACGCCAAATTAAAATCATTAAAGGGAAGCAATAACATTGAACTTGGTTTCTATTTCTTGTCCATTGTTCACTTTTATTTAAAATATTTTATATGATATTGTTAGGTGGGAAACTGAAGACATGTTTTTTTTGTGAAAAATGCTGAACATTGCTCTGAAAACATCTTTGTAAGAACATTAAGATATTTTTTACATAATTCAAGCGTTTTATACTTTTTCTATATGCAGCACAGCCACCAAGAATGCTGTTGTTAACACGCTTCCGCTGGTTAAATTGTTAATATTCATATTAATATTTGAATATTCGCCATCGCATTACAGAATATATAAATATTCATACGTGCACGTGATGGTAATACACTCTCCGAATTTATTTCTATTAAACTACTGAACTTCTCGTAGTGTGAAATTTCATCCTGTTTTCAATTTACCGCAGCCACTCGTGCGGAAAATAACATTCTGTTTAATTGCGGGGGTTCCGAAATCTCCTACAAAAATGTAAATTGCAGCGTGAGATATTGCAGTTTGGTCACGATTTACTTTGCCGATACATATCGAACGTTTTAGGGAATTTCATTTCGAAATGATGATCAATAATAATGTATCCTGTCGCAATTGGTTGCCAACGAAATTAGTAGAATATTGTTGTGGAATCTGATATGGAAACGATAAATAAAAATGCGTTCGAATGACGGTGGTCATCGAGAAAATTGATAAAATATTGGTTGGACTTCTGCAAATGGATAAACGGAATCACAAATTGCACAATGAAATACGTTATAATTTTCGCTTCACTTTCGTTGCGATAAACTGCGTGATTTATACAAGAATGTGTACAAAGAATACAAAACAATCAATTGCAGTATTTTGGTTGAAAAGTGGCAGGACTATCTGTCGTCGGAGAAGGCAAGTAAGCGAACAATAGGAGCTTTCCGACTTTTGCGACCGACTGTAGATCGCAGACACGCCCAAGCTTGAACCGTGTCGATATTCCTTAGGAGGTCTTATCAGCGTCTTTCTGAGCAGAATGAAGTTTAAGGGAGTCGGGAGCGTTCGATCGAGTTCCGTTTAAGCAATCCTTCAAATCCAGGTGAAAGGGAGTACGTAGTCGATCGCAGAGTCGGAAAGCTGTCCCGGAAATTAAATATCGCGTGTGCCGAGCCGACGCGACGCGACGGCTCCGCGACTTTGCAGAATTTCTGCGAAATTAGCGGCGTGGCGGCAATCTAGGATCCGTGAACGCCGATTATGACAACAAGGAGGGTGAATGTAACTGCGACTGCAACAGACGACGCGACCCGCCGCGCCGTCGGGCTTGCTCATTGCATCCATGATCCATGTAGCACGGCTGTTGACACGCTGTGTGTACACTGACGCTCAAAAGTATGAAATCATTTCAGAGCAATTACCTTAGTCGTATTTACGAAATGATTATTGAATTTCACTATGAATTCTGTTCTCACTATGAACATTGTCATTCATTTTTCAGTCCCTATTGTTAAATTGAATACAGCTCGCTGAATTCGTCTTCTCAGCGGCTTTAACGTGGTAGCCTACTCATCGAGTCAGCGGATCTTTATGCAAAATAAAATGTTTATACATCATTTGCATGGGAACGAAGCTAAACATAGATTCATTTCTTGTGTAAATCATTTTAATCGATTGAAGATGACGTCTCCGTATTCTTGCATGTTTTAAATGTTTTTACTGTTTCACCTACTGATTTTTGTCGTAAATGCTTAAAATACGGAAGAATGATTAGGCTTCTTGAGCACGACAAATTTCATTTCGAACATACGTGTATCAGATGATCGCACAAGTAAAAAAGAATTATACAGTCACCATTCTTTTCTACAATTAGGAAAGAATGGTTAATAAAGCTGTACTCTTTAAAACTTAACCATTGAATTTTATTTTCAAATCGGGCACGAACTTATGCTATCGTCTAATATTTTTCTCTAAACCAGTTACATCAATTGGTTAGTTTTGTTAATGCACCCTTTGTATGTTTGCAAATCAACGTGTTAGGAAATATTATTTAGTTTGGTTTGTGTACTTTGTACAATGGTTTCATGGAGAATGTGACAATTGTTCGCATACTTTTGCGCGGCGTTGTATTGCAACGCGCGCGTTCAATGTCACATCGTTCGCCGTCTCGCACGTGCGCATACCGCGGTGCAATTTGCATGCGTGCAATTTGAATGCACGAGCCGACCAGTATGCAGATCGGCGCGCACGGCTTGCTCCACGAGAAATATACTATATGTATAAACCTCCCCGCGACCGTCTACTTCCGGTCGCTCCGTTGTCGGTTGTCATAGTGGTTTGAAAGCGGATAAAAATCATTTTCCCGAACGCTGAACGCACGCAGATCTCTCGCCGAGATTCTAGTTAATCCCCAAACTCGATGGAAACAATTTACGGAAAACATTTGCCAACGTTATGAGAAAAATCTGAATCGTTAGACATTTATGACATATGTAGACTGCGAATCTTTATGCAAAATAAAACCTGTCTGTATCGATTGCAATAAATAGAAACTAAATTGAATGTTATTTCTTCCCGTAATAATTTTATAAAATAGAGGAGAAATTATACCGGATATTTCACCTAACTTGACCACCTTAAATATCTTTGTTGTTTTTAAAGATACGTCAAAGTCTGAAGGACGAAGTTTAATGGTAATTAATTTTTATAATTTTCCAACAATTTTGAATTTCATACACTCAATTTTGCTATAAATGCATAGAGTGAAAATATTTAAACATTTTAATAATACTATTCTATTATTTCCATTCCATTAGAGAACTTAATATTTACATAGCTCCTGCTTGTTGCAATTAATTTCGACAATATTTGTTCTGCATACAAATCAGCAACAGTTCACTAATCATATTTTCCGAAGCAGAATATTTATAAACAAATAAATAGAGTTTCATCTTGTGGAAGGTGCATCTGCATTTTCCAGATGTATGCTGCACCGAATGATATTTTTCCACGACTTCTTTTACCTTCAATCGAAAGCGAGATATGACTTGATCCAATTAGGAGACTCCAGACGATTTAGAATCTGTGGGTTTAGCAAGGTTCGCCACGCGATGGCTCCTAAAGGGAGCTCAGGGTAATTTGTGGGATGCAAAGGCTTTTGTAGGAGGTGCTCGATCGTCAATCTGTCGATGCTCCGTTGATATTCATGATTACTCAGCTGTCCTGGTTAATTACGTAGCTGTAAAATCATATTTTCTTACATACAGTCTCGTACATTAAGAATATAAAAATGAATAAGAATAACATCTGGTATTGACTTCTGTTATTCTAGCAATCTTATTAATTGATGTTTGCGTAGTTGCATCTGCAGCTGAGTTGACTTCGCTGTTTGATAATAATCAATTCCGTGATATTCTGAGAGACCTAGTTTGCAAATTGAATGCAATCATGAACAGTTTCAGCTCCTTCGTCGATATACAAATTCGGCGAAATTCCCTCGGTCGGCCGTTCGAACAACAATATTATTCAAATCGATAGAACAGAATCTGCAGATAGCCATAAGTTTAATATATAATTAATTGCGACGTGTACGCGAATGGCAACAACGGCCGATCAACCGCAAAATGTAGCGGGACCGCAACTAGCATATGGTAATCGACGGGAACGTTCACCGATAAAGAATCCCGTGACGGCGTACGAATCGCGGGGCACGAATTAATTTCGTTGATTTCTCGCGATCGACTGGGAACGGTCTATCAAATAAATTTCGTTCCGCCGGACCGGTGTACGCGCAATTACTATTGGTATCATAAACCAAGTCGTGGAGCGTTGAAAAATTCCACATAAATCTTCTTTCTGCACTTTTCGTCCTCCATTTGTTTTTAATAGACAGCGAATTTCATGCAGTTATGACAAAAACGAGTAGGCGCGATTTAAAACAGTAGAAACATTAGAAGAATTCGAAAACACTGTTATATTATTATCAACCTGCTATAAACATATTAAGAAAGAAAATAAATTTCCATTTGATTTTCAGGAAATTTTTGTTTCCATGTTTTTAGTTTAACTCGCAAAATCCTGGTATATATTGACAGCTGACATTTATTCAGACGTCATTTCCTGCCTTGTTCTAGACTTTCAAGCATTTTTTTTGTCATCGCATTAAATATGCAAAATCAAAGTAGGCATTTCCATGAACTTTTGCTTTTTTTATTAGCGCAACATTAAAAATGCAGTACAAGAAAGAAAAAATTGTGTACTGCTTAAGGAGAAGATGTACCATCGGATTACCATCGTTTTCACTCTTTTCAACATTTTTTATGCGGTATACTGCATTTCAAATAATCTCGTAAACAGTCATATAACTCAATCTTTTGCCAATAAAACAGAAATTCTACAAGCATGGGATTTTTAAGTTGGCTGGAAAATGTAAATCTAAATGACAAAAAATTGAGTTTCATCTTCGTGGTGAAAAGTAGAAATGATTGATAAGAAAAGAGTAGGTTTCGGACGAACACGATCCGATCGCGAAAATTACTGATCCCGAGGCTTCTACCCTAGGATCTGCGCTTCGAAAACTTTCCGTGGAATCTATTAAGCAGGTTCGAGCGGAAGATGCAATTACGTTTGCGCGCTGCGCCCCTAAAAGCAACAGCGACCGCGCCGAGCTGATTCTATTAGCGCTGTTGCACTTGTATTCGACCCACGTGAACTTGTTTCCCGTAATCCATATTTAAAGGGACCGGTTGTCCTCGCCGAACACACAATTCTTCGAACCCTTCACTTCCTCCATCATCTATCTATTCAGAAACTAACACTTTTCCACGATTCGTCCTACGGTTGCTTCCCCTCGAATCCGATTTGTCCTGCACCACCCAGGACATCAATTCCATCCCCTTTCCCGAATCTAGCTTCCCCAACTCCGGCCGCAACCATAACTTTCATTTGAATCCACGGTGTGTACGAGAGCTCACGAATTTACGCAGTCATTTTATTGCATTTATAAGTGAAAACATTAAAAGAATTAAAAACCTCAGTTATATTATTTTCGATCTATTAAACGTGTTAAGAAAGAAAATCATCTTCTATTTCACTCCGGTTGGTTGCAAATCGGGTAGAACATTTTTATTTTGCATAAAGATCCGCTGTCTAATTATAATATATACGCAAAGTTGAAATTTATTAAATTTCCCAAGAATGATGAGAACAATTTCCTCGAGCCAATACAATGATAAAAATCATTCAAAATCTGAACAAATTGAAGCCTTCTTATCTTTACAATTGCCGTCTTCTTATTATTAACAACTTGATCTTATTTTGTAAAGTAAGCATTCTCGAATGAATTTATCAAGCAGGCAGGAAATACCTGTTCATCGAAACTTTGACTTTCGTTAAGATTTTTGACTAGAACATTTTCAGGATTTTGTAGAAAAATTCAAGATAGAAACATCGAGATTTTGGAATGGACAAAGTAGAACCGGCACTCGAGCACGAGTGGAAAAGGGCTTTGGACGTTCGTAGCAGAATCAATGAGACTGGCGTCGGTCTGGGGCGTCGACGCTCGCGCGTATACGCGTCGCGACGCCCAGCTACTCGCGAGATTCGGTGCGACTCTTCAAACAATGGACAAACGAGAGTAAGTAAACAAAACTCGGCTTGATTACCTCGATCGAGCCACTCGGTCTCGCTTCTGGCTCTCGGACAGGTGTTAACTCGATTAACAGGCGACTCTCCCCCCCCCCGGGGTTGCAACTAATCGTGAAACTATTCTGCATCAATAGAACGAAGGGTACGCTTCAACAATTTTTTCTTAACGAACTGAATCGTATAATTCAATGAAACTTTGCATACTTACTTACTTGAATTTTTGTTCATGAATTTAGCGTTCATGTTCGTCACAATTTTTTCCAATAAGCCGATAGACACATTTTTACGAAACTTTCTAATTTCTAATAAAATAAGAAAACTTTTTAACACGTTCACTGCCAACGAGTTATATCTCGTAGGTCGAAGTTTGCGTTTGTGTTAACATAAAACATTTTATCGCAAAAACCGACTACGATATAACTCGTATAATCAATAAAGCAATTAGAAATTATCTAAATTCAATATCTTTTCCATAAATACATGTTTTTTATTTTTATTTTACAATTAATTAAAATTTGTTGGCGTGGTGGAACTGTCTTTGAAAATGTCGCTCGGCAGCGAACGTATTAATAAGCCGATCTGCCCCTTTTTCACGAAACTGCGCACACTTGTTCAGACACTTCTAAGCCACGTCCGTGAATTTTCACACTGTGTAACTCTATCGAACAGATGCACAATAATCGAATTACGTCGTGTCATTGATGAACCTGCAATTTCGTTCACGGGCAAGTAAGCCATTTTCAGATCGCAAGGGACATTCTTCGCCATTCTACTTCCCTACTCGATCGTTCTACTCTTCTGTGCCTGGTCGCAGACTTTACGATGTCGTTCCCAGCAAAAAGCTTCCGAAGAGTCCGCGAAGTTTACAGGGAACGTCGAGCTCGAACTTTCAGCAAGCCGTGTTTTTGCCCCAGGCACAAATGTCTGAAATATAAAGCGTTTAAGAACCGAGTTTCCGCCGGAGTTACAGCCCTAAACGCGCACAGTGCTCGGGGGGTCAAGCCGATGAACTTCCGTAACATGTTTGGCAGCTCATTTTCAGTGGGAACGATTGAATACGCAGGGTCGGACTTGTTAGTTCGCGGAAACGGTGGGCCTAGAGTTTGGTCGAGTTTCGCGAATCAATTCCTCGAAATTTCTGTGGATCAGCGAGGAAACAGTTTGCCTCTGCGTGACGTACGTTCCTCTTATTGTCTCTGTGCAAAGTGTGTTTTACGAATGTAAATTACACGGATTACTGTTTACGATCTAGAGCGTTAATTACCCCTGAATCAGCGGCAATCTTGTACAGGGCAATGCTCGAAACGAAATGATTTCTTCGAAAAATGTAAGATCAGGAACTTTTTTTCAAAACTCTCACATGTGCATACCCGCAAAAATTCATGAACGTACTCCGGACAGGTTTGAATAAGTATACAAAGTTCCGCAAGAATATGCAATTCGGTTAATTAGAAAAGAATATCTAAATGTTCAGTGGAACGAACATTGACGGAGAGAACCAGGGACGTCTCCTTAACTGTCGCGGTCCCCAGCGACTTTCCGCATCGACAGCCGCGGGAATTCCGTTGCGAAAGTTGTAACGTGTTTCGAATGGAACACGAGGGTGTAGAAAGTTTTCCGGATTCCGGCGGAACTTTCCCAATTTTCATGATATCCCGCGCCTCTTGACTTCGTATCGCTTCGAGTAAACGCGCAGGACGCCGGGATTAACTCCTCCGGGCTAAATGTCGAGTCCTAATCGAAAAAGTATTTATCCCGGTCATAATCCGCCTTGTCTGCTTTCATTAGATCGTGGAGAAGTGTGTTCGATCGGCTCTAATGATACGGAACCTGAGAAGCTCCGCGAAATGCTCGCAATTGAATCGGCGAACTTTCGTGCACCACACGATCTTCGTTTATCTGAAATAAAAAGAACAGGAAATCGATAAACAACGTAACACTTCGCTGTACATCATCCTGTAAAAATAATTGCTGCAACAATTTTTAGTCCAGCTCTAATACATATGTTGAACAATTTCTAAGGGAAAGAATATGTGAAAAATTGTTTAACAAATATTTTATCAAGCGCTGTGGGTTTCGAAGAATATCTAAAGACAATATTAATACTCGTGAAATTTCTTGAAAGTTTCGTGAATTTTCTCCGAAGCCGAATGAGACGATGCAAGAACGTTGCCAATAATTAGCGAGTCTCTGTGTTAATTATAACAAGTCTCCAAGTTGTTGAGGATCTTCCCTAGACAGTTCTCTGTAACCTAACAAAGTTGCATTCTGATTGCACGCATCCTGAACTCGTGTCCTTGCGACCATCTTCGAAAGTCTGAAGTCCCGGAACTGAACAGTTCGCTTTCGAGGATTACGCAGTGTAGCGAAACGTTGTTCGACACCGTAAACAGTTTGGCAACTTTGACAACAATTTCGTGATTGGTATGGGTCGAAAGAAGCTTAAGGAGCCTGAAGGGAGAAGCCATCGGCACCGTAATTTCCCGATTACGCTGGGAATTTCACAACTATTATAATTAACGCGTTCGGGGATATTTTGCGAAAACTGACGAACTATCCGCAACACCATGTTCTGCTAATTCCTGAGATGAGCAAGAGATAGCGCACTTTTCGAGAGACTATGTTTAATACCGCGAACATTTTTTTAGATTCAAATTGTACAGGGTGTACAAAAAGGAATGGACATCAGTCGTACGGGGTGAATCTACAACTCTGGATAGGTGGACATTTGTAAGAGAAACTTGCCGCAAAATTGTTCATAACAAAGAAAATTGTTGTTAAAATTTGTTTTTAAATTAATACCTTCTACTCATCGAGAAGAGAAAAAGCTTGAAAGGAGCCACGTGTCGCAAACAAATAGTTATTGAGATATAAGCTGTTAAAGTTCTTGCAAAATTTGATTGTGTAGAATTATACGCATAGACGAAATCCTACTACACAGTCCATACGACTGCGTTGATGAGACAAAGCATGATTATGTACAGTTTATTCCCATTCGGATCATAAATTTAAAGTAGCAAAATATGAAAGAATACTTTATATCCTTTTTTATACACAAGAATATTAATCCTGGGTTATAAAATACTAACATCAAGTATAGGTAAATATTTACAAATTTTCCAGAATCTTTTGTTTCTTCGTCGGATCAAGTCAACACTGCCATTTTCGCGAATACGTCTTATTAACGATGAAGCACAAAACACCACACTTCTACAATCACTATACACTACACAATAGATTTTCCGAAATCGTAACAGCGAACGGGAGGTGGTTTCTCTGACCCACTCTTAACCATTCGTAAACAACCGAGGTGACAACCGCAGTGCTATTTTGACCGTGGTCGGAGTAAGTTCTTTCCGTCCGCTGTCACAATTTCGGAAAGTGTATTGTGTAGTATCCAATGATTGTGTAGAAGTGTGGTGTTTTGTGCTTCATCGTTAATAAGACGTATTCACGAAAATGGCAGTGTCCTGTTGATCCGACGGAGGAACAGAAAATTCTGAAAAATTTGTAAGTACCTATACTTGACATTAGCGTCGCATTGTTTCATCGGTTTAATTCCAGTCACGCGTAGCCATGTCCAGGCGAAATACCGACGAGAAAATTTTCATCGACGACGCCATCTTGCCGCGAGAGCTCTCCGAATTTCTCGGGGATGAATAATAAACGTAGGGGGTGAGTTCTGGGAGAGAGGGGAGTCTTGAATTAAAATCGCGGTTGGCATCTCAATATTAGGGTGACTCGCTTTCAGCTACGACGCGATCCATTTGTGGTTGTAACTTTCGAACAAAAAATTACTTAATAGTTTAGAATGGATCTGAGAAATTGTTTTCCATCGAAGAAATTTTGGTCTGAGAAATAAAAAACATTCGTGGGGACACTAAAAAGAAGTGTTTCTTCTTACAATTATTGACGTTATAAAGAATAAAAGTACAAAAATAAATTGCATAAATTATAAAAATGGTTTGAGAAGATCACCAACTCGTCCCAGGGTTTAGTTTGAAGTTTCAAGATGAGGTTCTCGGGGAACGGAACTAATTGCGTCACGCAAGCAATGAAAATATCCGAAATTCTCGAACGGTAGGTGGAATGGTCGAAACGAGCCGCGCACGTTTGCGGCGTCGTGAAATTTCGCGGCCAGGGACGTAGGCCTGTAGCTGCGAATTTTATCCGGGGTCATTCTCGCCGCAGCTATTCGACCCGAAATAATTTGCATTGCCGAGGGAAGGACCGTAACCGGGAAGTTATGTGAAAAATGTCTCGGTCCAAGCTAGCAAAGTATTTCCTGTCGGGCGGACCTTCACCCTGGCCGGTGGAACGAGCTTTACCTCCTTAATTATTAATCAGTGATACATTTCGTTAAAGAGTCGCGAAACTTTTTAACAGGTTCTATTAAAATGCGAAAAAATTTTAACTGTTAGCGACGACTAACCTATGTCATTGCGAAACAACACAATTTTGAGCAGAACTGTTTTAAAACAGTAACAATACTTTTCAACACCCGCGTTCTTTAATTCTCCTCGCGGGGTGCTCTAATTAAGCCATAAATCTCTTAATTACGCTCTTTACTCCTCGGTCCGCTGGACAACCGTCGCGAAAGTAATTCGAGGCTTGTTCTTCGATTGTATCCTGTTATCGTGCACTCGGATTTCGTCGGATTCAGTGTCCCGGTGCAGTTTCTGTTGCAGCTCTCATCTCGTTCGGAACTGTTACCGTTGTTTCCGCGTAATGGCGGCGGTACAGTTGTTCCAATTATTCCGCATTACGTGGCACGCGCGCGGTATCACGGATACAACGGTGAGATAAAGTCGACTTGGCTTGCAGATTATATTCGTGCCACTTAATTTTCCCGGTGCAGAGCCAAAGAAAACGCAGTTGCATTACGGGAATGGAGCAGCGCGACCGCCGTTTCGGTTTCAACGGCGCCGTTTTCGAAAAATTGCTTCGTTGCGTTCTTCAGATTTTTCCTCGTTTTAATCCCACGGCATCAAAGATGTACATTTTTAATTGTATTGGGGACGTAGAACTAGTTATAGAAACAGTATTTGACAATTTTAACACTGCGAGTGCCTTTCCAGCAGTAATTTATCGAATGAAATAACAATTGGAACGTTAAGACACATATGTGATTCTAGCGAAGTTTCGTTAATTATTAGGTTGTAATATTTTATCACATCACAACATTTATAACATTAGGTTGTTTCAATTACAATTTTATTCCAATAAATATTTACCTTAATTTAGTGAGTTATATGTCATTTTAAAGCTTGTTTTTTACGCTTTATTTAATTATGCTTTTGATATTTAATTTTATTCAAATTTTTATTAAACTATTTGGATTTTTTTATATGAGTTCAAACTAGGCCGAAGTGCCGCTCAAGCGGCTCGGAATATCAACGAAGTATGGGGCGACGGA
Source organism: Lasioglossum oenotherae (assembly GCA_028455765.1). Taxonomy (NCBI): domain Eukaryota; kingdom Metazoa; phylum Arthropoda; class Insecta; order Hymenoptera; family Halictidae; genus Lasioglossum; species Lasioglossum oenotherae. The sequence continues at coordinate 3,881,863 of CM052300.1, read as the reverse complement.
AGTGTCAACGAATGCGCAGTGCTCATAGAAAAAAATAATGCGAAAATCGCGTTTTGACATCCTGAAATAAAAGCCAAATCATTTAATAAAAATTTGAATAAAATTAAATATGGAAAGCATAATTAAATAGAGCGTAAAACAACCTTTTAATGACATATAACTCACTAAATTAAGGTAAATATTTATTGGTATATAATTGCAACTAAAACAAAGGGACAAAAATCCTGCATTTCTTTCTTTACGACTTAATATTAGTAGATAGCGGATTTTATGCATTTAGGATAAAAATGAGTCGACGAAACTCAACACATGAACACATTATTTCGCGAAACCCCCAAGGCTGATCCATTTACAACGAACAATGCGCAACCAGCGAAGATATGAATTTTGTGTAATACATTTGGCCAAATTGAACCGTCAATGTCCTTATCGCTGATAATCGACATCCGTTCACATTTATATTCTAATACGTTCGATCCATGTAATAGTGCCAGTACCGAAGTGTGCTGCGTCGAAAAACGCATGCACAATGGTCGGATTAAACGCAATTTGGTTCCAATGCAGTTTAATCGTCACAGGTTGCAAATGGCTAGCGACGTCTATCAAGCTCATCTAATAATCGGAGATAAATGGCCGTCCGGGGCCATTAACTGCGATATCGATTCTACAAGTATCGGTACACGCATCGCGCGATCATGCAAACCCAAACGAATGGTACCTCGCGATTCACAAATCGCACAAGGTTCGCACCATCTTCAATTTCTCCAGACAGCAAGGAACCATATAGAAATTTCTTCCTTCTTTTAATTATCTTGTCAAGTTGAAATTAATACACTGATCTCCTTAAATCTTTGTAATAACATACGTTCACTGTTTTAAATTGTACGAAAAGAAATCATCTCTTTCCTTAGCTGTATTACGTCCGAATGAGATAGTTAATTTTCTCAGGCAAATTATACCATAGTTCGCAGTTTGTTTGTTCTGTCAGCACCATAGTTCGCCGTAATTTTGGGAGGAGCCCGGCAAATCCAAAGCGATTTAGAACTTTGTACGTTTAATCCGACACGTGGATGGGCATTGAAAATTTCCGGGGAAATTGGCACCACGGGGCAACGTCGGATTCCCCTGTGAAATATGATATTTCCCGCGAGATTAGAGCATTTTTCGGTGTTTGCTCGCGAATCCGTCGCAAATATTCCGATTACTATGGATCAGCTGCGTCTTCGATACCAAACCTATAAACCGACCTCGATCGGAAGATGAATCGCGGGACAATACCGTCACGCGATTATCCGGCGAATTCGATTTTATAGTCTCACGTATGCTGACTGACATTTCTAGGCTGATAGGGATTCAGATAGAATGTAATCTCCGGAATTTATTGCCACTAAAATGAACCTGGAGTACAAAGAAATTTTAGTATTGCAAATTAAAATGACCGCGTTGCGAATGATTTTTGAGTAACGACACCGTGTCGCGGAGGGTTGGAAAATAAATGAAGGTACGGATTACAGGCGATCGAGGGTCTCGAGGAAATTTCCAGTCCTTTTCCATCAACATGATGAATCCGTCACCGTAGAAATATTTCGAAACCTTTTTGTTGATGATACATTTTCCAGGGAACACAGAATATTATTCATATTACGAAAGCCGGAATATCCAAACATTCTGGAATCAACAATACGCTACGAGCATCGAATTGTTTATTTAGAACACTTCATAACGAGTGTTTACTCGGAAAAGAGAGCAGCATTGTTTTTCGATATTGACTGAATTGCGCACCGAATAAATATCGCGATTTAAATCGTAATTGTAGTACAAAAATTAGAATGAACATGAGGAAGACAGCGATAAAATAAATTCAATCAAATCTCGAGTATTCAAGTTCGATTCGCGCAAACCTGGCCAAATCTAATCGCTGCATTGCAGTGTGAACCGCATTGCCAGGTCCCCAAAGAACAAAGCAGAGGCAGTTTCAAAGCTCCAGATGCCAAATGTTTGTGAACGACGTGTACCATGTTCCTCCGGCCAACACGAAAACTTCGGAAAAGTGTTATTTGCCGCGGTATGATCAGGCCTCTTTTTCATCTCGAGGAAAAACAATACTCACGGGGGAATCCCTTCGTCCTGTTTTCATCGAAGTTTTCTTATATCCTTGAGAGACCCTGTCAGTCGCTGAGAAATGAAAATCGGAGGCGTCTGTGTTTCTCTGACTTCTTCTTCTTCTTCTTTTTTTTTATTGTAGAAAATCTCATGAGATTTATTTCGACATAATACAGAATTCAAATTTTAGGACAGTGGAAGTAAATGAAATCGTATTTTTAGTGGGAACAGCCTTTGCAGATCCAAAACAAATCTGCGTGTAAGTCTCAGCAAAAAGTTTGATCTGTTAGCTTTGTTTTAAATGACATTATAATCACTTTTGATTACTTGGAAGCTAAAGGAGCTGCTATCGGAAAAGGTTTTGGCGGGAAAGCGATAACAAAGATTCCTGAAGCGTTCCTTTTGTGAAGGAGCTTGAATTCAGCTTCTACGGTAGCCCAAAGTCAACCTTCTTCTTCTTCTGTGTTATAGCTTTGCGCGAATTTTCTCGGGTACACCAAATTTTTCCACGATGGCTAATCATGGAGAATCGTTGGAAAAATTGATACTCTGCGAAAATTCGTCGCGAGTCAGGGCTTTTCAGTCGGTCTTTAGTCGGATAATGAGAAGGTCGGGATTAAAGTTTAATGAATGCAGAACCGCACCGTTTTAATCGACATCGACGGCTCGGCGCAGGGGAAGAAGCGAACTCGTCGTGCAAACGGTTCGGGAGTGGTATTCGGAAAACGAATGTCGGGAAGCGAGAAGTGTGAACGTCGAAACTGTTCGTTCGTTCGTTCTCCTCGATCGATGATACTAAACTGGTTCATCGTTCACGCGTCCCTTGGATACACATTTATCACCGCGCTCCGTTTTACGAGTTATGCTACGACGGAAGCCTGTCGCAATATTCCCGTATTACTTCCCCGACGACGCCGAGGAGCTTCGAAAAGACAATTTGTATGAACGATATATACACACACACATATATATATATATATATATATATATATATATGCATGTGTTATATGATAAAACTGCCTCCGTGTAGAACGAATTTTATAAACAACCCTCCGAGCTTTGAGATCCATTTCTCTTGAGATCACGCCGAGATATATTCGCAAGAACAGTGTTTCCAATATTTTTCCCAAACACTTTCACTCCGTAAATTGAAATTTGAAGTTGTTGGAATTGATTTCATGAAGAACCAACAAAATTAATCTATTATTTCTTTACATATTTTTCTAGAAGTGTAAAGACGTGCCTCTAGTATCGCTTTAATAAACTTCTAGTTTAATATATCCATAATCCAATAGAAGTGGATCCACAAAAATGCACAACACTAATCTCAGTCTCGTTTTAAAGCTGGAATCCTCTATCTTTTCAGTCAACGATTCTTACGTTTTCTGTTGTTTTTCCGCGTTTGCTCGAAGCACACGTCCCCCGCGTTATTTTTTCCGGTTCGTTATCGATCGTTTTAATCTCAGCCCATTAATTAGCCCGGAATCTTGATCACCGAGGATTTCGTTGACCGGAAGTCTGTCTCCTCTTGATCCTCGAAGGAAAAGCTGCAGCTTAATCAAGAAGCCGCCCATGGTTGAATCTCTTGCCGCTTCGTGGAAACAGAATTCAATATCGGTGTAAATACGGACGCGGTACGAAACTTGCTCGGTAATAATCCTTATGGGGGACCACCTGTCGGCTATTTTCTTGTCTACGGCACTGTAATCGCTCATTTAATATCCACCAGGGGGAACCTAATTCCTCAGAGTCAGAATGAAAGACCCCGGCGGTGAGGGTCGTCGAATGATGCTGGACGAATAACCCCCGTTGCGGCTTTCATTCCGTCAGGAAAAAATGTTTCCTCGTTGCCTAAGCCGATACACTGATCGGACTATCGCTGTTTATCTCGGTAACAGTCGTTATAGTTTCACAGTAACGCTGGAAGTTGCGTGCGCGTGCGTCAACATGATTAATTTACAATTTCCTGCTATGCAAGCGAGGGCGCAGGGTGGCTGATTTTCCGGGAAATTGTTTGCTAAATCGATTTAATCGCGCACAGGTTACTCTATAGTCTTCGTGATTACTACACCTCGGATCTTTATGCAATGTAAAAAATATTTTTTCGGACTTTCTCAAGAACACGGTAACTTTTTTAGTATTGGACCATACGATTTTAACTTTTTTGGAAAGTTAGAACGATTGGTTTGCTACACAACGTGAAAAAAATTTTTGATGAAATTTCAAGTTGTCGTAGAAAAAACATAAAAGATTGTAAAATGCAACTTTTAGTATTTTCTATACAATTCCGAGCAATAGCAATTTTTGGAATAGTTTCTTTTCACATCGTGCAGTAAACTAATTGCTCTAACTTCTTAAAAAAGTTCAAATCATACGATTCGTTATAGTCGAATATTAAAAAAGTTATCGTGTTTTTAGGAGCGTTCGAATATTAATGGGGATCACTGTATGTTGCTCTATAATTGGGTTCCGTATTCATGAAAATAGTTCGTTTTCTTGAAGACCAGTCCAGATTACAGTCAATCCGAAAGAGGCGAATTGAACCAGATCATTTGACTTCGAGAGTTCTCTGCAAGTACGCTAGTTTGCGCAAACATCAATTCCAATTATCATCGCAGGATCACACGAGGGTGGAATCGAAAAACGTGCATTCGAGGGGAAGAAGAAAAGGCTGGATGTTCGTTTAGAAACCGTAGTCGGTTGGCAATCGAGGTTCCTAGGAGCTCTCGAAGAACAACAGTTGTCATTGCGCGCCCATAAGACGCATTGTTAGCACTGTGAGAACCGTGGAGAACTTCAAAAAGTGCTCGCCGGGAAAACAGTGTCTCGTCGTGGCGTTCGTAATTTAAGCTCGTTGAAGCAAAGCGACTTGCTGAAGAAGAATGGGCGAACTGTTCTTGGGCTCGAGTTCGCGCCTCGTTCCAGCCCGTGCTCGATCCTCGCCCCAGTAAAACTAATTACTTTCTGGATTTGCACGACAAGCCTCTACTTCTTCGTTAACGGTGGACCATGCGTTGGGATCCCTACTACTGAGCTGTCCTAAAATTTTCTTCCTTCCACTGTAAATTAAAATGACGCTCGGATAATTCCAACGGTGCGGTGTTCCTTCGATATTCTCAATGTAAATTGGAATTCTCTTGGTCCGGATTTTCGTTAAAAATATTAATTTATAATACCGTGACAGGGTCGCAATGAACATTTTCCATTGTAACTATTGGAATTATGAAGCCGCTTCGAGAATTTACTTTTTTGGGGATTGATTTGACGAGATTCAAGCAGAGTTGTGTTGAATTACTTCACGAATTATAATTACAAAGTAATTCAATTGTATTGTATTGAATCATTTTTTAATTCGAAATTCAATCAATGTTCAATGTAATATGTAATTCTGGTCTCTCATTCAATTAGATTACGATGTAATTAGATTTTACAATTACAAGGTATAGTGTAATTATGATTTACATATAAGGAGAATAAGAGATTTCCGCTGGTGCAGTTCTACATCGACTGAACTTAGTGCCGGCAGTCTATTAATTAATTCTGTTAGCAGGAACGGCGGCAGACTTTATCTCACGGTCGGCGTTAACCTACGTTCGGATTAGCGAGCGTAACGCATGGAATCCTGCCGGCCAAACGACAGCGTTCCCGATGGAAATTACGATTACGCTGGTTACGCGAAATTAGGTAGCAGTAATTGATTCGGTCCTGACATTCGAGCACGTACAACCGACAATTCAAACGGCTCGATCGGCCGTATCGTTGCACCGATCACGGTTGCATTCCTCGTGCAATGTAGGGATAAGACTTATCGACGAAACGGATTCACCAGGATCTAACCGGGACCCGTTGTTACAAGAATCCTGCTCCCTGATAACGCGATCCACTTCAAAGAATCAATTTCACCGCGATGTGGTTCTCAATTTTATTACATACTTTTAATCTTTGTATTGTTTCAAGTTGCAGCTATTTATTTTTCTCACGAGCACATTAAATTACAATATACCGCCCGAAATGATCATAAAGCCACCTGATTTTTTGGTGAAATCTTATAAACATGTCATAGTAATGAGAAGCTGATGCACGATAGCATTTTAGGATTAATAAAAGAAACCATTTACATGATTACTTTCATAGATATATTATTTAATTACAGAAAAACGTAAAGTTATATAGTTTAACAAAAAACTTTTTTCAGCAGTCCTTTGTTTGTCTTGATGAATGGATTGCGGCGTTATCATGCTGAAAAATGAAATTGTCAGTCTCAATTTCTTCTGTAAATGGTTATCTGCTTAAAAAACGTGCGGCTTTATGGAAATTTCGCAGTTCGTTTTTTGTTGAACTATATAACTTTTACGTTTTTCCGTAAATAAATAATATATCTACGAATGTAATCATGTAAATGGTTTCTTTTATTAATCCTAAAATGCTGTCGTGCACCAGCTTCTCATTACTATGACATAATTACAAGATTTCACCAAAAAATCAGGTGGCTTTATGGTAATTTCGGGCAGTGTAGTAAAATAAAATATTTCAGACCGGTCATTTAACCAGTGCTGGTTCAATGTCGATGAAATCGCTAAACGATCTCGCGAAAGCGTAAACAGTTTATCTTCGCGAGCAGTTTCGCGTTCTTTTTCTCTCTTTATCACCGCGCGCTTTCGATCGTTTCGATCCGGTGATCAACGATTCGTCAGATCGAATAAAAAATACAAAAACGTGTATCTCGTGCGAAGCGTCGTTGCCAGCTCGGTTTCGTTTGCCATTTATTTTATTCTCGAGTCGTAAAGAGGAGTAAATAAAGGCGAGAGGAGACGAAGATGTCGAAGGCTTGCTGTACAAGGCAGCGACGAGGTTTACACTCGTCCTATAACACCCGCGGCTCCAACGAGCTTTATTGCCGAGCGGAGATGTTTGCCGAACCAAGATCCCCCTTTCGTACGCAGCCGGCCAATTTACTTTCGTAGAATCATCGATATGTTGCTTGTAAAACAAGTTTGCCGATGGAACCGTCCAACTACTAAAAATCCTTCCTCCAGTGCCCGGAAAATCTAGTTTGCCATTTACAGTCTTCGGGAACTTTCTGCATTGCGTACTAGCTGTTTAACTCATTTGTTCCCACACTTATGAAAGTGGTCTAAGCGAAAATTTAAAAAGAAATAAGTCCATCAGTTATTTCACATCACATCAAATAGATTTTTAGCATGAATGTCGGCAGCTAAAAAAGTACGTGTCAAATATTTTGCTGAGTTCTATATCGTACAGAAATTCCATTAAAATCGTCGTGGTACATTTTTATAATTATGGGTACATTTATGAACGTGCCAAAAGTTAATGAAGATTCTACTTTGCTGGAAGCATAAGCGATAGAACTCGAGCCAGTCGATAGTTACGGAGGAGGATTAAGTAGGCGAGGGAGAATTTTGAAGCAGTTGGACTCTTCTGGCACTGCTCCGCAAGGGTCGATTGTAGACCCGGCGCTAAATATTCGAAGTCAAGGTGACTGCGCGCGACACGTGTTCGAAACGAGTCCATTCACCTTTGATGTGTACTTTGCACAAGGAAACAGACGAACGAGCGTGTATTACTGTTTGCCAAGTGTCCCGAGGGATGTGATAAAACCGAGTGAAACGTCCTAATCCCCCTGGGTCGGCGGGTCAGAGGTGACAATCGTAAAAGAACTGGCATTCAATGACTTCTTACCCTCGAAAAGCCCAGAAACATATCTTCTCCGCAACACCATGCAGCAATTAAAAAATTCTCGGGCAATTAAAACGGTCATCTCTGGTTACATCGCCTACTGCTACAGATATTCTTCTGGAAAATATTCTTTCGAACGCCACAGAAGGGTGAAAGCTTTATGTGTCAAGAAGATATGTTACGGCGATTTGATTGGGCTAATCGCGTCAAGGTTCAAAGTTAACTCCATCCGCAGCCCTTCAACGCTGTCGATTCATTTGCGTCGGCCGATTCAAACGCTGCCGATAATTGTGCAATTGCACGACGCCGTTTAATTAACTCATTCGAGCGCGGCGGGCCCGTCGCGCGTTTCGTTGTTAAACGTTTGTTCGCCGACCGTGGAGGAAAGAATCGGTAAACGTATTTTAAAAATGGAAATAATGTCTCATTAGTGCTGGGCCATGTTTCAATGTTTGTGCAAGCTGATCGGGTTTAATTCGCTTTCATTGAATTGACTGTAGTTTAGCACTGCACCGAATCATATTTTGCGTTCTGTTCTTTTTTAACAGATGGAGCTAGGCAATGCTTCAATGGTTGTACAAATTCCCGCGTTGATGAAGTGCACGCGAAAACGAACCAAAAACCTTTTCGCACATTTGTTGCCAACCAACAAAGCTAGGAAATCCAATACGGTTGTGTTACTGTATCAAACAATAAAAGCACGAAATAACGATACTTCAATATGAGAAATCAACGGGTTCATGCCTTTTCGTTGTGGCTTTGACTACAAGAATTTTATTATTTTGTGATAGTCAGTTCCTTACTTCACGTAAATTTTACTTTTGAAACTTTTCATGCGATAATTTGCCAATGAATTTTGTTATGTAATCTCATGTAGACGTGCGAAACAACAAGGGAAATATGTTCGATGCAACGAGCGCGGAATTTCAGCGGCAGTCGCGGAGTCTAACTTCATAATTTCAATTTGCCGCAGAAACAAAGCCGCTTTTGTAACGAAGTTGTTGCAACCGGAGCCCTGCGAATCCTGGTTGTGTTCAGGTTCGACGATTTATCGTCGAGAATTCGGCTAATTGATTCGGATTGCGTAACGCGACGAAATGCATCGGATTGTTCGGACACAATCGATCACTGCAACTCGCTCGATCTCCCGTGTCGATTGCGTCAGGGTTAAATTGGGCCCAATCAATCTTACTATTCTTCGCATTTACATGTACGGTGTGTATGTAAAATTTCTTCTCTTTTCGAGACATAGTTGAATCGAAAATACATACACAGGGTGTCCCAAACATATTATACTTCTTTGAAATGGGTGATTCCTCAGTTGATTTGGAGTAATTGTTTTCCTTGGAAAACGTTCTAGATGGCTTCGTTAAGGAGATATTAACAAAAAATACGGACCAATCGGAGCGCGGCTACTACGGACGGATTCCGACTCGGCCAACCGCAACGCGCTCTGATTGGTTCGTGGTTTTATGTAATAACTCATTAAGGAAGCCGCGGAGAACATTTTCGGAAAGGAAAAAGTTTCCTTTCGAGGAAGTACAACATTTTTGGGGCACCCTGTAGAAGGATGCTATTGTAAAAGAATGTCAGTCTCTCCAGGATAAAGCGATCCTAAAATCCGGAATTTCCTTGGGTCGTTCAAGCGACAATTTGACCGGGGCGTGGCATTGACACGATTTTGCGAACTTGAAAACGCGCTGTGTGAAACGAGGTCGCTAATTTCGGTAGACGGTAACCGTTCGGCCCGGGATATGGACGTAACGACCGATTTCGACGCGCGCCGCGGCGCTCGTAAACGTGTTTTCAAGGGGAGTCGTTGAATGCAACACGGAGCTTTCACGTGGCTTCACGTGTGTCCGACAACAGCTGCGGACCATCCAAGAACGTGTAGTACGGTCGCCCCGAGGCCTGCCTCGAATCGTTCAACTCGGAATCATCAACGGGAAACCGGCGTTCCAGCGGTCGCACTACAGAAACTTCCTGTCGCCGTGTGGCCACACTATTCTCATTTACCACCATTTAATCTGTGGACCAGATACAGGGTTTTTCAAAAATGTTGTACTTGAAAGAGGCGAGATTCCTAGGGTAATTTGAAGTAACTTTTTCCTTTACGAAAATCTTCTATGTGGCTTCGTTATGGAGTTATTAACGAAAAACACGGACCAATTAGGGCGCGGTAGCAGCGGACCGATTCCGACTCGGCCAATGCTAACGCTCAGCGTGAACCGCCAGTAGTCGCACACTGATTGGCTCGTGTTTTTCGTTGATAACTCCGCCGCGGAGAGCATTTTCGCAATAGAAAATGTTACTTCAAATGAATTCCGGAATCAGCTCTTTATAGCACAACATTTTTGGGACACCCTGTATATATGTACAGTGTGTTTCAAACTGTGTACCAGAATATTTTCAAATTTTTTCAGAGCCTAGAAAAATTAATTGCGAAAATAAACGACTCGGTGCATCTTTTCCAATATTGAATGAATTAGTACAACATTTTTGGGACACCCTACAGGACACAGTAAAGTCAAAATACTGTAGTATTTGTGCAGAGTGTACAAAAAACTGTGTTCCAGAATTTTTTTAGATTTTTCAAAGCGCAGGAAAATTAGTTGCGAATATAAACAACTCAGTGTATACTGTCTATTATTGAATGAATTAGGGAGAGAATGAATGAACTCTTCGGGGTCAGACCCTAACTAGACTCAGGTTAGTCGAAATTATCAGTGCTGGCACAGGTCGACACAGTTTGAAAGGCAGATTCCTCCAGTTTACCAGATCGCAAGTTCTCTCCGAAGTTCGCTCATTGTCCCTGAACTCGAAAGCTTCCGAAGGGACGAGCAACGGCGTGGCATCTACTATGCAATACATACACATGAGTACATATGTATATGTACTCGCGATTATGGTACATCCGACAGAGGGGAATCGAAGACAGCCTTACAACCCAGCAGTTTACATGCACTTCAACCCTTGGAGAATTACAACCACGAGTCGCGTTTACCAAAGAAAATTTATTAAGGAAACATGCGGTAAAAAATCGTTTGTCTGGAGAATTTTAGGTGCATACACGTTTCTTCTATTTAGCTTCGCGTCGAGGAGGTCCAATGTTAAGAGCATTTTTAGAGTACACTCTGCCCGACGCATAAATAGAAAAGGGTTTCTTCTAGGTCAACGTTCCTATAAAAAGGACTGGAGACATTGACGTTTCACTCAGCTTGTTTATTCCTGGGAGAAACATTCCAGCACTATTTAGGAACGTTACAGAAATTTCAGGGTGTCCTAATATTTTTAACTCAAAATCAGTAAAATGGTTAAATATGATAATCAATTTTACTTGGTTCTTGTGTCTTCATTACTTTCTTAGTATCACTGTTGTTGATGGCATGTTTCTTTGAGGAACCTTTTAGTTGTGAAATCTTGACGAGACCTTCGTTAGAACGTTTGACGGGTCCAAGTAGGTGTTCAATAGTGAATTTATTTTTGGCATGGTCCACCTGCTGGTGGATGTATATTTCAATTTTTTTTTTGTTAGTAGCTAGTAACTACTGCCAGGATTTGGACATTAACGATTTCATATGATTCCATTTCCAGTGAGTTTTATTAGCGTTCGTTCCTTGAAGAATATTATTTATAAATTCTGATCGGAAATTAAAAAGATCCCACGATTAGCATCTCCTTGTTTATCCATTAAATTATTATCACTGTAAGAAACGGCCGGACGATTAGAGCGTTTAATTACCTAATTACCGGTCCATTGGGTGTCGTGTTACCCGATATTAGTTCCCATAGCTTCCACCACGGTGTTAGGAAGCGCGGGGCGGCGTGTGAATCCCGCAGTCCGTATTGTGCTTGGTTACTTTAATTCGTTCGGATACGGGGATGGGTCCCGTGGATAAAGAGCGCCGGAGATAATGTCGACTTTGAAATTGGATATGCTGGAACGCACACGACGCCCTATCCCGCGCCGCTTTCTATCGTCTCGACTGCATTCCCTTAATTACTCGCGCGGACGGTGTACTAATTAACAGAAACGCCGTTCTCTGTTCTAGGCGAGGCGCGGACGTGAGGGCTGATCCGATGAATGGGGCTCAGCTCTGGCACAGGTATTGTCTAGAAATAATTTCGCAAAGGTCGGTTAACGAAACCCAGTCCGACTATTCGATTCCATCCACTCTTGATAATAGATTCACCTACGGTTAGCTCAATCTCTTCTTTGAGTTACCCTCCGTCGATCATGCGAATCCTCAGACGCGAGATATTTCCTGTTCGATTGATTGGGGCTTGGGAAAAATTCATTTATTGCCCGACTAGACTTCATGATCTTCCGACAGTCCTTGAATATAATTAGTAGACTGCGGATTTTATACATTTATAAGAAACATTGGTATGTACAATTTAAAGTAGTGGACATATCTAAAAAATTAAAGAACATCAACGTCTTAATTCCAGTTTAATGAAATAATTAAAAGAATTTGTATTTAGCTTTTTTGTCTTGGAATCGATGCAGACATTTTTTATTTTGTATAAAAATCTACAGTCTAATATGTAATTAGTTGCGAATTTCTTCGATTATATTCTAGACATATTTATCTTTTTAGTTTACAATTTCGTAATGTTTATTTTGTAATTTCTATTGGTCAAAAAACCATACGCGTGGAAAACAACGCGCGGTAGAAGTGAAACTTCTTGCAGTCTAGTAATGTTCAGAAGTAAATTAAGATTGGAAATGGTAAATGATCTTAATGAAGCGACGATAAGATCAGGAACAACTCTCGATGCAGTATTTGCAAGACATTTAGACAAAATTGGATCAAGAATATTTGTATCATATTTTAGCTATCACAAGCCAATTGTTTCAATGATAGAATCATAGAAAATCATAGAAAAAATAATGATCGACAAAATTTGCCACGCAAAGAAGGAGCGAAAAAGTTTTACTTCAAAAGTAACGAGTTGTGTTTGAGTTTTACGGTGTCTAGAATTTTAAAAACTTCTGCTGCTTTAAAAATCCATTGATTTTTGTTCGATTTCAAGTGTTTAACAAACATTGCTTTAAGCGAACTAGTTTTCAGTCCGTCAACTATTTTCCATTACCGTGTGGAATTGAATCGAACGAACCGTTACATTTTCGATTCGCGTGATTGCGACCGATAATTCGCGAGGGAAGAGATAATTCCGGGGCGACAACAGGAATTTCGACTGAAAATCCTCGGCTGTTGGGTAACGCAGAATCCGTCTCGTTGCGTAACAACGAGGACGTCCCGAAGGAAATTCCTGCAGGATGTGTTATGGTTAGATCCTGTGTTCCGATTGTCTCGTCACCGCATCTGGCTGATAGGTGAACGTCTTGTATCGGGTCGATGGTTACGTTTGTGGATGACAGTTCCGGCGATAATTTCCAAAGTAGGCGTTCCCGGGGCCAGATTAATTACAGGACGCCGGCGGGTCGCATCAATCGCGCGATCGAATGCAATCTGCTGCGGATTGATTCAGTCTGGCTCTGAAATAGCTGTCGTCTACCGAACTCTAATGCACACTGTTGCGAAAAACAGCTTCGACGCTGTTCCACGTCGCTCCACTTGCTAATCAACGGTGATCTTCTTTTTAACCGCTTGCTATTCAGTGCTCCGGAAAATCACGCTTCAGACTTTTCACCGATTCATTTCTCTGGTTTCGCGACGATCAATTTACCTGGACTTTAGCCTTTTAAATCTTTTACATGGAGGTATTTCATTTTGGGTCTTTTTCAGTGTGACTTTAATTTGGAACATAACAAAAACTTTTTTTCATATTTTTTATCAAGGTATGTAAACTGTGTATATAAATTTTCATGAAAAAATAGTAGTTTTATAGAAAAATTTCGCAAAAAAGTTAATTATTAACATATAGTTTAAACAAATTATTTCTTTAAAAATCAGTTTAGACTAAAAGATTCGTCATTGAAGCACGCACAAATTGGATTTTGAAATTTTCTTCTAGACCTAATACTTTCGGAGATATTCAATAAAATGGATTTTTCACCCCCTGAACATGAATATGAGCAGCTACAAAAAATTTGATTAAAATCGGCGTGTTACGGTTGGGTAGCCTCCTTTGTAAGTTTCCAAAGCACTTCCCAGAATCCTCCAGGCCTCTGACCGTCATTCCCACGGATCGACAGTGTACCAGCAAAAAGTTGGCGAAACACATGTCCACGTCCGCGACACGACGCGGTGGCCAATCCAGAAGAAGGCAAAAGAACTAAGCCAATAACAGTTTCAGTTTCTGTTTTCGTCGATACGTTTGACGAGAAGTCGCGCGAAGAATTCGAAATGAAATTGCTCGTTCCCGTGTTGGGCCAACAGACGCGAAGCAAAAGGGTGGCGGCTAGAGAAGCATAAAGGGGGTTAGGCGAGTGGTGGATATCGCGGAAAATCTTTCGCGAAAGTTGTGCAGCTGCACCCGCTGGCAGACGCGTGTGCAAGTTTTGCAGCCGCAACTTTCCGCGGCGGAGAATTCGCGACGAAGAGACCCGGAAAGTTAACATCGCGGAAATCTCCGGGACTGGTTTAATAAATCGCGTCGGACGCCCACACCCCTCGGTTTTGACCGCGATACGATAACCGCTTTATTTTGCAGCACTCGAAACGGAGTCCGCTGCATCGAGAAAATGCGATGCCGTTTCAGAGAGAACTAATGCGATCGCAACATGTGTTAACGCGGGATGGCATTTCCTTATCACCCGATTGATAACCGACTCCCAGTTTTATCTTGTTCGACTAACCTAAATTCTGGACATTTGTGGCTCCGTGATTACGCTTTCGCGATTATGCTCGACCCTACTCTGCGAGATCTTCTGGAAAAGTAATCGATAAAGTCATATATATTAACAACGACATATATTTTGCTGTCGAAAATAATCTCCATCGAATTTAATATACAGGGTGGTCCACGTAAATGTCTCCTTCATTTGCGATGACTAGACTAGATGACTAGACTTTATGCATTTATGAAAAAATCTAAGAGTATTGTTATGTTGTTTTCAACGTGAAAAGACTATTAAGGGATAATAAAAGATATATAAAAAAACTTTTTAAAAACCACGCTTATATTAAAATGCACTAAAAAGGAGAAAATAATTTTCTTAGACATTAGTGACAATAAATAAAAGTGTGGAGCGCTAAAATATATTGACGTAATCTTCGTAGGCGGTCCACGTTTTTATTTATAGTCACTAATGTCTAAAACCATTATTTTCTCGTTTTTAGTGCATTTTAATATAAACATGGTTCTTAAAAAGTTTTTTTTTATATATTTTTTTATTTTCTACTTTTTCGTCTTTTTTAAATGGAACGCAAGATATAGTAATACTAGTATGAAATAGTAAGATATGGAAATACGCGAGGTAGAATGAGGGGTTGACTCCGAGAGACGAGATCTCTTGATGGAGTCCGAAATTGTCCGAAATGGAACTGAATTGAATGAACGGAACACCACGTTGAGCTTGTTCCGTGCGAAGTGGGTCCGTTTTTTTAAAAATTTGTTTTTTAATATTGCAGTGTCATCGAGTTCTCAGCTATGTTTAAAGTTTCAAGTCTCTAGCTTATCGGGAAATGGTTTAGAATTCGATTACAAGATTTGACGCATACAACAACGACAACTCGGCAAGCTAATATAAGCGTGGTAAAATGAATTTTTATTTAACTACTGCTTCCCACAATCGACGCAGAATATATTTATTTTGCATAAAGATGCGCAGTCTAGAAATGACATAACAAATGTTTCCAATGCAATGTAAATGGTATCACAAGATGAATGCTTTGCAAATTTTATTTTTTTCTCAAGTTCATTTTTGCCGGAGTTTTCAAGGTCATCGATCTTTTTTCTTGTAGATATACAATATTCTTTTTCCTTGCATATTCTAGTTGACATTAAAAAGCATTTAGGTGGACCGCCCCTTTCCTTTATCTTTCAATTAATGAATGAATCAGATACCTGTAGAACAGAACAACATTTTCATGTTGTGGTGGAATTTCCTTTACCCAACGAGTTTTCTTGTGGAAAAGTTCTCGAACCACAGAAGAAAGTTTACGTATCATCACATAAGGTTTCAAAGCCGCCGTTTCACGGAGAACAAAAATTGTTGATAACATTCCAATCCCCCAAGAGGGTGTCGTCGAGTAAATTTCTCCTGTATGTCGCATATTGGTCCCATTCTAGCCGAGCGAAGGTCTTTTACGAGACGACGAAAGCCCATCAGCAGCTTTTCTAAAGCCTTCGCGAGGAAGAGGTTAATGAGGAAGTCCGGCGCAGTCAAAGATGTCTGCGGGATGACTCTGGTCGAAGTCAGGCCACGAGATTGCCGGTATGAAAGGCGTCTAAAAGAGAAAGAGCCCGGGCTACTAAAAAAGAATAGATTACTTTAGAATAAGAAGGGAGGAACATCAAGCAACGCGGAAGCAACGAGAACGCTCGTTAGGCTTTATCTAGGGAACTTTTTCTACGTAATTGGCGCACTTTGAGCCCTCAAATATTCCTAACAATCTCCATAGAAAAAACGCAAGTTCGTCGTTAACACGCTGACTCGTGAATTTCTTCACGAAAGTTCGGTTTACCTTTAAACTACACTGATCAAATTTATTACATATAGTTGTTTGTGTGTTAACTAATTTTCTGCAAACAATGAATATGTACATACTCTGAGAAATCCATAGAATAGATACAATCCACGGAAAAATTAATTTCTTGATTAACTTGCGAAAGTAAAACAAAAAATCGATTGAAATATTCCAACAAAAAGTGTTCTCACAGTTTCTAACTTTTTACGAATTGAGAAAAAAAACGTAATGTAAATTAACGTGAAATGTAAAAATTAGTTGTAACTAAATTCTTCTCGGCATTGAATTTGCGAAACTTGAGGTCAATTTGAGGTTACAAAGATTTCTTTGAAACTGATCAGTGTACGAAATATTTCATAACAATTGTTAATGTTAATGTATACTCTCGAAATCTTAGAATGGACCAGTACATTCTCTGGTTATATCTATTTCTAAAAAATCATAATGTTGAGATTTTTCGATACTTCTCAGAATTTTTCGACGGAAGTTATCCAGGATGATGCATTCGTGGCAAATGGGAGGTTCGTTAGCGGAATATAAATGGTTGCTAGTGGTCTTTCGACCGATTTCGATAGTCTCTGTTGGATTCCCTCACCGTTGTCCCCGTTTCCCCACGTCAAAGTGACGAAGAGTAGGAGGAGCCCGAAGTTCATTCGTCAAGCGATTGCGACAGCCGATTCTCGAGGCAAATCGAAGTCGATTTTCGGATAAACAAGGCCGGGACCTGGTCCCCGGCTGATTGCAGGCATTGTACATCCCTGGATTGCGTCCTTCCGTCTTGTTGAGCTCTATTTAAGCGAAAAGCAGCCCGTGGTGTTCACCGGGAAATCGAATCGGAAACTGGCGGCCTGGAGGATGTTTGCCTTCCCGGCGGAAAAACTGACTTGGTGTGCTTCAATTTCAAATTTTCTGGAATGGTTGCTGTGCATCCATAGCGGTGCATTTCCTAGCCTTCGAAAAATATCTGAACATTTTCCCGATTTTCCAAAAATATTCAAGTTATTCTAACTTTAAAAAACAAATCATACAGCAATGAATCTGGACTCATTTTAAAGCTTGACATCTCTACTTTCACACGACATTGTTCATTTTTCTTCGAACAATTTTTCCATGCCATGCAAAAACATTTTGATGAAAAATGCGCAACAGAATGCGAAAGCAGAGGCTTTAAGCCCCAAAACGAGTCCAGGCTCATCCCTGTAGAAACTTTTTATGAATTTGATATTTTATTTTCACCGTGGGTCGTAGATCTCCCGATGAAACAATCCCTGGAATAATACCGAAAGTCCCGGGAACATTTCGCCGGTTCACGGATCTTTTAAAATATTAAACGTCGCGCGCCGAGCGGTTACGCGTTACAAGCGCGATCAATTTTTCGAGCGTTACATCACGCTTAGCCGGCGCATTAATCATTCCGGCCGCTTGATATGAATATTCTCTCGTGATCTATTTCGAACGCGTCGAAGCCTGGCTGGCCCGCGGGAAAACAGCCAGTTTTACGGTCGCTGTTTAAGTAGATTAAAAGGAACAATCATTCCGAATCCGCTTAGCGCGGGATCACGCGGAGATATCAAAACAAACCCCGATGATGGAACTTAACGGTTTAGCTGAAAATTACAACGCTGTAAAACCGCGCAAAATTATTTAACGCTCGAATCCTTGTTTCAGCGTGGCTACAACCTTTTTGATTACCCGCCAGTCAGAGCAGATTCTTTTTTTAAACATTGTCTCCTATTTTTGCAAGTTTGCTTGGCTTCTCCGTGTTCTCATTTATTTACCATTGTTTCTCTTTGCCTTTAGAGGAGTAGAAATTAATTATCCTACTGCATAGTCATCAACTTTGCAATTTTTCAAGTAAGTTGATAAACGAGTAAGTGGAATAAGTGAAGAGAAGATTTAATCGACATCATCTGTTTCACTCAATCAGCTGATCGAATCTCGTCCCGAAAGCGGAAACAGCATCCAGGAAATAATTCCCGGAACTTTGTCGTAAATTAGCTCTCCCTTCGCCATTAACAATTCTAAAAGCGAACAGATGAACGGATGCCACCTTGTAACTGTCAAAAATGGCCCCTGCTCGGCGCAGTCCCTGTGAAAACAATTTGACACTCCCTACCCGTCCATCCTTTTCTACTCAACGTCACGAAAGTGTGTACTCTACAACTGTGACGAAAGCTTTTACCGTCAGAGAACTTTCCGATAAATGACCAAAGTTTCGTGTTCTGTGACATCAGTTTCCCAATTTCGGGATCCACCGACATGAATCACGCGGAAAACGGGCATCGAGAGAACCACGAAAAAACGCTTGCACTGATTCGAAAAAGATGTTACAACAAAAGTATAGAATATACAGAAAACCCTTAGGATTCGAATAGTGAAAATATTGTTTACATTATTAAATATATCAGTATCTAATCGAGTACTAAACATTTAAGTATTGTATGAGGTATTATACCAATTTCGTATCCATAAAATTTAAAAAATCATAGGGAATAGAAATATTCAAGGTCAGAAGAAATGTCTAGTTTTCGTGTTAAAATAGTTCCGAGTGCAAAGGGTTAATTCTTCACAACTCGAAGCAAATGACCCTGAAAAAAATGATAAATGATCAAACGCTTGATCAAACAAATTTTTCGAGAGGAGCTTTCCAATCTGTAAGATCGCTCGTTACGAGTGGCCCAGCGTGTTCGATCAGGTCGTGCGCATTCAGAGCCAATTAGGTTCGCATTCATCGTCGTTTCCGATCGTGTCTACCGGAAGTCGCCTTGGCAATAGCTTGAACAGGGTAGCGGCACTCAACCGTGTCTATCGGCGCGTGGCAAAAGACTTCAGAAGAAGAAGAAGAAGGAGGAGCGCTTTGAGCTGGTCGACTTCGAGATAAGCCACGCTGGTTGCTCTCTGTTCCTTTCCAACGTTCGTTTCCCGGAACCTTTTCTAGTATTCGCCGAGAACCTTTCTGCCATTTGCTGGACTCCCAGCAGAAGCCGTCAACGCTTTTTTCCATCTTTTCTTCGATGAAGAAGTGCCCCGGGAAGAAAAACATCGCGAGTCGTGGCGTAAAGAGCCTCTTTCTTCGTGCCCCTTTAATTTTCCAACAGAATCGGAGAAGTGTAGAAGGGGGATGGGGGATTGAAAACGGTCGAGATGCGACACGCTGCTCTTCGTTCTGCGAGACGCTCCGTGCTCCCGCGAATGTAAATGCCGTCGCGATAGAGGAATCACTGTTGACAGTTCTTCTATCGTTGGTAGAAGAAAGCTTTCCGCCCTCTCTAATTCTTCGTGGATGCTCGATCCCTCAAGGCGACGCGACACGTCGCTGTGCTTGCATTTATA
Organism: Lasioglossum oenotherae; assembly: GCA_028455765.1. Classification (NCBI taxonomy): domain Eukaryota; kingdom Metazoa; phylum Arthropoda; class Insecta; order Hymenoptera; family Halictidae; genus Lasioglossum; species Lasioglossum oenotherae. The sequence continues at coordinate 3,862,130 of CM052300.1, read as the reverse complement.
CCCAGTTCAAACGGTATGGTGGACGTTCCTCGCGAATCCGAGACATTCTTCTTTCATGACTCCATCAGTTATTGATAGTATTTGAACTTCATTCACGCCGTGATGTTTTAATTCATCATAATTCTTCATCTCGATTGAATCAGTTCTTTCTTTAAATACATCAATTAGGTTAAAAATTGGCAGTTCACGCCATTCCTAGTATAAATAGTGCATATTGTAGTAACAAATCTTCTTTATCTTTTGAACCCATTTCTTTGGAAGCAAGATTGCGTTTCCTGTTGAACCTAATAAAAATAAAGTTTGTAGCCCAAGTCCAATATTGGAACAGAAAAATACAATTTTATTTCGATCTAGATAAAACGAATCAAGGACCTCAATATTATTAAGTAATTCTGTGTAGATCGAATCTCATCAATTTCTAAACGATTGATATTCTATAAAGTCCAAGACCAACCTTAAATTACTCGCACTCCACGTTCTAAATAACTACTTCAATGCAAAATGAATATTTGTTTGTGCAGTCGACATCTTGGTTTATTCTTGCAACATTAAATTCAAAGTTTTCAGATTGCAATTACTGTATGCCTTTAATTAAAAGTTGAGAATACTTGCAAAGGTGTTTGAAAACGAGCAGAGTATTTCTGTGAGGATGCCAGCAGTCGTCAAGAGAAAAAGTCGATCGGGTATGGCGAATTAGGTTCAAGGTGCGCCCCTTCTCCGGTATATCGCGACGCTTTTTCCGCGGTGATTTAGTATCGAGCTCTCTTCTCGGCTTCTTGCCCGGTGTGCAGCAGTTCGATAAAGGCGACGGAACGTTTTTGTTACAGTCTATTAGTTTTCCTCGCGAGAAGATTGGATTAATGGAATGGAGAATTGAACGTGATCAAAGAGGACAAGCATCACATCTCGCAGGATCTTTTATATTCTCGAAAGAATCGACTCTCTTCGAGATCGATAGAAAATATAATCGGAAAGGCCGTCGGGAGATGTATTCGAATCGAATTTGATTACCTACTTTGGCGCCAGATATCCTATTCTGGTGTTCTTCTAACCTTTTGTTTCCCTATCGACTGCAGTTGTATCTGATTCATAAATAGACCCTGGAATTTTATTTTTATAGTCCAGCTGGCTCCTACACCGAGCAAGATAAAATATCCTCGAAACTATTTTATTATTTGCCGAGAATTCGATGGCATTCTTGATAAACAGAATTTCTGCACGACTGCTGATTCTATGAATTATTCCGGCAGAATTTATATCTCTGTGGCTGCCGAAGCTAGTATTAATCATGTCTGTTGTTCTAGATTATTTATGCGGAGGTCCTATTGTCGGTTAACTGCAGAGTTTTCTGCAAAATGAAGATTTTCCTATTGGGAATCGAAGCGTCTGAATCTGTTAGTGATTTATACTACTTGTGGAGGATCTGGTCAGAAATCAAATTAAAAATTGTTGAAACTGTTGAAACTGCGTGACTCCTCCAAGAATATTACTCGAAAGGAAATCGGTGTGTTTCTTACTGATACGTCAATCATCGTAGCGAACGCTATTAATAGGCTTCCGGTAGAGTGTTAGGAAATCCAGGATGTGTCACACAAAGTGTTCCCTCCGGAAAGTTTCCTCGAGCTCAGGTGAGAGCTATTTATGACTCGACATAACAACTATGGAAAAGTCTCAACTGCCGCGTATAGTTCATTCCAAGCCTACCACGATACGCCACCAAAGTTCATCCATGTAGATCAATGAGATCATCGGATTCCGGGCGATCACGAATCCCTGAATCTTCCGGAGGAATCTTATTAAAGGATAGACATCCTTTTACGATCGCTTTAACTCAATCGCGCTAGGAACCAGCAACGAAATTCTCGAGATTCGAGGAAATCGATTCTGTCGAAGCTCTTTCCCTTCTAAATTTCGATATAAAAATGTACCGGCAGGATCGACCCTTGGTTGCTCATATTATATACATTTTTTGGCATCAGAAGTCGCCCAACAAGAGTGATCAGAATCTTTCAAAATGAATAAATATACATATCAAAGTTCGTAAACAAGCGAATCTAATGAAATAAGCGTATCAAAATTGACGGAGAAACGAATAAAATGAAATAAATGTACCAAGATTGATGGAGAATCAATAGAAATTGTTATTCAATACTCTCCAAGAGCATCGCCGCCTCGCGTTTTATGCTTCGTTACATAAAACTGATGCTCGACTAAAATGAAACAATTCAAAAACTACTAACCATGCTGAAGACTCCCTAGGAGGGTTGGCTAGGGATGCGGGACAATGATAAACGAGTGCAGCTGCACTCGAGAACGTGTGCAGACGGTAAGGGCCCCTTAAATTTGTTGAAGGTGCGCCGCAAAGAGTTTGTAGCCGCTTTTCATTTTATTCCTCGGCGCGGCGCGGCGCGGCGTCGAGAAAGATTCTTGTAGAGGAGAAAAAACGCGTAAGGATCCTACAAGAAGATTCTCCTCCGTAAATTCTATACCCTTAAAACTAACCCCCGGCGCAGTAAACTTGTTTTCTGCGCAAAAATGTTATCTTTACGTGCTCTGCGTAGACAAACGACCACCGAGGAACAAGGAAAAGCGTCGATCCCTGCAAAAATATCCGGAAGATCGCAGATATCGGATCCATTGTGGTTCCGGGGGTGTTCTCTGGGGTGAAATAGGTCTGTGTGTTCTTTTGTCGGTCGTAAATTATTTTTTAAAGTAACTCTCGTAGCTGGTACAGTAGATTTTAATCGAGAGAGACGCGAAACTGCGACGCTTTACGATCTTGTAATCCTTTTTAGCGAGAGATAGATGCTTTTGTACGAACAGCTGTAATGTTCTATGGCTGGAAGGATCACTATCATTGTTATTATTCCTTCAAGCATCCCCTTTCTTTTGAAAATGCAGTTTCTAAAGTTCTGAGCTCTTTCTTCTTGAAATAAAACGCCAGGAGCTTCAAAGTTTGCCAAACGTGAGTGTGTTGTTGGCGGATCGATCAATCTTTTTTTCTGAGGACGATGATTTCGTATAATATTTTGAAGCTGTCCGAGGACTTTTTATTTCCTTTTTCAATCATTTTAATAAGTCCAAAAGAATACAAGTATTTTTAAATTCTTCACAATTCAAAAATAATTCCTCCAAGAAATGAGAAGAAAGCGGGACAAAGCAGCCTAGGAGAACAAAGAAACTTTGCAATAAGAAAGATCAGTTTCTGTTTCTTACAATTAGTGCCCCGGCGCGGCGTGGCCCAGGCAGGTTTATACGACAGTCCCGCGAAGAAACAACCGCGAAATCGGCGAAAAATTGCTGGCCGGTTGCCGAAGCTTATTCTTTTATTCGTCGAGATGTGCGTGCCATCCGCAACCGCGCAGTATGTTTAATTATAGTCAACTGGTCGGCAAATCTACTGGATTACATAGGAAAGAGGCAAAGATTTCTGATTATGCACGGAAAAGATGAACAGAGTCAGGAACTGGATGTTTCCTGGAAAAAATCATTTGACTTGTACACTAACAGTACAGTTGTGTGTAACCAAGTTTGAAAGCTTCCTAAATAGAACTTTGAACATCATCACTGGAGAAAATTTTAATCTGCGACTTTACATCGGTGTATAATACCCAGGAATCTTAATTTCCATGTTCTAGAGCCATTATTCTTGGTATTAATACCTTCTCTCGTTTGAAACCCAAACCAGCAACGATTATATTTGATCTCCGAGCAGAATGGTAAATCAAAGTCTCCGACTGCTTCCGGATTCCAACCGTTTCTCGCGATTTTTCCTGAGGGTCACGACGACGGTCTGTGCAAGCACACCGCACCGTCATCCAAAACGGTCTCTGTCAAATTAATATTCAGAACGAGGTCGGCCGGACTACGGTTCCAACCGCTTAAATCGTCGCCTGAAATGCATTTAAACGCGTTTGAAAGGCGCACTCGGAACTCTCGCCAGTGTTATTAATTCTGGCGATTCGATTCTCCAACGTTTATGCGTTCTACCAGATTTTCTCGCATCTCGAATTCTGCTGCTCGTGTGCGAGCGTGCATTCAGTTCTATTAATTGTTTCAATTATAGCAATCCTCGTGGAAAATACAAAATTGAAATGCGAGCGTGAATGTAAGAAGGACATCTTCGAATATATCTTTATCCAAACACTTAGGAAACGAAGATTTAAAAAAATTTTACGTGAACGCGAACAGATTCGCAAAATCAAATTAGATGCACAAGGTGCATGGTCTTTCTTTTACTTCGGAAGCAGGAGCATCAAAACCAGCAAAATGCAACGAACTCATTGCCGTGACGCTGCACCGACACTTCGTCCATACTTGTGATCGATAAGCTCGCAAGTCGCGTTGGCAAAGGTCGCAAACGGACGCATAAATTCCACGAGAAGATGCAACGGGGGTGCATCCATCCCGTCCTGGTTGCAGCGACGTTGCAGTTGGTTCCCTCGTAGAACGATAAACATTCTGCCCGTTGTCGAAGTAACTTCCGCCGAGAACGCTGAATGTTTAGGATAGGGTTTACGATGCCTTGGCCAAATAAGCTGGCCACGGAGAGGAGTTACGTGCATCTCGTTCAGACGATCCTCAATCTCGAGTCTAATCCGCGAATCATTACTGCAACCGTTCTTCGATATTCAGTCGTAGATAATAAGTCGTCAGATTGTGGGCTCCCTTGGTTTCTTCTTTGATTAATGAAGATTTGCTGGTTTATTGTGAAAGTTTACTCGAGGTAGAAAATATCGCAGCGAATAGAGTCTCAGACGAAGTGAACCTTAAAAGGGAAGTTTCTTTTCCTTCGGTAAAGGATTTTTCTTTCCGGAGACCTGCTCTCTGACTTTATAACAATGTCTGTGTAAACTTCAAATTAGTTGGTTCACGTAAAAATTCTCTACAATTGCAAGAAAGTTGTTGAAATTTCTTTCCTTCTTGAATAACTCGAAAAAGCTGAAAATAATAGCTGCGATCAAAATGTGACCAAACAGTTCGTTTCGGTGAAATGCAATTCACGAACAGTGTGAAAGGATTGATGAAAAAAAGACTGTAAATGGCTCTTCACGAGCCAAACGTTTATTATTCGTGACATATTCGTTCTGGTGTCCGGGAACGGTTGCAGAAACGAAAGCTCCGTTTATTGCACGACCACAAAAGAGCATGGCCTCGTTCGCTACCGTAAAGTAAAACCCGCGGTTTTTAACATTACGATTATCACCTGTTTCTGTAGTTTGTTCAGCGGTAACGGCCGCGAAACCAGTACGGAACAACGGTAGTTCCTGCGAAATGTTTCCGTCCCGTGTCCATTTTCGGCCCGTATTTCCCCGCAGGTCGAGCGTATTTCATGTGTCAGCGCGGAACGTAATGAAAAACACAGTTTTGTCAACTGCAGCGAATCACCTACCCGGAAAACCTAGACACCGTTCCAAATTATCATATTTTTGAACCTCGCGAGACGTAATAACGCCTCCGCAATCTGTTCGGTGTCACCGAGGAGGGAATTGTTTCCTGGGAAATTGGTTTCTTCAACTTTTGTGGCTACCCGGAAAATTTGCCCTCTCTAAAATAATCTTTTACAAGACCGGGTAAAATGTATGCAACGTCGAAATGATCAACCCTTTGCATTCTATTTCTACTCGAAAATTACATATTTCTTCCGACCTAGAATAATTCCATTGTATACCTATGATTTTTTAAATTTTATACATACAATCATTAAATGTTAGGTGAAGTAGGCCACCTACGTATCTCCTTTATTTTCAATGGCACAAAAAATATTTGTGGCATAATTTAAATTTCCATAGTTTTTTCAAGGTAATCTTTCTCTCTCTCTCTCTCTCTCTCTCTCTCTCTCTCTCTCGTTATTATTTTACCGAGAAAACTTTTGTTTTTATTCCATCTTATAGCGGCTGCGAAAATACATTTGAATGTGTTTAAACAAATAAGTTTCCCGATAAAGAATAACGATGACCTTGGAAAAACTAAAAAAATTAGCGGACAAAAAGAAATTGTTCTGCTATGATATTCCTCCTTCGATACCATTTAAATTATGCCATAAATATCTTTTTTGTGCCATTAAAAATAAAGGAGATATGTAGGTGGCCTCCTTTAGCTAAGACACCCAGTATAATAAAAATCAGAAAACATGAATTCCGTCATTTTAACGAACTGGGAGCTTTTGTTGTTCAATGTTCTCTTGCATTCTCCGAAGTTGTAACGCACCACAAATGCATACTCATGGATGTCTGTACTCTAATGGCGACGTTAGCAGAGTCGATCGAGCACATTCGCTAAGCTGATATTTCACAATTGCTCGTACAAAGTTCGCAAACGAGGCGAAATCATTACTCTAGTCTGTGGGAAACAATACCTCCTTTCTCCATAGTGATACTTTAGTTTCGAACGTCCAGTGGAAAGGACATTTACTAGAGTTGAAACCGAAGCCGCAGTGAAGCGAACCTGAAATACGTTCAAGCTCGCATTCGTTGGAACTAATAATTACGCTGGGCGTCAACATTTTCGCCGTCGTCGGATCAGTAGGATTGCTAATTATCGTGCGTAATTGCGTTTCGTACCTTTTGTCAAGATATACAGGAGGTAACAGCTTGGGCCGATAGAAAATCGATGATCTTAATCGTCTGGATTTAATTCCGTTCAATATTCATTTGATTAACAAAATAGATTCGGGCCACGAAAATTTATTATAAACTACAATTTTATTAATAGACCATTTTCACAAATGCCGTGTTTTCATAGTGGGCCACTTTTTAAAAAATTGAAAAATGGGGGTATAGCCCCAAGTGTCCCCTTTACGGATCTTTTTTTAAAAAGATGGACACTTGAAAATTGACAAAATTAAAATTATTTGAAGTGAACGCTCCACCGCGATATACAATCTCTTACGGTCGGAGAACACACTGGGCTGGATCGTAATATTTTACAATAATTCTTCAACCGTAATGTCGGGATGAAATTTCCACTAAAATTTATTAAAAAATGATTCCTATCTACTTTATTCGCGAAAAATGTGTTTTTTTTTTAACTTGCGGAACTTATTTCTTTTTAATTGTACATTATTTTGCAGGATATTTCATATATGTGCTTTTCTAAAGTCTTAAAAATTTTTGGGTTCCCTTTCTCAAGGGTTAAGGTCTTATAAAGAGAACTGCGTTTAAAACAAGCCTGTAAAATGAACCGTTAAATAAATATGGGCAAATCCATGGACTGAATCGGCCGGGCGAGGCAAGCAATGCGATAATGCGTTGTTTGCCGCGGCGGCCCAGCGAGGCAACGTGTATTCTTTGCCTCGCCCGGACAACTTCCCAGGCAGCTCAGGCCTGTCCTGTGGGTAAAATCCCCGTCCCCGTCCCCTGGTAAGTTTCGCCCCCTCCTGGAGGGGTGGATTCTTACGCGCGGGTACGGGGAATGCATTTTTCCTATGTTGAAAAAACGTGAAAAGGTCGCGAAATATCGGTCTATTTGGCAATACCGAAATCAGCCGAAATCCACCCGGGACGGGACAATCTGACCCATGCGCGACGAGCAGAAATGTGCCTCGGGCCGCGGCAGCCTAGGGTGGCAGGGTGGGAGAACAGCGTCGTGGAAGGGGAAGGAGGGAGACTAGTCTCAATCTGGCGCTGCAGTGGGCTAGATTGAGAAATATGGTGACATTTTACTATAACTTTTCAACCATGAAAGATATGGGGATGAAATTTTCACTAAAATTCATTAAAAAATTATGTCTACCTACCGATAATTATCGTAATAAATATATTTTTTGTAATCATTTTTTAATTAATTCTTTAAATTTTGTTGTCTTAAAATAAAATTAAAAATTGTTCATTTGTTACTTGTTTAGTAGTTCTTCAGATAATTTAAATCACCGATGTCTTTGGTTATAAATTTCTCTATATTTCTTGAAATATTCATAATATGAAGAATAAATGTTGAGTAGAAATGACTAAATTTTTTAGTATATTAATAATTTTTACTTAACTCCTATAAATTGCAATTGATGTAGAAAAATGTAATTATCAACACAGAATGTCTACCATAACGTGATCCACTATACCAACGCCTTCGGTCTATAAAATAAATTCACCGATATCGATATCCCTGAAAAAATCGCCGCGGCAGAACATGAAACCAGAAACAGTCAGCCAGTCCTTTTTTATTCGACTGACCAACGAAAATATTTTTTCCATGTAACAGTAGACGTGGACAAACGAGAAACGGGCATGGAAAATGGTGGTACACAGTCCGGCAACGCGTAAATTACATTTTCGATCGCGTGTTCACGTGTTCCGTCCGATATCTTTCGATCTATCGACAACATTCGCTTTTATGAAAACCTGTCCGATAACAACGGCGCTAGGAACGAAGAAACAATGAGACGAGCGGACCGAAGGACAACGGTATCCTTCGTCGCGGCGAGCTGCGGTTGTTTCGCCGATACGCTTCGTGTTCCAATTAACGATGAAAAAGTTATGCGTCGTTGGACAACGAACAAAAACCGAGACGCGGAGACGGGTCGACTCGCGAATTCACCCGCGTATTTTTCAAAGTATATGGAGCGCGACTGCATATCCGCCATTATTTCAAGGAACGCGTCCGTATAACTTCTCTTCGGACATTTACCGCGTTTCGAATTGATCGTGTGTCTTTATTTGCTTGTTCTAATCGCGCAGACCTGGCAAACGATCCATGCAAATCACTCGTTTATAGCCATTCACAATTTAAATATCATTCTTGTGCACGTTCTAGAAATTGTACAAATTGTACAGCTTGTGCAAATCGTAGTTTCACAAATAGTATATGAAGATTCACCTTTATACTTTATACATAGACGAGAGACTTCGAGAACAATTCTTCACCGCTAACACGGCAAACTAAAAGAGTTTCCCCATTGAACAATATTAACATTCGAGCTAGGTGTCGTCGAGAATGGAATTTATTCGGTCCTAAAGGGAAGAGTCGCGCACAAATCTCGATAGCTCGACACTTCGAGTTACAAGCTGGGGGACGATTGAACGCAATAAATTCTTTAAAACGTTCCCGGTGCCGTCCGTTTCCTTCCTTTGTCGTCCTCGCGATATCCTTATCAGTGGAATGTGAATCCGTATGCAAATTCGTAGATTTTTCTGCAAAAGTCGGAACGAGAGACAGGTTAATCTGGGCGATAAAAAATTGCGCGGTGGAAGTCAAGTACAATAGATATACATTCACAATGAATGAAGTTCATAATTCAATGAGTTTTAACACGGACGCTGGACGATTTTAACGATTGCGCAGATGAAACTTTTTCGCTCCGCGTGGACAGTTGGTAATACATTTTTTAAAACGTGTTTTCCAATTTTAAGACAACAGAGACAAACAAATAACGCGTTAACAATATTTATAAAAACCCTCGAGACTCTGTATATAACGATAATTAAATTGCAGCATTAATGAAAATCTTCATTGTATATTTTTAAATTTTAAAACAACAGGCAACAGAGCCAGACAAATAAACGTCACGTGTTAACAATAATTATACAAATCCTCGATACTCTGTATGCAACGACAATTAAATTACAGGATTAATGAAAATCTTTATTTTACATGGAAATCGTTCAGAAAATCGACGAGCGTTAAGGGGGGGGGGGGGGACACTGGTTCAGCCGCAAAGTTAAAATCCTCTTATCGATTCGTTCCGATAACTGTCCGGAAAGAATGAGAATCGTCTTTTTTGTCGACGGACGTGTCCATCAGACTTGGGAAGAGATCGTCGTGAAACAGGGAAACGAGCGAGCCATTAAACGTCTCCGACGTTTGTAGTGTTCCATTACAATTCTCGATTGCACTCGCTTCCTTTTCGCAATCAAGGATAATTGAGCGTCGAACCGGTTTCCGGTCTACACACGCTTGTACAATTTCGCGTATCGATGACTTGGGAGCAGAATCGCCAAGGCTTAATTAAAACGCGTATTTAATTAATCATTGATTCGATAATACCACCGCACCGGTGGGAAAGGAAACGCGCTGCCCCGGTCGGGAATCCGTGCACCCGTGCTGCAAACCATCGCCAATTAAAACAACGATGAGTCCTTAATCGGCTGCTCGGTTTATGTATATCTCCGTTTAATAGTTTCCCGGTGTTTCCCTATCAGCCCGGCCATTTTTCACGCTTATCGACCCCGCTAACGAGGGGAGAAATAATAAACTCGCTGGTACCTAATGAAAACCGATTATGCGGGGAACATTGAATACTCTGTTAGCTGTTTGGCAAAAATTTACCAATTTTACCCAACGCTCGACGATGCGGTACTTAGTTTGATTATTAGCGTCTCATCACAAACAAAATTAAAGTAATATTTGTGCGAACATTCCTGTGTAGATATATTGACATTTACTGGCTTGAAGATATTACTAGACTGCGGATGTTTATGCATTGTCTAATGTTTCTAGACAGATCGTAAGAAAGTGTAACGAAATAAAATCTTATTTTTAATGGGAACAGCCGTTGTAGATGTAAAACGAATAAAAATTGTACAAAATTCTATCGAACTTTATATTCTAGCCTTTGAAATGCATAACGCTCCGCTAATTATTATATTATAATACATTGACTTATTTTTGTTTGAAATGTTTAACCCTTCGAGGGTGGGGCTGGTGCACTGAGTGCGCCAACGATCGAATTTTAACGCGAAGATCGAGAGTTATTTTGTGCTCATTTTCAATAAAACCGTTCTTTTGATAATGTCTGAATTATGAATGAATACCTGATGATATAAAGTCAAAACTGAGTAAAACTGATCCAAAACAGCCTGGTGCACCAAGTGCACCGCCCCACCCGAATAAGGACGCGAGATCACCCCACCCACGAAGGGTTAAGCACCGTCATTTATACTTTAAACGCCGCTTCTTCAAAGGTTTGGAGTAGATTTAAACGTTTGCACACGACATTGGCGACGTACACAAAGGGCTGCCGTGATTCGCGGAACCTTTAAGCAGACTGTATAATTGTGAATTTTAGATTCCAGCATCGCGAAGTCTCTTTCCGGGCTGATCCGGATGAGGTAAAAAGGGACAGAGAGATAGGGAAATGGTACATACAAAGGGAGTCTCGTTTTCGAGGACGTATTTCCCGCGACTGTGGATCCCAGACAAATACAATGAGCTGGTAAACAGCGCGGAATTCGAAGCGTCCTGGCTGAATTGGCTTCTCGCTCTTGTCGTTTCCTCTCGAAGGTCCTCAGGGGAGAACGATGGCGCGGCGTAAAGGGATCAGTCCCTAATCCTGCGGAAACGGCACGACGAGACGATCCGGTTAACGGGCATAGAAAACGATTCCCTTTTCTGTCGAGGGAGAGAAAGAGAGTGTGAGAGAGAGAGAGAGAGCTTGGTATACAGTAGGAAAAATCACACAGAATCGCTTCCACGTAATGTCCTTGTAAACTGGAACACTCGGGAATCCTTGACAGCGGAGTTACTGGGATTCTGGATCGCGGGTATTTTATTATTGGGAATTCTAGCATCGACTCGGTGTTAAGATTTTTATCGGACTTCATGATAGGACATGCAGAAAGATGTAGGGAAGAGTAGGAATCGTTTAAAAAGTGTAGCTTGCACAATTAATCTGTCTACTACAAGCTATCTGCAACCCATTTCCTCCACAAGATAATTGAACACGCATCTGTCAAAGTTGCCAGTATCGATTTTGGACATCTGTCGCGGCGAACGATACATAGTTGTCAGTTTAAACTCCCATCCAAGTCACTGACAATCTCAAAATCACAGCAACTGTACTTCGTTACCATAAATTCAGTACCATCGTGCGGCACTTTCATGAAAAAACTTTTCATTCCGGTAAATGGATAGCAACTTCCTCGAGCTTCATCATACTTAAACATTCTCCCTGCGTCGATGCAAGTAACGGGGCAAGCCTCGCTATTTACACGGGTAATTTATTTTGCATCGAAACGACGGGCCGCTAACTACATCTACGCCGCATCTGGGATTTTTTCCACGTACTCGATATCTTATCAAGCTCTCGCGACTAGTTCTGATGTATCGTTTTCGCGGGAAACTCTCGACCCCGTGAGGAGAGTGTGTGGGAGTTCCTTCTCGCCGCGAAGGAATTTGCTCTGCAGCAGGGAGAATTGAGAACACTGCTCGTCGAACCTGTGTGAAAATGCACTCCACGATAGACTTTTTGCACCCGCGAAAATTGTATTTGAGCGCGCCGGTGCGAGAATATTCGCCGCGAGAATCGGAACTGCGATTGCTGGACGTCCCGCTCAAATTGAACACCTGTCGTCGCCCTTTGTCACTGCAAATTTTACTGAACAAATTCCTATCAGTTTCTAATCTGTCTTTTCCAATCGTTAAAGCATCACGACTAGACACCGGATTTTATGCATTCATGACAGACATCAGTAGGTGAAACGAGAAACAGTAAAAACGTTTAGAAAATATAAAAATACGGAGACGTTATTCTCAATCAATTAAAATGATTTACACAAACATTTCCGTGCAAATGATGTGTAAATAAAAATATTTTGCATATATGTTCCTCCCTGATTTTCGTCATTTATCATTATTTCCAGTTAGTTCATTATTCACAACACCCTCTTAACCTGTTTAACGTAACGAGATTTCCCGTTTAACCAGTGCACCCACACTACTACAGATATCCTTGAAAGATACGATCTCACATCCATTTCTTTTTTACTGCATCCACGAAAGAACCATAAACTCGAACAAATCCGAACACTTCCAAAATAGGTTACACGTGCGATTTAATCAGAATTCGTGGATCGAACGACGAGCGGCTACCTTCCCGAAGATCCATCGATCCTCCCTGTTCTTCTTCTATCTCGAGACACAGCTCTCGTTACGAAGAATTTCTTGCCAAGATGAACGACTGCCGAATTCTCTTCCTCTCTTTCTGGTTTTTTACTGTTTGCTATTTCCCGGACGAAGTCGCCCGAATAAACTTGCTTTACTTTCGGAAAAACGGAGAGATCCCCTTTCAGAGAAACGTTAGCTGCCTCGGAATCGTCCGAAAAAGGATCCCAGAAAGATCCCAAGGAAATGTTCCCCGTGGATGGTGCCGTGTTAACGAGGTATAAAGAGAAATAATGATTCCTGTGCATAACGAAGCATTTCGTTGGAGGAGGCGAGATGTTTCCGCGAGTTTGCGAACTGGGGCGATTAGCGCTTGAACTGTGTCGAAGTCACCGGTCACGAATTTTTTAAATCCATTACTATTTTTGCCAAGACATTCTCTTCTCTCCCTGTTTATTATTTTCAACCTGCAACTGTGTCCTACCAAATTATGTCGAACGTTTCAGCAAAAATTTTCTTCGCCAGTTGAAATACATTCAGCATATCTGTTTAATAATGTTTACACAAATATTAGGTCGGGAAGAAAGTTCTTGTGGTTTTTGTTATTTTTACTTTATAATAAAAACCGCAAGAGCTTTCTTTCCAACCTAATATATTAAGTAATTGGAGACTTTAATGGAAAAACCAGATAAGTGAAGATTTTTGGACCAACTGTTTTATATGCTCGTTAAACGAGTACAATTTTAACGAACAATGCGCTTGCCGGTTTTTTGTGACGGGGATTTAATCAGTGGGGTTTAGGATGTGTGTGTGTGTGTGTATCAGTTAACCCGACAATTCTCAGATTGGCGCCAATAAAAATTCCACGGAAAAATTTATTGGATAAAGCGAAAAATCCCTGCGAAAACTCGGAGAGTTGCTGTTGTGATGCGTTAGAAACTACCCGTGCAGAGCTGAATCGTTGTGCAAGGGTTTGTTGGTACGCGTGAAACACCACAACGACAATACTTTATTACGGGGAATCACTCTCGCCGTCGAGAAACCGATAAATTCTCTTTCTCGGCAGAATCGTATCCCATGCTAAAAGCTTTCGGCCCAATCCATTTGGCTCCTTCGCGATACAGTACACCGGATACTGGCCATTAACGGAGGAAAAATATATTTACACAGACACGAAATGTCCGAAAGGTGTTTCAACATTAACATTTTTGATAGTCGAAAAGTTGTGAATACTCAAACTGTTGTAATTTCGAAAGAAAAATTCGTACAACCAGAAATCTAGATTCATTTGAAAGCTTGAAGACACAATAATTTTCTCACGATGTAATAAGCAGAGACTTCAAGCTTTAAAATTAAAATTATAATAATTAGGATGATTTTATATAATTAGGATGATTTTATATAATTAGGATGATTTCATATAATTATTTTCGATATATATTTATTTTAAATAATTAGAATTTGCGAAAGTGTTCAAACTATTCCGGAGGATAGTAAATCGCATTAGAGAAAGCAATGGAAGGCGATACTTGCGATCATTAAGGTGATTATGCTTCCTTTTATGTTTCAGTTTTCCACCGAGGGAAATCATGACAGGAACATACCGAAGATCGGTGAGTACAGGTAGAGACTTGAACGCTTTTCATTTTTCTCACGACCCAGTTAACGTTGCACCGATCGGGAACGTTTCTGTGCGCGACGTGTTTATTTGGACGCTTTCAGCAGACCGTTTGGGAAGCGACGGGAAATTTGTTCGCGGAATCTTTCGCTATAAATAACTGTTCGAGATGTGTGCCGCAAAGAATATAAAAATGATCATTGTACACCGCTAAAACGAAAAATCGCTTCCGATTCTCCGTTGAGAATAAAGTCTCAGGACGTAACAAATTACTCGACTTAAATTGACAAATGTCTGAGAAAATTTCCAGTTTTGGTTTCATTAATTAAATCCTTGGATGAAAAATAAAGGAGATATTTAGATGGACCACCCTGTATTACGACCCTTGTAGATAACGATAGTCACGGAGGCGTGAAATTTTCGCCAGGGGCTCGGCCTTAGCCGCGGCCAAATTTATGGAGATTGAATGACACGAACAACCAAGTAATATTCGAAAAGGCTCCTTCGGCGATAAAGCGTCCGACGACTTCGCGAGTGGGCGTTCCCAGTGCATCGTGCAAATTTATTAGAATCGCCGGCCAGGGGTCTATGGCCGAGAGGAAAAAATCTATGCGAACGACACGCGAGCCTAGAGTACCCGCGAAAAGCCAGCCTTCCTCAGAACTTTCTCGATCTTATTCTGGTGCCTTTAAAATACTCGTCAGAGGCTCCAATACATGCACAATCAATTCTACAATTCTACAATCACTTGGTGAGAGCAATCAACCCCTTGCCGTAACGTTTTCTTTACAGTCGAAAAATGTCGTAGAAGAGAAGAAAATTTATATACTTTGTACGGCTACATTTATCTTAATGCTTAAATTTTTATTACAAACGAATCAAATTTGATTTCATCTAAAACGAAAGGCGTAATATTCACATTTGTTAGACTATGTTTAAAATGGAGCAAGGGGTAGAAAATGATGAAATCGTGGTTGCCTCTGACAGTAGAAATATGGGAGCAAAATTTCCTATCAAAAATTGAAATCAAAATAAAATTCCTCAGAGATCTATTTGAAAAAAGTTTCGCAAATTGTATACAGCGTACGCGCAATTTACACAGTGACAAAATTTCTGCCGCGCGCAACCCGCCCTTATATTTGCCGGTGCATCGATTCGCGTGGCCCGCTCGCAGAAATTATCGATGAAAATTCGCACACGGCTCTGTTAAGAGCTCCTCGCAAATTACTCGCTGACACGAACCGGCCGCTGGATAACGTTCCGAAATATTTTCAGGCTTTCCGCGAGAGTCGAACGATCATGTTCCTCCATTTCTCTCTCTCTCTCTCTCTCTCTCTCTCTCTCTGGTGAATTTCTTGTTTCTTGTGTGCTGCTGCTTTCTGTTGCTAGAACGATCCCGATTAGCTCGGATGGCACGACGCCATGTTTGCTCGTTCCAGAAACTTTTATCTTCTTATTGCTGCTCGAACCTGGCCTTTTAATTAGCGAACACCGGGTAGAACTTGAAAAAGACGTTGCAAGTGATACCGACGGTTTTTTACGGAAGTTTTAATTGAATGCAGGCGCGTACGTTTTCGCGGAGACCCGCCGAGGCGATGGGTAATTAGACTGCGGACCTTTGCGCATTTATGGCGACGCGATTGCACAAAAAACGTGCGCTCGCGAAGACAAATTGAGGATGTTTCGTTGCGGTCAGGGATTTTCAGGAAATTCATTGTTCCCTTGGATTGAAGTACAAAACATATTCATGTTTTTTTCAGTTCCAATACAGTATTGTTGATAATATAGTATCAACCAACAGCACACAGCTCTCTGAGAGCATGAAGTTTTACGATCTAATTTATAGAAACCGTAGTCGAGCAGATATTTCATTCTGGTATTACGACTTCCTGTCATCCAAGAGTCACGTGAAAACCACTTTAAACTTCAGTAAAATTGTCTGTAGTGCATCTAATAATAACTGCGGCAACAGCAGAACATTATGCAGGCAAAGTTCGCGAAGAACATTTTATATGCAATATACCAAAGACGTACAACCTATTCAAGTAGAGTTTGAGTAAATTATTTCCGTCGTATTCATAGTATCAGCTTTTGTAATTTTCATGCATTTATTATTGCTTTATCAGCGGATTTGATGCATTTACGACAAGAATCAGTAGGTGAAAGTTAGCACAGTAAAATTTAAAAAAATGTAAAAATACGGAAACGTTATTTTCAATCGATTAAAATGATTTACACGAGAGATAAATCTTGATCTAGCTTCATTTCCATGGAAATTATGTGTAAACATTTTATCTTGCATAAAGATCCGCTATCTCACGATTTCCGTAATGTGAAATCGACTTGAGTTTCGTAATTAAAAAATCGCTCAAAGTTAAAAGGTGAACTGCAGCTGAAGCGAGTGCAGGATGCATTAAAGCTGCAGCGCAGGGTCTAACAGGGGGATGGTTGATCCCTCCGATTTCGTATCGGCTGGTCGAAAAAGTTTCGTCGGAAGGAAGGTGACGGCGGCATGAATATTTGAAAGGTTTCGCGAGAAATTCGCTCGCCGCGCGTCGTCGTATGAATTTCCAGCGGTGAAAAACGTTGCATATTCGATTCGAGAGGAGCGCGATCGATAAAAGCGCGTTTTCAAGGGGGCACGTAACATCCTCGTCGACTGTACAACTATTATGGTATAGTATAGATATAGACGCGTTTGGTACACGCCGTTGATCACAATGAACGATCGGTTTCACGAAGGAAAACGGCCGCCTTGCGGATAATATTTACAAGAAGGGCATCGGAGAATCCCTTGCTCAGAAATATTTCACGATTTTCCGACCTCGTACAGCTCCGTTTACGAAAACATTTGCAAACGAACTGTTCGCTGGATTTTCTATTATTGAAACACCGAATGAAAACTTGAACAACTTGAGGGAAACGGTACTCTGAAACTTGTGAAGAATATTCGTTGATAAATGGCGAACCTCGTTTCAATTTTATGTTTACTTTCTGTTAGAGAAGTTTACACGCACCTGTGTACTGTCAGGGCTTCGGAAAAAATGGTTTCGTGTCATACGGTGTGGAATTTTCATGGTGACATTGGAGCAGGTTTGGAGAGTGTTTTTTTACAGGAATTGGAAATCGGAGAATTTGTTGGTGTATTTTATTACGTGTGCCTTGTTCTCTTACAAGTTGTAGCAGGAATTTGAATGTTGCAGGAAACACATATTTTCGCAATGTACTAGATTCTTTTAGAAATTATTTCAATGGAGCCCCTACTCAATGATGAATTTGTACGGAAACTTATACTTTCTTGCAATATGCTGGTTTCCTTTAAAAATCGTGTGAATAGGAGCTTAATCATAAACATGTATAGAAACACATATTTTCTTGCAGTACTCTGAATTCCTTTCAAAATCGTTTCAATAGAAATTTTACTTAATGACGAAACTGATGAAAGATAGCGGATCTTTGTGAATAATAAAAATCTTCCTTCTTAATATGTTTAATATTAGATGGAAAATTTTACTGTTTTACGTTGCATTTTCTCATTTTTATGACAAATGCATAAAATCCGCTGTCTAATGATGAATGTGTATAGGAGCCTTGTGTAATTGAATTTTTTATGAGGGTCTTTTAATCATGAAAAAGGGTACGTTCTTATATGTAGAGTCTCCACAGAATTTGAGTGAGAATTTTCCTTTTAAGTTCTTCTTTTTACTCTTTCAATTAAAAACTTTGCCCTTGAATTATTTCTTGAAATATTAACCCGAAGAGGTTACTGCATATTGAATTGTGTTTTGTCACGGGACGATACTTTGTTTGCCTTATTCTTTTCGCGGAGATATTTCCAAGCCATAACGCGTTGGGAATCATAAAGCAGCGCCCAGCCCCGCATCAATTTCGATGTGGAGCACGGAGATCCCGTCGTGATCTATGTGCACTGGGTTCGCAAAGGCTGCGTTTCAATCTGGCTCCGGGAACAGGGCTCAGATTTTGGATCAACAAACCGAAAGATAACGCACGAATGGATCCCGGAGTCTGTTTATCCAATCTTGCGTAGACCGTCAGTTTGTACACTTGGTGGTTCATTTAGTATAATCACTGTTCAGCGATACACGCGCATACACACAGCTACATACATACATGCATACAGATGCGTACTGCTAGGAACACGACTCTGGCTGTCGTGCGACCTAATCATCCGGGGCTAACGAACGTTATCGATTTCGTTGAACCCGTCGTGTCGCTTCGAAATGGACCGCATTGGGATTTCCCGTTTTTTCTCCTTTTTTGTTAAAGATTATGTTTGAGAATGATACTGTTCGTCAAAAGGAAGATCTAGTAGTTAAACGTGATTTTTAAACGCTGCAAAGGATTCATTCATTTGGACCTTCGTTCTTACTTGAGCTTCTCATTTTTTGAGTGACAGTGCTTTGATCCAATTTTTAGATCGATATCTACCGACACGAATTTTGATAATCTGTGTATTAAATAAATTGCTATATGAGTCTATCAATTAATAATATTTTCATTTGCACACTTGCTGAAAATCCTGAGAAAAATCAGTTTGAACTTTCCACTGCAGGTTTACAATAGTGAATAGAGAAAAGAGGATAACAGTAACATGGTAATAAAATGCACAATGAAAGATATAAATTGCAGTCCACCTACAATGTTTTAAATGCAGCGCACAATAAATTATTATATACAAACAGTCCAAAAATATAACCACAAGGTGCATCGTATTTTGGACAATAAGTGGGTCCAATCAGTTTCTGTATACATTTATATCGATTCATCTTGATTTTGTTGCACAATATTTCCAACACATTTATGTCAGCTTGTATTTCGATAGCTTCTGATCTCCTAGTTTCAATTTCAGAAAGGACTCATTATATATTGACAATGACCAACAGGAACATATCCCAATATAAATTCGACCCGAGCACTAAATTAATTTATAAAAATTAGTCCGAACAGAAATCCGGCTAGAAGCAGAGAACTCCATCCCTCGGCCAACAAATGGATCCAATAAATTTCTAAATCCGTTTCCTCGATTGTCCCGCGCGTAATCAACAAGGACGTCTGATTAAATGACGAAGAGGGGTTGCTCGCCAGCGTATTCTGGCGAAGAAGGAGTAGGAGGGAAAGAGAGATTTGCTCTCTCTCGAAAACAAGCACCTGCTCGATACAGGCTCGTACAATCTGTTTCAATGAAAATGCATTTCCCCGGCCGGAGAAGGATCCTAGAATTCTTATTCACCCTTATTGTGCGAGTCCCAGGTACTATGTCTTTCGATTCTCGTATAGTTTATCGAGTATGGCAGCGTCTACACCCTCGATCCTCACCCATAAACTACCCTGAGTGCACCAAAAAATTATATATTCTATCTCTACCTCTTATTTATCGATAGATTACAGATTTAAAATAATGAAAAGATTACGCGAATTTGGTGCCACCAATTGCGTAATTTCACCAAACATAATTTGGTACCTAAAATGTTTCTGGAGCTAACAAACTTTTGGATTGAAGTCCGTAAGAAAGTGCCTCGATATTGGCCACTAAGAGACGAACGAAATTCCCGGGGAACCAACTAGATTATGCCGTTCCACCCCCAACTTCACCCTCTCTTCTTTCTCACCCCCGCGTTTCGGTTTCCGCCGTTCTCGGCCGGCGGGCAAATTAAATAAGCGCTGAAAGTTTCGCTGACGGACGCCACTTCCTTGTCTCCCTTCAACCCACCCCCGATTTACCAACACCCCCATATATTTACCCTTCGCGGCTTTCAGACATCGCCTAACGATCCAGCACGATTCTTCGGATTTTCTTCGACTCCCTTGTGTCTTCGATTCGCTTCCTCGAAGCTTCTATTTGCTGGAGAAAATTGGGAAAATTGGGAATCGAAGAGGGTGGCAGAAGTTAATTCTTTCAATTCGAGGAGAATTGAGTCTATTGTCCCATTTTGTTAATACATATATTCTATACAACAGAATTTTTAGATCTCGTATTGTATTGTATTGATATTTATGAAAAATAAAAATTAGTTAGATGACAGAAAAATGGTGTCGTTCCATCAATAATGGATGCATGATAACCCGCTATAGCGTGCGGATAAGCTGAACAATCGTAAGTCGCACGACAGCTGCGTACCTGCCTATAGGCTTATTAGTTAATTGCCAAGTGATTATCGCCAGCGAGCTGCGCCGCGTAATGGCGCTTGCGCTCGATTAATCCTGCTTAAGGGTAACAGCTTGCGTTGGACACGTATTCCTACGAAT
Organism: Lasioglossum oenotherae; assembly: GCA_028455765.1. Classification (NCBI taxonomy): domain Eukaryota; kingdom Metazoa; phylum Arthropoda; class Insecta; order Hymenoptera; family Halictidae; genus Lasioglossum; species Lasioglossum oenotherae. The sequence continues at coordinate 3,841,429 of CM052300.1, read as the reverse complement.
CCCTTGAAATATTTCGGGGATTTTAATTACAACAGTTCCAACCTGTTTTCCAGCACTTTTCCTCGACTGCCTAATTAACTTCTCGTTCCTTTGCCATTTCACCAACCGTTACTCTTTCAATAACCATCTTTCAACTTCAATGAAAGTTCGTATCACGTCTACATTTATAACTCGACTGCGGATTTGATTTTTCGTTTGGTTTATTTGTTTTACCTGTTTAGTGCATTTTAATATAAGCGTGGTTTTTAAAAAGTTTTGTTTTATATATTTTTTTACTCAAATATTCAAATTCTCACGCATGGTTCAGGGGACCCCAAGACAATTTTTATTGGTATCGTGTGCAAAACAATGCTTTTAGGTTGGAAGATAATCCCTCAAAATTTTAAGTCGTTAAGGCACCATAATGTGTACCAATTATCCCACTAAATTTCACCGAAATGGTAAAGGACAATACCTGAAGTCCTTCCCACCACTAAAATTCGGCCACCATTCACCAGGACACGTCTCAGTAATTAAACTTTCATCCCCCCTGGTCAGAACTGCGAAGTTCGCGTGCCATCGACACCGTGCCGCGCCAATTGTTAATGAGTTGTCCGCGATCGAATCGACAGCCACGCGAAAATACACTGCCAACCGGAAGTTTCCCGGTCGTGCGAGACAGGGCCGCGCGAAACTAATTAATACTCGACCTCCCCGAGCAAGAAATACCTTGTTATCGACGTTGCTTTTTTGACTTGTGTCCAGGTGGTAACGTTGCTTTTTCGGTGGCTACCGAGTATTTTAATTTGAACTCTCCACTCTGAGGGAGGGCAGGTATTTCCTTTGTTTCCTACACCACGCCCTTTCCCGTTGTAACTAACTTTTATTTTTTTTTTTTCGAGCGGAAGAAAAAGTTTAGCCTTGTAAGTGGATTGAAAAGTGCAAAGTGGATTGCTGTATCCTCGCGAAAGAGAACGGGTATTGTATTAGATCGTTGACCTAGGAAATTAGATTTTTTTTATGTTTGTTGAAAGGTGTTCCTGTATTATATGAAGAAGGAAAGAAAAAAATGTCTCACGAAAGTATTTCTATAAATTGACGAATTTTAACCCTTAGCACTCGAATGGTGACTCTGTACCATTATTCAAAATACTGCTTACATTATTAAATATATCCGTATGTGTTACGTTCTAAGGTGGACGTTTTGAAGAGGTATATTTTAATTTAAAGATTTAAATAGAGAATAAAACGCAGTTTTGTACCTACCTGCATTCACCGGTTTTGGTTCGGGTAATTAAGGATTTTGATAGTTGAAATCGAAGTTGGGTATCTTTTTTAAAAATGACTTGTTATTTCGACCAAAGTAAAATCAAACAAGAATATATTCTGAGCAACAAATTTCGGATACATTGAGTTATTAGGATCTGATTTTATAGTGTTAGTATTTACCGTAAGGTACGTAGATTTCGCTCGAGGGGTTGGCTAAAAACACGCTTGTGTATTTAGACGTGTTGTGCCGATAATGTTGATGTTATTGGCGATGATGTTATCCAGCGGGTTAACACGCCTTTAAACTTTTTAAACTTCACTAAACTGTATCACTGAACTTTGGACGAACGATGACGGCGACCGACTGACGGAACGTAACCGAAGAATTTTTTGATGTAGACTGAACTCTTAATATGAAATATTGACTGTCAACTCGTCCTGATGAAGAGCTATCCCTTTTATAGATAGGTCAATCCATTGTTCTTGAGTTTTAAAAAATGACATATTTTTCAACTTTAAACAAATATTGTGATGTTATTATAAAAGATACTGAATTGTTCTTTGCAGCAAAAGATTCTGTAGACTTTCCCGAATACAGTGATATCCAATATCAATACATGTTTAAACAATCATAATGTATTAATATTGGATATCACTGTATTCGGGAAAGTCTACAGAATCTTTTGCTGCAAAGAACAATTCAATATCTTTTATAATAACATCACAATATTTGTTTAAAGTTGAAAAATATGTCTTTTTTAAAAACTCAATTTTCTCAAAAACTCTACGTCTAGGAGAAAAATTAAAGGCAGATTCGGAATCAGCGCGAAAAACACTATAAAAAAAGTTGAAATTTGTTGGACTGTATTAGTAACAATGGCTGAACCACCGAACGTGACAGTATCTAGTCAATTACTAAACATTTAGGTCTTATACCAATTTCATATCTATACAATTTAAAAAACCATAGGGAAAGGAAATATTCTAGGTCGGAATACAAAGGGTTAAAAGGAACGAATCCTGAAACAATTGCACTCTCAATACATTCACAGACTCGATTCCCCACCACACTCGATTTCAGTACGATAAAGGAAGCTCGGAAAAACCCACAACGTCCACAAAACTGCCACACGATCCCCAGCCTACAACGATGAACGAATCCGTACCTCTTTCTGCACTCAAACCGCATCGTTTCGCGAGATGATCGTGGCCCATCGGTGTCTTCGGCAAACTACGCGACTTTCCCATTAGCCCAGTGATTCGGTTTCAAGGTATTTTCATCGTCCAGCCTACCGAGCATCCTCTCGCGTCCTCGTTTTTTCACCCGGCATCGGTTTCAGAGGCGACAGTTCTCTTGTGTGTCGCTCTCTCGAAACGCCCGGTCGCTGAAAACCGACCACAGTTGGTCCCGACTTACCAATTTAGAAGACTACGTCGCAGAAATTCGCAAATCCAAAGCAACGCGCGTAATTTCGGACGACATTATGCGCTGCGATAAATCCGCGAACTAATAAACGCGCGACAGGGCGGGTTCGCGCGCTCGCCGAGTAGGAAATAATAATGATTAGCTGGAACAGGTCCGGAACAAGCCCGAGACCCGGCTCCGGCTCGGACTATCTCGGAAATACTGTCGGCTCCCGGGAATTATGCTTCACGAACATCTGCAATCACAGTTCTCACCGCGAGACATCGTCACTATTTCGCGAAACGCTCTCCGAAATTCGTAATTGCCCACGATTTTCACTAAAAAATTGTTATTCTTACAGTTTCAACGCTGTTGAATTCAACTACCAGATTTTATTATACAGAGTGTTCCGAATAAAGTTGCGCAATCTGCTTTTTCTATGCAAGATAATCAATCGGTCGCTTCTAGTCTGTCGTTAAAGAAGGATCTTAATCCTGCGAAACATGTTTCCTTTCTTGGTTTACGCTGGCGTCGAGGCAGAATCGAATTTCCCGTCGATGCCCACAGGACAAAGAACGTTTAAAGGACTGCCATGCCGCATGTCGTCGCAATCGGCTTGCAAGCTTTTATCCCGCGTTACTTTCGCTCGATGAACATCCGGTCTTGTAAGCTCTACCTTCCGTTTGCGTCTCCCTTAGTGCATTGCTTACGAACGTTGCACTGGGGCTATGCAAATAAGTCGTAGGATAATATCCAACTATACAATGTCGCATCAGAATCGTGCTCCTTTTGTCAAAAATCCTTGTGGACACTGAAACAATTTCTACCGAAATATCAAACAAGATTCAGTGACTCGTTCTTGGAAACACTGAGAAATAATGGTTCTCGAACGCATCAGATATAAAACGTTGTCAATAATAAAATGATACAAATAAACATTTTGTCAGTCAATTGTAAAAAACAGAAGGCAGACGAGAAGATGCTTTTTCGTTCAATCACTTTAACAAGCTGAAAATGATAGAGTATTACTTTGGAATTCTTCCAATGTCTGTTTAGTTCAGTTAGTTAGTTTCGTTAGTTAGTTAGTACTTTTTAGTTTAGTTTAGTTAGGACACCGAAATGAGATAGAAAAATTAAACTGAGCACAAAAGAGAGATACTTTGTATAACTTTTTTGCATAAAAATCTGTGAGAACTTCTGTAATATGTACGCAGTTTGTTGAAATTTATTCGAGTTTCGCTCGGTAATGAAATTTTACTGCAACATTTGACGCCTTAAGTTTCTCTATAAAACTGTCTAATCTAATACGATGATCCACATACAGGATTATTGTTATTTTTACGAAGATGCCCGCAGAAAGCTTGTTTAACTAGAAAAGGCAGGAAGTCCACAAACTTCCTTACAAAGAAAGCTGATCAATTCAGGAAGAATAAAGACGACGCAGAAGAAGAAAGATTTTTAAGGATCATCCCTTTCAGCCAAGCTTGATTTCTTTGATTTACGGGTTCGCGTTTCCCTTGCCACCCCGCGGAACGATATTCCATAAATCGGGCTCACGGGTTTTGAATGTTGAATGTATCGTAGTTATATTTTTTTCCCACGGCGTTACGACGTGTAAACAAATGGACGGCTCGTAAAACTGTACGACGATCGATTCGTTCTATTGCCTACCTCGTTCGAGAGAAAAGGATATATAGGATACCGAAGATACGAGGACGCGTAGAATGAAAGTGTTCCTCATCTCTGGAATACGTTTCCGAAGGACAATCGATGGGTTGCGTGATAGGTGCGAGCCTTAAATTAAACGCAAAATGAGGCGAATCCGGCGGAACACGTTGATAATTGGCCGGCTTATTAGCCGGGCCGTGTTCTCGCATTTAATTAGAAAAGTTCGACAGAATTTCTCGACACCTTTTAACAGCGAGCTCAACCTGATTTCGCAACACTGTTCCTTGCTCGTTCCGCGCATCGACAATTAATTGAATTTCTCGTCTAGTGCCATGCTCTTGCCTTTTCGGAAAACTTGTAAACATTCTCGTTAACGATCACGAAGCAGCTTTGCTAATTATACAGGTGAATAGACTGTCGCTCACATTCTACAGAATTAAAATTCCCTGCTCTGATTTCGAGACACAGAAACAGGATTAATAATTTTAACAAATTGAAACTAACACGGAACTTTAAAAATTCAGCGTTTAAACAATTAAGCTAGTTTATTTATCACTAGAACTACAAGAGAAATCAATACGGCAGAGTCCAGGTTCCTGGTTTTACAATTATTAAAAATACAAAGATCCTTCTGTATGCATTTATTTAATAGAATCGCTCATTCGCATACGTACTACATCAAAAGTCAATTGGAATCTCAATATCCGCACTTCCGCAATTTATATGATAAAATCAAATGCAGTCGCTGTGATCGTTCGATACTCTCGGTATCGGCGAAATCAGAGTTCACGTATATGTCTCGTACAAAAATAATTCTTAATCCTGATAAAGAATATAATATATTAAAAAATGAATCAGTCGTTCTCATTTTGTAGAGAACGTTTATCTTGTTATCTCTATCGTTCAGATTGTAATCGTCAATTAAACAGTGAATTTTGTACACACATTAATATTTATCCCGTTAATCACGTGGGCAAATTGACACGGTAAATACGTGCGTACATATGAACTATAGAAGAACTTATTACGCAACATGCGGGCACCGCAGAGGTACAGGAAAGAATCGGACGAATCTGCGTGAAAAACTCTACCAAAAACTCGGAATAAATTTTTTCCGAGCAATGCTTCGTTTCGACGATAACCGAATTTACAAGTTCGTCGGCCGCGCAGCTAAATGAACGCTGCACCCAGGTCTGACTGCGACACACCGTTTCTACTTGCTGTAAATACTGAGCTACCGGTTGCAATTACCAAAAATTTTCGTTACCCTTTCCCGACAGATTTTTTCACGTAGAATTTCCAGCGGACGCTTCCATCTCCGGCTTAATATTATTACTCAATTCTGCGCAACTCTACAATTTCCATTCTGTGCGAAACGACGGGTTATTTCGGCGAGCTATGAAACGGCGCGCGGAATTCCCGCGATGAAACAACGAAACTGTGAGCTCGAAGGATGTTTAACGTCCACGCGAAATTATTATCTAAAACACAGTTGAATTATTACGGGATCACTGCGAACTTTTTACGCGTTTACCATGAAAGAGGAAAAATATTAAAGTAGTTTCAAAATGTTCGTAAAAATGTTTGGCAGACTAGTTCTAATATTTTCCACTGTAAATTTCAATTTCACATTGGACGCAATCGGAAATTCACGTGTCAGTGAACGCAACAGCCACTAGCGGTGTTTACGGCCGCAGACGCGAGGCTTCCGGTCATCGTATCGGTTCGCCTAATCGCGGCGTTCTCTTCAACCGGTCACTATATCGACGTTTATGCCGCTATAATAATTATAATCGTAGCGTGGTCGTGTGCTTTCACAACAGAATCGCGTTACCAGTGGGGTCCTCGGTGTAATTAATTTTCGGATTGATTAAATCTTTCAACGGGACAGTGATGTCTCGTTTAACGGCGCGGCGGCCTCGCTGTCATCCGGCCGCGTGCAAATGAATGGAGGGACTTCGTTAGCGCCCGGACAAATTGCGCGTTTAACACCCGAACACACATTTTTGGGCATCACAGCTCCATACTATGTATTCATACATACATAGTGTATACGGGTTTGGCAGATTTGTAACCCGCACAGGCGTCCAATTAAAAATGTTGCGGTTCGCGAGCGAACGTGGAAAATATTCTACTCAGGAGGCTCGTTCGACAAGCTCTTATTTCACTCCAGAGCATTCGATGTCGGGATACCGAATGCTACTGCTTCGAGTTTCGGACGTTTCATTGTTTGTCTCTGATTGTCTGAATTCACCAGCGACTGTCCGAATTAACTGCGGGAGCAGCGAACAACATGACGTACATTATTAATGGTTCACGAATAGGGGAACAGAGAGCGTTTTTTCGGAATATATTTCATGAAGATCTAGAGAAAAGAATTTCAATGTTGAAAATAATGTTCTGCATCGATCACGAGAAACGGGAGTCGAGGAACTGGAAGAAATGAAAATATTACCTGCAATGATAGGAATCTTTCTGAATACGCAAAATAAAAATGTTCTGTATTTATTGTGAGAAGCAGGAATAAAATCAAAATTGATTTCTCCCCTTAATGACTTCATTGGATTAAAAACAACATCACAGTATTCTCAAATTTTTCTAATCCTTTACTATTATTACCTTTACCGCAAAAATGCAATTTCTTTACGAACGACCTGATACAAAATGAAGGAAAATATGGCGGAATGAACGTGAAGAATGAAACGCGACGGGAATTACAAACAACGAAGTCAAACTTGAAAAATGCAAACGTTATGGAGATTGGAACCTTTCTAAGCGTCGCTAAATGAAGATGACAAGTTGAAGAAGCTCTAAGGTCGTAATAAAAGACTCTTTCGGTTACGATAATATAGAGGGACGATAAAATATTCTGGCAATTAGACCCTTTCTAAATGTTACAAAACGAACAAACCAAAAAATTTGTTCTCCGAGTCACGAAAACATGTAACAGAATATTCCTTGTGGTCACAGCGGAAGAACGGAATCGAGCTCGAACAATGCAAATAATAAACGTACGATTCGAAAGTTGCCGAGCATCGGTGTGTTCAAACTCGATTGTGTGGCGATCGAAATATCCTCGAGGCAGCGTGGCTACCGGAAGAAGAAACGAGCGGATGAAATGGCGTAGAATCCCGTTCGAGGGTCAGCAAGGATCGTCGAGGACGAGGAGGCGCTAAGGGCACTGGCCGTTAAATTTTATTGGCTCGATCGCGCGACCGAGCTTTATGGGGGAAGCTCGCCCCGACTTCGCGCACCGTTCCTTGTTTACTTCGTTCCATTTCCTCTTTCGTTCTACGCCTGCTTGGCCTCTGCGTGATGCAATTTATTATTTGCCAGCGAAATTTTCAGACGACCGCACCGATAACGCCGCTGAGTTACGAGCAAAGACAGCCGGCTCCATTATCTCCGGCGAGTCTCGCGAGCCTTTATTCTCCGACGATGCGGTGCTTTATTGCGTTAGCCTCTACCGCGACTTTGGGATTGATCGAAAGCAATACTTCCACATTTATCGTGGCTCCCGAGAGATTCTTTCGAGAGTCGTTCCCAATTTTAATCAGCAGATAGAAATATAGTAAGATTTTTGTATGTATACGCCATTGGTATCGTGTTGCGAAACTGGCTTTCCATTCTCCAATTTTATCGTTTTCCACGTCCGCGGTTTTCAGCGTGAGTTCTTTCAGCCATCAAAACGAAGTTGCCACGAGGTAGTTCCCTTAAGCCATTCCGTTCTTATCCAAGCGATAAATTTAGTGTTCCCGCGACTCCACCGCGAAATTAGCACGAATATTCCCCTAGGACTTAATGCGAAATCTGAATGTAAAGAGCTTGTCGTTGCGGCTCGCGGTTAGCCGGACAATTTCCCTGGAAATTGTGCATCTAATTTCAAAAGATATTCGTCAATTTTGAAAATGTTGGGGGGACTGCGATTACTTGGATTACTAATGGCGGGGAGATAAACCGAGCATCCGGTGGCTCAGTGATTGCTATTCGATACTCTATACCACGAATTTCGGGGGAAATTCGATCGTGCTAGAATTTCAAATTGTTTTGGCAATTATTCGCAGTCGAAAATTCTTGAGGATCGTACCATTTTAACCCTTTGCACTCGAACGGTGAATCTGTGGCGCCAGTAAACATTGCCGTACCATTATTCAAAACAATTTTCATATTATTAAATTCGTCTGGATTCTATAAATTGTAGAAAGCTCAACTGTTGTATGATAACAAAGGTTCAATTCGATGTGTACAATATGTGGGTTAAGTGCGCACCAGTTTTTATAAAGTTGTACTTTAAACCGATGTATTTCCAGTCTGTTACGTAAAAAGTTAACGCGTTTGGTATCAAACTCTTGCCACAGTTATTACTGATGAATTAGTATTATGTAGGATTCTCTAATTTTGTTTGTAAATTATTCCGAAAATGGGGCAAGAGCGTCTCTGAGAGTTAAAAATGCTTTCCAACCTTGTTTCAAGTGCGACGGGGCAAGAATAGAATGATTAACAAGCCTGCTATGAAATGCTTTTTATTGCATTAAATTATATTGTTTAGTTTTATAGTTATCCAATTTTAAACAAACAAGTACTTTTATGCTGAAATATGAAAGGGGACACATGAGTCGATGAAAACATAGTGTCAGTCGAATCATGTCGATGAAGACATTTGTAGATGATTTCACCATGTCGATGAAAACATAATGTCGTAGAAAGTTAATTAATTAAATCGTATCGATGAAGACAGTGTCGGTCAAATGAGTTGTCGACGAACCCAGATTAACCCATACAGTATGCACTTAATGTCTTGATTTTCGGATTCAAATTGCTTTGAGGACAAAGGGCCTCGAATGCTAAAACGAAGTAGAAAAAATAACAAAAATATTTGCATAGTAATTGGCACATGCATTGCAAAAATAATTGCATAGCAATTGTCACGCCCAGCAATTTCGCACGAGAGACAAACATCCCGTTTGTCTCACCGTATAGGTCCGAAGCGATTCGAAGCATCGAGGTCCCATCACTATGGCTCAGGACTACACTATGACCACCGTGGACGAGAATCCAGTGTATCGGAGGTATGCGAGCGGCGATGTAAACGTTCCGCGGCACGTTTCGCGTACCAGTGATGATTCACGTCCGGAGTTATAAATTTCGTGGTCGGCTCGGCGTGACTCGAATTCGTTTCCCGACCTTCAAGGTTGGAAAAACCACGTTTACCTTCTTTCCAAAATGCAAATAGCTCCTGTAACGCGTTGAATTTCCACTCGACCTCTCTCGAACGTTTTGGAAGCAGTGAACATCCCCACAGACCAGAAATTTCTCGTTTCCGAGGCATTCGCCGGCCGATTGCCTGCGACATCGAAGCTCTCCAGCGACGAAAGAACCCGGGATAAACAAGCTGCGAGCCTTTTCTACACTCTCCCAGAGCCGTTTTCACGTCGTCGACAGGCGTTTACAAGCTACCGACGCTCTGCAACCGTGTGTAACTAAATTAAGTCGCGCTCGGTTACGCCACGATTGTTACAGAATCATTCCTTTCGTCTCTTAGGTTTTGTCAGGCTTTTTGTTGGGCTCTCTCTCTAGCTCTGAGACTATTTTTTAACTGGAGAACGTCTGTTTTACTTTTATGTACTCTTTTGGTTTTTGCGGTTTTGTTTGTATTTTTACTCTCCTTTGGAGTCGAATTTGGAGATGACGTTCCCGAAGAATTCCTCGTTCTACCTTCTGGACTCTCAGTTTATTTTCATTGCGTTCGTTTTAGCTTTTCAGTCGGATTTCAAGCTGACAATCCTGATAGAACTTTCTGTCTTAGCTCCCTGCTGTCTCTTAGGCTCTTTTCGTTTTGTTTTTTCTATTTTTGGCGTCCTCAGTTTCTGAGTCGAATTTCCAGTTCTGAAGTCTAATTTCGAGCGGGAAAATTATGGTAGAATTTCTTGTTGTACCTCTCTGTTCTCACCTGGCCTGAATTTGTTTGTTTCTCTTGATTTCTTCGGAAGAATTTCAAGTAGACTGTCTCAACAGAATTCCTCCGTACCTTCTTTCTTTCCGTTTCTATACTTCCACAGTGCAATTCAAAGTCGAAAATTATAATCCCTCGTTTTACCTCCCCGGTTTTCATCCAGCACCGCTTCGTTTATTTCTCTTCATTTTGTCAGAAGAATTTCAAACAGGAGAGAATCGTAATTCCACTCGTAACTTCTCTCTCTCTCTCTCTCTCAGTTTTCCGGTGCTTGTTTTAGTTCATCTTTTCAGTAGATTTGCGGAGCGGATAATTGTAATGCAGTTGCTCTCCCATCCCATCTCGCTTATATTTGTTTTCCTTTAGCTTTCGACTCGAATTTCGATCCAGAGTGGTATAGAGTTTCACGGCGTCGACGACGCTCGTAACGAAGCGATTTTTGTTGGCTGTAGTCGGGTGGAAGGATCACGGAAGATCATGTTGGACAACGTGATCTGACACCGGTGTGACGTAAGCCTAATTGCAGGGGAGGTAAGCCTAATTGCACTACTTCGTATCCCCTTAACTAAAGACGATCAACTGATTGACCCAGATTCACCGAGCCATTACCATACCCGGCTTCTCTTCGGAGAGGTCTAAAGCCTTCGTTCCTCGGTGTGCTGGTTGTTTGGGGAACGTGACGGTCTGTCAATCCTTTCGACTAGCCAACAGACATCAATCACACGTAGTCATTAAACCAGACCACCACCTAAACCCACCAAATCACTTGTCTGCCATTCCTCCTTCCACAATGATCGAAATCAGGAAAATGTTTCAAACAATTTTTAATTTGCATAATGATCCGCAGTTTAACCAGAGAACCACCTGAACCCCCTCCAAATGGCTTATCTGTCATTTCTCCTCCCACAATGATCGAAATCAGGTAAATGTTTCCCATGTCTTGTAATCGATGCAAACAATTTTTATTTTTCTGAGATAACGGTGAGACACGAGCAAAACTGTATTGCACGATTAAAAATCCGAAGCAGATCAGATTAACATTAAACCCACCACTGCCGGTCGTATGACCAGTTTTATATTTTTAATTTTACAATTATTAACACGTTCGCTGCCAACAACGAGTTATCTCGTAGGTCGAAGTTTGTATTTAGGTTTGTCATAAAACATTTTATCGCTAAAACCGACTACGATATAACTCGTATAATTAACAAAGCAATTAAAAATTATCTAAATTCAATATCTTTCCCATAAATACATGTTTTGTATTTTCATTTTACAATTAATTAAAATTTGTTGACGTGGTCGGTTACAGTTTTTGAAAATGTCGCTCTGCAGCGAACGTGTTAAAATCGTGTAGTAGCTTACGCAAGCACATGTTGTAATAAAAATTGCTCAAAATATAACTATGGATGAATATAAATATAAATGGAGCCTTGCCATTTTGTAAGCTAAACAGTTTCGGTAGGTTTAGCGTTAATAGACAGTTCCGGTGACAAGAGCGACGTATACAAATGCAAAGAGCAAACAGGCTGCTGCAAGAGGAAGAGAGAAAGTTAAACGGCTACTTAAGCAATCTTCTCGGTGGCGACGAGTGTGCTCAAGACGTTTAGTTTCCCGAGTCCGTCCGTTTCGTCCACGGTTCGTCCGCATAAAAAATGCAACCGGCTCTCACCCCAATTAGCATAGGCCGCAATCTCCATCTTTTATCGTCCCGGCGAGCCTCGGGGCACGTGCTGGCAGAGCAACGTCAGCCGACGTGATAAGCGGTTTCCCGGAGTCTCACGTCTTGCAACAGGAAATTCTAGGGGATGCGCGTGAAAGGGAAACGCGGCAGAAAGCATCCCTTTGAGCGGCGCATCCCGGAGCCTAGCAATTTACAAAATGAATCCGGCACGGTTCAACCGAACCCGTTCAACCACGTCGTGTGCATCTCGATCCTTTCCAATAGGCGAAACTGGACCCTCAAGCCCCCTTTCCATCTGGCATTCTTTCCCCAATTTTTCCAGCAGACGCTATTCTGTTACCCTCTATCTCGTGATTCATCTCCCCCACAAGTAATTAATTTTAATACAGGTTTTGCACTCCTAATCCACCCTTTTGCAAGTTAAATTCATCCTTGTGCAAATGAATTTCACCATTTTGTAAGTACACACAGTTTTCACACACTACAATAACATCTTTGGAATAAATCAAATTTGCAAATGGGTGAATTTAGAGTGCAGAATCTGTATAAATTCTTTGAGTGTCGGATCGCACTTATTTTCCTCAGTGCTCAATTCAATAATATTAGCCTTTATTTTGCATAAAGATCCCCAATCTCATTACGACGAACACAAGTATAACGTTTCACCTCTTACCAGGGGGGATCAATCTACACATGTTCTGCGTCCAAGATCCAAGCCAGCTAACTACTCTAATAACAATTAATACCTATTACCGCAAGGATATATGAAATTCCTGTTACCCAAGGAACGGACGAAATTAAATACTCTTCCTATATCCTAGCCCATATTTCTCGGTCAGTAAATCTTTCGTTAGGCGGTTGTGAAAATCCCGCAAAACGTATAATATGTCACGCGTCAGACTTTTTTTGCGGAGCGTGCGTTCTTATATCCCCGACCTGGCGAATACGTTTTTACACGATTAATGGCACCGCGGCTTTTATTTCACTTTTATACCTACGCCACGATGCAGATGCATATGCAACCAGGGGAGAGCAACGAGGGAACAAATAAACAGAAAATCCGGTGCGCGTTGCGCCGGCGGCGACCACTTAAAATTTCAAATGCGCTCTGAATGCAACGAGGCGCAGCAGGGAACGCACGGGAAATCTGTACGAATATTCCGATTTATTAGAAAAGATCCACCATGAATACATTAACCCGGAAGATCTTAGAGTGGCGATATTTAGACGTATTAATAACATTGTATTAAAAACATTTGTTTATCATCACTAGACTGCGGATGTTCATGCAAAATACAAATAGTCTGCATCGATTCCAAGACACAGAAGCTAAATAAAAATGTCTTTCTTCTTTTAATTATTTCATTAAACTGGAATTAATACGTTGATGTCCTTAAATTTTTTAAATATGTCAACTGCTTTAAATTGTACATACTAATTTTTGTTCTAAATGCATAAAATCCGCAGTTTAGTCATCACAAGTAATGGAGATATTTAGGTGGCTACATTTAGGTGGATCATTCTTTATACAGGCTGACTGTCATTGTTTTCATGTGTCATTGCTTTTACGTGGTAAATTTCCTGATGGGAAACATTCTAGTCGCAGTAGACCAGCCATAATGAAGACAATGCAATATTAGTCGTAAGTTATTTTGAAGCTAATCCGCACGCGTCTATTTGACAAGTTGCCAAAGAATTGAATACGTCGGTCACAAGTATTAATGGAATTACGAAAAGATACATATATATCCATTTAAAATGATAGTTCAAGAACTGCGTGTTACTGATGGAGAGCGGCGATTATTCTGGCGTGGCTAGCTGCTGTTAATGAAGAGGATCCTGAAATTTTTATGAAAATTATGTGGACAGACCAATCTAAAATTAAAAAACATTCCGTTTTGTCGATCGTAACGAATTCATAGAAATTAGTTTATGTTATCGGCACCCAGGTTCGATCCAAAATCAAAACAAAAAAAAAATCTTCAAGAGAATTTTGCGTCTGAAAAATACTAAATATTGCACTGAGTATATTTTATATGATTACATAAAAAAACTTTTTAAAAACTACGCTTGTATTAAAATGCAATAAAAAGGAGAACGTAATTTTTTTAGACATTAGTAACTATAAATAAAAGCGTAGAGCGCTAAACTATATTGACGTAATCTTCGCGAGCGCTGCACGCTTTTATTTATAGTCACCAATGTCTAAAAAAATAATTTTCTCCTTTTTAGTGCATTTTAATATATAAGCGTAGTTTTTAAAAAGTTTTTTTACATATTTTTTTATTAAATAATTTGAAACATATCACAAATCGCATTCCTAGACAATTTTTGGAAATGTTCTATTCGTCAACGTTTTATTTTTGTATTGTATGGGCTGCATTTCCACCTCATAAACAGAGAGAAGGTTAATTCCATATATTCACACTTTCATTGTCACTGTGCTTGAAATCTATATTTATGGAAATGAATTTCTTTTTCATTAATCGCAGACCTTCTTCAGCAGTTTGTAATGAACAATGATCAAAAGACTGATTTCCATGCACCTGTATGACACATCCAAGATCCACAGGGCTCTGCAACGTCTCTGTATTCTCGGTGCAAGGCGATCCGTCTCGCAGCGATTCTGCAATCACTGTGCCGGGCATTAGGCGTGAATTTCGCAGCCGCTGATCATCGAGAGGATTGATGCGAGGATACAGACACCTGTACCGTTCTCTCTCATGGAAACCGTTGATCGGCGCGTTATCGCCGGGCAGGAAATGTGACCCCGCCATCGATTAGTCGCTCACATCCTGTCAGACACCGCAAACTCCCTTCCGACTGTCCTGTTATGCGGATTCACCGAGCCGCAGGACCACAGAGTTCCTGGACGGCGAGGCTGGAGACGTCCTTCCTGAACGTGTATTCACGTTATCCCTGTCTCCGTGTCGGTGTGGACGTATTCACGCGTCTTCGACTTCTTGGCAACGACCGCGTGACCAACCCGTGTGTAGGAAAGCGGAATCGCGTGCTGGCGACAAGCCAACGACGTGAAAACGCCCTTTGTAACCCGGCAGTGAGGTATTCACGGGGATTAAGGCGAGGAAACGCGTTGCTTCTGACCTCCATCGTTCCCACGGTAGCCTTTCGGTTTTCCGTTTTTCGGGATTTTCTGTCGAAGTGAATTGTTATCAGGAAAATTATCATTGGATGCTTCGGTGGCCGTAGGATCAATTCTACTTGGTTTACGATCGTAAAGTTGCGTTTTATTTATTTGGTGATAGGTTGTCTTTATTTCAGTTGTTCATTGTTCTCCACTTGCCTTTGGCCATAGACAATTTCTGCCTGGATTGTCTGACCATAGGCAGTCTTATTCCACTTGACCCTGATCATACAATCACTGTTCCACTTGCCTGAATATATGTGATTGATGTTCCACTTGCCTTTGACCAGACATAATTTCCACCGCGCTCGTCTGACCATAATTCCTATTCCACTTGCCTCTGGCCATAGAAGTATATTCTACTGTAAACATAATTTTACATTTCCGACTGTAAACATCCTCTGCCTCACTGGATTGAGTATACAGAGTGAACCACAAATCGTAAAAATTTTTTATCAGACATAGCATGGTTTCCAGAGAGCTTTCACGTAATTATAGCAAATTTTTTGTAAGAAAAAAATTGAGAAAGCAATTTTTATTCTATGTTGTGATACTTACCGAATTAAAACCGTAAAAGAATTATAGGTGATATCATGAAATGAAAAAGTTGACAAAAATTTGCTGTAATCACGCGAAAGCACTGAAAACCATGCTACATCTGATAAAAACATTTTCGATCGGACTGCTAATAACAGAGTAATCGCTACCGATCGCGATTCGTCGTTCGCTCTGTATATCACCGGTGTTCCATTTGCTCCTGACAACAGATAACTTCTACCTCATTTGTCTGATCGGCAATACCTATTCCACTTGGCTCTGACTCATACGAGTAGTAGATTCTGCTTGTCAGACTGTGCATATCCTCTGTTACACTAGTCTGACTATATGTAATTCATATTTCACTTGTGTCATCGCAGATTATTTTTACTCCATCCGTATGCACAGAATTGGGCAAAACTTTAATCAACGATTGACGAATAAATTTTTACTTCAATCGTTAATCGCAATTAACAATTAATCTCATAGTTTAGTCGTTAATTGTGGTTAACGATTAAATACTTATTAATCGTTGATTGGGAATAACGGTTAAATTTCTAGTTCAGTCGTTATAATTGCGATTAACGATTACATTCCTTTCAATTGTAATCGTCAATAATTGATTAATGATTAACTGCTAAAACTTCGAAATGAAATACGGAATCAAAACTGTATGAATACTGAAAAACATGTAAACTGAGTTTTTGTTCAGATATATTTCTGTCAATTCTCTATCTCCGCTCTCTGTCTCTCTCTCTCTTTCTCTCCCTCCCTTATTACAGTTTATGGATAGACCTTGTGGCGATTAACTTCGTCAATCGATTGAATCAATCGCCGATTTTTCGATGCTTTCTTCCTTTAATCAACGATTGACTATTAACTTCATCAATCGATTGAATCAATCGCCGATTTTTCGATGATTACTTTTTTAATCGTACATATTAATCAATCAATCTCGATTAAAATTCTAATCGATTAATGCCCAATTCTGTCATAGACAGTAACCATTCCACTTGTGTGACGTCAGGTAATTCTTGTTTCATATGTTTCTGATCGTAAATCGTCATACTTCGTCGTTTTACTTGTCAGTCTACAAGCCACACCTATTTCACTTGTCTGATTACAGAACGTTCCTATTTCTACTTATCTGATTTCAGGTCTCCTCTGTTCGAGTTATTCAATGTCACGTCGACCTTATCCTACTTGTCGCTCCACATTCTACACCTCTTCCACTTGGCTGATTCTAGAATTGTTCCTGTTTCTACTTATCTCGTAGATCGTTACTGTTTCAATTGTCTGACACCAGAATATGTATCATCCCGAATTCTATTTGTCTGATCATAGTCACAGAATTTCACTTGTTTTATGCATTTATGACAAAAAATAGTAAGATGTAATTTAAAACAGCAACAACATTAGTAGAATTTAGAGATACAGTTATATTATTTTCAGCCTGTTAAACATATTGAGGAACAACATACATTTGCATGTCACTTCAGTTTGTTGCAAAATTTTTATTTTGCGTAAAGATCCGCTGTTTAGTCATAAGTTATTTCCTCTTTCCACTTGCTTGGATAGATATATCATCACCGTTGTGTTTCTTTGACCACCGGTCACCCCTATTCTAGTGATCTAACCATAGTTCGTTTCCATTTCTCTCGTTTGGCCATAGTTTCTTTCCCATTTCGCTTGTCTGGGCACATATCCTATCCTACAGGCCAATCCTATTCTACTTATCGCACCACAGGCCACAACCCTATTCTACTTATCTAACCATATTTGCTCCGCATTCCTTTAGTTTGGCTATAGATTCTCTCTGACCGCAGGTGATCTCCACTACACTCGTCTGACTAACTACTCCCATTCTACTTATCCGATCGGACGTTGCGGATGTTTATGCAATTTGCAATTTTTGTAGACGTATTTGAAGAAAGTGCTAGTAACCTTTGTAGATCAAACATAAATCAAAATTGTACTAAATTCCGTTGAATTTTCTATTCTAGCATTTACTGCTCCAGCTACAAGATTAAACGATCGTGATCAATTTTAATATCCTTGAACGATAGAAGTGTTCGAAGACTTACAAAGAATTTGTTAATAGAAATGAACAAACATCAGCTCACTATGTCGACGCAACCAGTAAGATCGTAAATCAACATTAAAGAAGCAGACACAAAATCTAGGGTAACATTTTTTTACAGCAACCTCCATTTGAAAGAAACACGAGGATAAGACAGTATCTGATGCACACGTTCCAGTTTTCATTTGCAATTCAGCTCTTCGCGTGCGGTCACTGCTTTTTTTTTATATCGCTGACTGATGGTATAATTAAGAGTTCTCCATTTGGGTTAGTTTACAGATTCAGATCTGTTTATTTTGATGGTACATTCTCTTGGATTTCGACTTATAGATCATTTTCTTGGGTTCTGCATTGGTGTGAACGATCAGCTTCCCGCCGGTCACCGGCGGCCGACGCGTTAACGAGTCCGCCAACGCGTGTTTGGCAACAGCAAATAGCAATTGTTCTAACTAGAATTACGCGGCGGTGGCGTTGTCCGCAGACAGGATGTCCTTAATTAATTAACGGGATCGCGTCGCGACAGATGCATTGACACGATTGAAAAAATCCCCGGCTCATTGCGGACGGCCGTTCCCGTCGAATGGTTTTCGAGGACGAGAGAGGAGAGAGAAGCTCTCCCGTTGTTTGGAGAGGCGAAACGAAATGGTCCTTGAAGTAATAACGAGGCCTCGTCGAGGCGATCACAATGAAACGCAATGTTCCGTGGTCCGATCGATGCCATCGGTGCGGAGCAACCACCGAGACGCTGCACAGTGAGCTAGAATCGCAAAAATCCTAAATTTACATCTCGGTATGCATACACTATGAATTACAGAACCATTTTAATAATCCCCGACGACGTACAATCTCAGGTAAAATCCGCAGTCTACGAATTATAAGAGGAACACAGCTTGTTGTTTCGAAGAGTCAAGCTATTAGGTTATTCGGAAATCATTTCGCTTTCACAAGGAAAAATATTATTAATTATTATTGTATTGCCATTTAGAATAAGTTTTATAAGACACAGAGGTTACATAAAAATTTCTTTCTTGTTTTAACTATTTGATTGAACTGAAACTAATACGGTGATGTTCTTAAATTTTTTAAATATGTCCACTGCTTTAAATTGTACGTACCAATTTTTGTTATGAATGCATGGAATCCGCAATCTAGTAATAACAAATTACTTTTCGAACGACCTAATATAATTAAATGGATCAAGAACTTCTAACCAAAGTTTCATCGAAGAAGCTCTAGTTTTCTTGCGCGACGTTTTGCGATTATGGCTCACTATACTACGCTCGTATTTCTGTACCGTGGTGCGTCCGGTGATAATGGGCTTTCCGACATGGTCTGATAAATGATCGATGACAGGAGAGTAAGAGAGAGAGAGAGAGATGGGGATGATCTCGTTTCCAAGGTGTCTCCCAAAACACGTCTTTCGAAGAACCGCCTCGTCCCTCTATCTTCATTGTCGTGTCCCATGAATTGTTACCGGTTCCACGGCTGCATCTAAACCTGGAGACCGTGAGACAGCACAATGGAGCCGTAAAGATGAATTTATAGTTCTACTCGAAGGTTGAACGCGACACGGTAGCTAGGTGAATTCTCTGTCGATCTTTCGGACCGATAAACGACCGACTCGCAATGCATCTTCATTGCACCGGTCTCATGAATTGATACCGATCGCATGCGTGAAGTAAGTGCTCGGATGCTGGATCGCAGATGCCGCTGATAAATTGTAACGAATTCCGACTGTTTGCGTAGTTTAGGGTGCACTTCGGCTCGAGTGTTACTATGCGAAGGGATTTATCGTGTTGGATCTGCTTGGAAAATGATACCGATTTTCCAGAACGAGAGATATTTGTCTGATGGAGATCGTTCGCTGGAATGATCGACCATTTGCTAGTCGAGGATAATGCTTCAGCGATTTTTTAGCGCTCATCGAGTGGCATTATTGTTTGAAATTGTCCTCTTATTCAGCTTCAGCGCGTATAATCCAGAAATTTGAAATTAAATTCTTGATAAAAGACACCCCTGAAAATTTTGCAAACTGCATACTGCAAAGGTGAATTAAAGGGTTCTTTGATTGAAACATGACATTGATACTGTGCGAGTAAATGCAGCGAATAAGGCACAAACGCGATTCTAATTAAAGAAACTTTAACCAAACCTCTCTCTTACATTTTCTTATTGGACTCGTTGCATTTCAATAGCTCGCCACACAGTCCAAAACAAAGAGTAGTACAGAAACAGGTTTCAAACAGTTCTCAGAACAGTTCCGATCAGTTCGAACTCACATCAGACTGGAGTGCCCGTCAACCCACTGCATTTCTCTGTCAAAGCGTTCGCAAACTTGTCGAAACTATCGAATCGCGTTCGAATCCACTTTCGGACGCGCTCCGCTCTTCCGTTTATTAGCTGGGTTAACAAGCAGCTCCCAGCGAGAAACGATCGATCATTTTCACCTGGAAATGCTGCGGGAACCACGGTGAATCACGGGGGCTAAACGTTTCGGCGATTAGCAAACGACGGAGTGATAGATGCGGGAAAAAATCCAGGCAATCCCCCAAAAGCCGAGAGTTTTATTCGCCTTGGTGATGAGTCCTGTAGCTCCCTTCTTCTCCCATTTATTCCCCTTCTTTCCTGATTTTTCTTGATCCTAGCGGGAAATGAGCCAAAAAATTGATAAATTAGCCAGAAACACAGGAAAGCATGAGATTTCAAAGATGAAATCGCAGGATCTTTTGCAGGATCCTTTCTGCGCAGGATAACTTCTTTATTTATTATTTTTTTTAAGTAATACTTTAGCACAATCTCAGCACAGCTCAGCACAATAGGGAAAATTTAAAAAATTAAAAGTGGGAGGTACTGACAAAATCGTTTTTCTCAATTTTTTAATGTTTTAATATTCGAGCACAATGTAGCACAAATTTAGCACAACTCGGCACAACTGTTGAAATTATTTAATTCGATTAGTGGGGAGCTAACTTCAAGGAGGCACGATATTTGTCGTTTCCAAGTCCCATAAAAATATTCGTAACGAGAATTCGACGCGTACAGCGATAATTACCGTTATTTCTGTGTAAAAAAATCCACTTCGAATTCCGCGGGGTGCATCGCTTGCATTTCGCAGTGCAACCAGCACAAAGGGCAGCGTCCTCAAAGCGTAGCGGGGTTGGCCACGCTTGCGCATAGAATAACACGACTGCGAAAGCCTCAAAGGAATGCCTAATTAACGTGGAATTGTGACGAACGCCATGGAAATACAGCAGCTATTCCATGATTAATGATGGTCGTGTTACGAGTATAGTGTTCGGAGTCGACGATGATTGATCCGCTTCCGGATCGGTCCGGAAAGCTTTCCGAAAGGGAAAGGGTGTCTATCGGCATTAGGATGATCTCGAAACGTCCGGGGAACCACGAAAGATGGATGACACAGGGTCCAACAGACCCACGATACCACGAGACAGCCCTTAACGACCGAGATTAAGCTCACGGTGCCGTATATCTGCTTGCTCTTTTTAGCAGACAGCAGCGTGTGCTACTCCTCCGCTCTTCTTTCTTTCACGAACTCGAGACCTTAAATTCTCGTTGCCACGGCTTACCGCACACCGTATCCAGCCTCCTTTATTTCGAGGACGTTCCTCCAAGCCTACATCCACCTGCACAGATGAAAGAAATCGATTCCTGAACCGTACATTTTATTTCTGCTGGCTTTTCACTGTCGAGAAAATTTTTCTGCTATTCTATTCCAAGAACGTTTCGTTCTCGGTCAAACACTGGCAAGCGAGTTTCAATGGAACTTGCTACGTTCGTTCTTTATTCTATTATCTGGCTTCGTGATTAGCTATGGAATTTTTTCAGTCGGACTTTCTTTTTGCCACCAGTGGCGGTAAGGAAATTTGGAAAGGCTTTATTTAATTTGGAAGAGCTTTAGTTTTCTTCTACATAGACACATTTTTCAGGATTGTCTACCTGGAATGCTAGTTTGATTAATCTACTTTCAGTAATTGTATTTTTGTCACAGTAAATGAAAGTCTTGAGGCATCAAGCGGCGTCAGAATCGCGTTCAAATCTGCCCAAGGGTCGAACAGAGGGATATTAAAATCGCCACAGAGAGAGCTATCGGGACAAATTTTCATGCAAATGGTATCTAATGGGCTCGCCGCGGCCTCCGCGCAGCGCTGGCTAGTTCGCAAAGGAGAGCTCAGCGACGAGAACACGTATAGGTGCATTACGGAAATGCAGTTTCGCGGAGCGCGTACAGTGTGCAGCCATCGGGACGCACCTCGCGGAAATGCTTTCGAGTGCCTTTCCCAAAGACCCGCTGGCATTAAACTGGCCGAGGAAGGATTATTACGCGACGACTACTCGCATTATCTTCTCTTCGTTTAGAATTCTTTTTTTTTCACGTTTCGTTGGAGAACAGATTACGACTGGGAAGAATTAATCTGTCGGAAATCATTTTCTACATCCGGAAAAATCCGTTCAAACTTGTATTCATTTCAAACTAACTTTGTCTCTTATTCTGACGTCTATAAATGAATTTATAACGATGTGATTTAGTGATTCATCGTGACAACTGTCACCGGATTCGTCAGCCTCGCACATAATTGTCAGAATTGTGCTCGCACGAGGTCCACAAAATTGTAAGTTGCAGTTTGCAGCGACGAGTTACGGTAACGACATGCAGTATACCAAGTTACCGGAACAAGTTGGCGCGGAAAGTTGCGCGTGTACACGCATTTGCATTTACGGAGTGAAGATGCACACGTAGTTACACTCGGTGAATACACCGAAATTTGTTACCGCGTCGATTTACGGTCGCGACGAGACCGTGCGTCCCAACGAGTTCCGATTTTTCTCGTTCATAGCCGGCGAAGTTTGCCCTAGACCCATTCCAAATTACTCCATTTTCGAAATTGGCGAAGCGTTTTGTTGGTAATTAATTCAGTCAATTCACTTCGTACATTTTATTTACATATTATTATTTATGAGGATAAGATGGATTTGGTGAGAACGAACCAGTACAAGTTTTCTAAAATAGTGTGCAGAAGCATATAAATTTTTCCGCTCGAGTTTCACGAAAATTATAATTAACCCTCATCCGTCCCTCATTTCACGAACTGAATCCGTCCCTCAGCGTCAAATTGACACAGCGATAAAATATGGATGAAATCACAAGGTAAACCGTTATTTTTCGATGTTTCTTAATTCAAATTGATGAGTTAACATTTAGATCTCAGGTTTTTTCACCTGCAAATAACAGAACAGTAGGGTGAACTGTACTATTGCTGGCACTGCAGTAGTTATTGGCACTATGGATTTGAACGGCAAATAATAAGAATTCCTGGTACAGAAAATCATTTTATATTGCTTCTTATTTATATTTCAAAGCAACGTTGTAAGTTTCCATAAAAGAGTTCCACATATGACACATAGCAACGCTGGTACATCCAGTAAGGCCGACGGATGACCACAGTGCAGTGTAAACAGTGTTTTATTAAAATTTTCGTTACGAGTAAGTATACTTTATCGCTTTATAATTTATTTTCGGACTGTACTACAGATGTAATAAGTTCGTATATGTTTAATTATAAAACGAATAGCCTGTTTAACGTTTACTTCTCACTGTGCCAATGACTGTACTATTTGTCATACGATGGTTACTCACTGAATATATTTTATAATAACAGATTTATGACTAGTAGAACTGTTTGATTTTGCTGAAAAATCTCTATTAGCTTATAACAATACCAAGTTAAGCTCGTTTAAACATTTCGAAAAAAGATAAACAGATCTTTACTACTATTTTGGCTTATTGTACAGTTTACTCTATAACGTTATTAAAACTGTGTCGGATACAGACGAGGGACGGACGAGGGTTAATACGCGAAGTTAACTGCTTGGAAAATTGAAAATGTGTCAGGAAGGTTAAAGATTGTTGGCGGAATAAGTGCGTACTTGTCGACTCCGTGGGGACAAGGTCGAAAGGTGTGAGCTATCCAGAGCAGATCCTCGCGGAGCAAACAAGCAAACGAAACTGTCCATCGGAGCGGATCGAGCGCTGGCATTTTCCCCCGGCTCGACATCCATCGTTATTTGTTTTTCCATCGTGTACCGTGGACGTCGAGCCGAGCCTGCTCTCGTTCTGGAATCGAGAATTCGCATCGGCAAGGAAATATACGGCAGCCCCCCTACCAGGTTCTTCGACCATAAATCGAAGTCCGCCATGGGAATAATGCTTGCTCTCGTTGCGTAATAGATTCGCAAGCATGTCCGTGGCTTGAAAGATTAGCGACCTGACACTGGAAAAGAGAAGGAGATGAAGAAGAGAACCACGGAATCCTTGGTAGAGAGACATCGCACTGAATTTTTATCCCCGATGGAGGGAATTTCGTGCAAGATCGCTTCTTTGCCCCTGACACCTTAATCATAATGCGAGAGAAAAATTCCCTGGGAAAGTAAACAAGAGGGCGGAGAGCGTGTTGCGTTCCTACGGGCTTCTTTAATCCGTCTGATCCGGAGATCGTAAAAGTTCAGTAAAACGAGAGCTGTTTATTCCATCGAATTGAGTTGCGATCGGGCCAAGATGTTTTGAGAAGATAAAAGGCTTCGAGAGTTTTTAAATGGCCAGGTTGGATGGCGGATTTTTCTGCGAAATAAAAATTGCCTGCATTAAATGACAAATCACTGATCGTGATTTATTACAATGTTCGTTATTTTTTATGCTGGAGTGAATTTGCTCTCTTCCATCCTAATTCATCTCGATTGAATTAGCTCTTTCTTTAAATACATCAATTAGCTTGCATAAAAATATTAGAAGCTAGGCCTGTTCGTTCTTGGTTCCGCTCGATCGAGCTCTGTTCCCCGTTGACCCATTTCTACAGGATCGCGAAAAACCAGCGAAATCGAATCAACTCCGTCCACGGTTCCGCGAACCGCGGCCCGTAATAAAAATACAGAAATGGTTTTCAATTGCCGATCACCGGCCGATCGGATTAAAACGGTGCTCGGCCACTGGAAATCCCGTTAGATCGCGTCGCATCCTGTTGCGTGCAGTTTCCCGACTGCATTTCCAAATGCTTCGCCGAGCGTAAGGACTGCCGGCGACTATGACGACCCTCGTTTGCAAGCTTTCAATTTCATTTTTCCAATTATATGACTCCTAGACTGCGAATCTTCACATACAATTCGAAAATGTTTACGAAATAAAATTTATGTACCCTTCCTTAATCAATGAACTAGTTTATTCTATTTAAAGGAACTATTACTTTATTAAGTGAATGGTAAAATATTAGCTTCCTTTTTCCTTTGAGAAAACGAAAATACTTGACTTGAATACTACGACCTAATACATTTTCCAACTTGAACGCTTTATACATTTTACCCATTTTTCGGCTGCTATAGTACGTGGCATATAATATATATAGTGCAATATAACACGGCGGACTCCTCGCACAAAACTATATCGGAACCGTGGAATAACAATTTTTCATCCGACGCTTCGTTTTCGAGATAATTAAGATTGAAGTTAATCTATCGCGTCTGACCGGCAGACTGTTTATATACTTCGTACGCGCACAGTGGATCCGACTTCGTCCGACGTTCGACTTCGGCACAGACGCACGCTCGTTCGGACGATGGTCGGAGGATAATCAAATCATTCTGTTTTTTGTCCGACGCGTCGGATCAAACCTGCATAAAACTGAAATGGGAATGTAGCCAAGGCTTCATTTTACTTTCTACAATCTTAAAAGTTCACCAATGAAGTCTTTAAAGTTAGTAAATTAATTATGAAAATGTTACTCGTCAAATTATTCGAGGTTATTCGCGAACTTTCGTCACTTCCGTAACGCTAGAAAATTGTAGCCCCCTCAGCAAAGAAGTTTCACTTCAAAAATGGGGATGATAGATAAAACAGGATCGTCAAAATATCGCGGAAAAGAATGGACATATTCCGGGTGTCGATCGCAGATTCTAAAATGTTTAACTTTAAATGTTCGGTACAACTACAATTTGCATTTAGTTTTATTAATTCATTCATTTTTGAGGTCAGTGGATATTCGAAAGGCATTACCAATTGATTAGACATCGATATGAGAAAGTTCATTTCTTGGTAAAACGTCACTAAATTTGAAATGTCGGACCGATGCCTCTGATATCACTAGTTTCGTCCGATGTCGATCCACTGTGCGCGTATCCTTAATCGTTCTCAAATGAAATTATCTTGAAAGCGGAGGCTCGAATAAAAAATCGTTGTTCTACATTTTCACCGTATTTTTTCATATCGAATCTAACCCGTGTATATTTTCCCTGCCCATCGCAGCCGGTACACCCTTTAATTGCACTCGAAGGGAAATCGAATTACGGACGACTGAATTCAAAGAGAGGATTGCATTTACAATTCTACCTGAAAAATGGAACGTCGCCTAAATGATACGATCTAATCAATCTTCTGCCGTATAGTGGACGGCAATCAGTGCGTATCGGATGGTGCTGAATCAATTGTCTGAACGAAGTAGGAACAGCGTTTTTAGTGATATATTACACGTTATAACCCTCATTGTTTTGACATTTTTTGCGTTAACGAGAAAACTTTTCAATTCATATGGTGAAGTTTCATTAAAAAGAATAAGATCTTCCATCTCGTGGAACAATTGAGTATGCATTTGTTTGAACGGTTCACCTATAATATTTTGATTGGCGAACCAGCGGAAAGACAAATACCGTGAAAGAGTGCAGAAATGGTGCAAAAAGATTGGAAAAAGATTGCAGAAAGTTTGCAGAATAAATTCACGCAATCCCGCAGGTTTTTGCAGCAGCGCGGCGCGCGGCGTCCTCGAAAGAAGCGAGTTTATCTTTTTCGAGGGTTCTCGGCGGTTTGCGGTATTCGAGGGGCGTGCGAAAAAGCTGTTTAAGATAAAAGAGACATGAATCACGGGTCTCTCTGGCCGTTCCCAGAGTTTTCGGATACCTCTTTCCCGCGATAAGGTCCGCCACAATGGACCGAGGACATTCCGGTTAACGAACGCCTCTCGAACTTTCACGCTCGCGTGACTTCCAACGCGGAAATTTTCGACGCGGTGATTTTCCACGACGATGGAACATTCTTTTGGCTGCGATCTGAAGGGGGCTGCTCGTCGATGGGGCGCCGTAACGACCCCTTCCGGTTGATTGACGCGCAACGTGGAACGTGAGCGATGGAGCTTTTCTGGAGAAATTCGGTGCTTGCCGTAAATTGCAGCTGGAAGAACTTTGATCTCCCTCGAGTATTTCCATGTGCTGTAACAGGCGTTATTGAACAAACAGTTGAAATTTTTGCTTACCTTTACATAATTACCAGCAGATTTTTCTACAGTTTTATGTGAACAATTAAATGCCCGTAATCTGGAACAAAGATTTTATGCACAGCTCTCTTTGGTTTGGTTTGCGATTTTTTGGGGAACTCGAATTTTTCGGTCAAGTGCGCGCGGCTTTGTCATCGCATGCTATCCGATAAATTTTTATCGTCCATCCTCCGGGAGCTTTTTTCTATGCTTTTTATTAAATTTATTCTCTTGCCTCTGGCTGTGATCGTTGATCTCGACACTCGTTCTATCTAGAACATCGCGTAAAGTAATTCTAATTTGTCTGTTTAACGATAGATATTTTAAGGTATTTGTTTTCATTATACAGCGGAGCTTTATGCAAAATAAACATTTTCTACCTGATTTGCAACAAACTGCAGTGAAACCGAAGTTTATTTTCTTTCTTAATACATTTCATTACACCTACTCGTTCCTGTCATAAATGTATAAACAATCAGCCTCGAAATAAGCACCGCACTGCAAGAACAGCATAAACTCGAAATAATGGTGCATGTAATTTTCTCCGTTTCACTGCACCGTTCTCGATCGCAACTAACTGCGTTTGGCAAAACGTAATTATAAAGACAGTCGGATAATGGACATGTTAATTCACCACCACCGAAACTATATGTACAAACAGATCCACGTACACTCGCGTATCCGCCGTAACGGCGAGTTCCTTTGAGTGACAAAAATGTCTGCAAAATTACTGCACCGTTCCCGTACAGTTTCGCTTACACTCCGAAACATTCTACGGACGTTGCATCTCATATTTTCCCGTAGCATCAGCAGCAGACACATCAAGAGCATAACTGCGCGTTTTTATTCCCGCGTGGAATGAAATCGCTCGTCCACTGACATTTTCACGCTGTTAAATATGATCCATCCGCAAGATATCGGTGATTCGTTTGCGTGGCAAATGAGCCACGTCTCTTCAACGCCACTAATAATCGATAATTCTGTGTTACATGCATTCTATACACATTGAGTAAGTAAAAAGAAGAGTTCCGTAGCTAACAGAGTTCCGTAACTTTGTTGAAATATTTCTTTTGTTTAAAACGCACAGCAACAAGAGTAAAGAGACGCGGACAGTCGCTGTCGCCGCCACAGCTGAAAGGCCCTCGTGTGGTCTCTTTTTACACGCGCTGTCCTCTACGTTCAGCTCGGCCTTTGAAGCTCAAAAAAATAGCTGCCCGTCTACGCTAGACGCAACCGAATCCCCCCGAGGTTTTTACGTCGATAGAGACATTACTGTATTTCAATTTAGAATGCCAGGTTCAATTTACAACGACGAGAAAGAGAAACTTGTGTAAAATTAATTTCTTTACAAAAGTATAATTTTGAGAAATGAAACTCACAACCAAAACAAACTAACTCACGGAAACGCCTTCGAACTACATATTTCAACCCCTGAATTTGCTCCACACGCTGCATTTTGGCTTCGAGATCTGTGAGATTAACAATTCCTACATTTCTGAATGTCTTAATTTAGAATTAACCAGCTAATTTTGTCTCGCTGTCCACTTCCCTTTTTATTGAAATTTAAATGCAAAAATCCATCGCTTCCAAATGGCAATCGTTACGTCATCGTCGCCGGGATCTGTTTCCCGTCATTTAAATTCTTAAATTCGTCGTTACCGATCACGTGGGTACATTAACTCTGACGAATGTCGGCCGATAATTGTGACCGGAATGAATCTGATTCATGGATTTTACGACCTCGAACATATATCTGGAGCACGTTAAAAAACGCTTCTGGGGCTGAAGGGCCCATAAAGTCACCGGCTCGATAAATTGTTATCGACCTCATGGAAACTGAAACTTTATGGTTTCCTCGTGCCTAGAGCCTTTAACCCGGGATGGCCTATGTCTCGGTTTTTATAGCGCTTTTCGCTCGGCACGGTGCAATCAAAAACGCTGCTGTAAATTCTCTGATGCAGTTTTGTTGGTACAATCTTTGTTATGATGGTGCAGCCGCGGTCATAATGCAGTATATAACTAACATTCAGTAGTTGGATAAACTGGACGCTCTAAAAAAGACTGTAACGTATTTAATATTGTACTATACAATTTGAACTTTTTTGGGAAGCTAGAGCAATTAGTTTACTACAGGATGTGAAAAGAAATTTTTTCAAAAATTGCAATTTGTTTATTTCACCCAATTGTAGATTCACGGAGCGGAGAAATTCGCCGTCATCCTCACGTTGCGCCGTCACGTACTCACAAGCAACTGATATTGAAGGAAATATTGATAATAAAGGTTGGCGCACACTAGACCGCACCGCGGCGGCACGTTTTGCTCGATCGGAGGCATTTAACGTAGTGCCGTATCTCTTGAAAATGCATCCAATCGAGCAAAAATTTGCCCATGCGTGATGTAAAACATAGAACTATGAACTACATAGAAGAAAGTCAAAACAGCGGAGGTAGCCAGGCGGCGTGCCGCCGCGATGAGGCCCAGTGTGCGCCAACCTTAAACCTCCTAGACGTTCAAACGGTTCGTCAATATTTCCGTCAATATGGTCCTCCGTTAATATTGACGCGAATATTGACAATATTATTGATCGTGTAGGGGCCACTTTATACATTACTGCTATGAAGCGATTACAAGTTTCGGAACAGATCCAATTCGATCACTGCTCGAAATTCAGCCTCTTTCGCATAACTAACAGAACATAATCGTCAACGCAAAGTCACCGGCGAGCTCGGCATCCTCGGCGGCAAGATTTAGCATCCGCCAGCTGACTCGATGATCGCAGCAGCTAAACCATGTTGTAAGAACACACATAACTCTCGTAACAGTCAGAAACAGGGTAAGCTTCTAGCAGACAGCGCTCGCGCTTCATTGCCACGGTAAAGTGGAATACTTAATACGGCTCGAATCTGCATGCAAATGAAATTTCTCAGAAGCCGAAAGCCGCCCAAGCGTTCGAATGCTTTGAATATTTTTACGGAGTTGGGAAATAAAGCGATCTTTAACTGGGTTAACAATTAACTAGAGTGGTTCTATGTCTCTCGAAAAAAGATGAAAGAGAAAACTATTAGAATGCGAATCACCGTTGACGGATTACCGTTCCCGTGTGACAACAGAATGCAATTTCCGCCGTTTCTTAAGGATGAAATATCACCGTGGAATCTAGAAGAGCGGACGACGGAAATCACACGTGAACCCCGAACAAA
The DNA here is from genome assembly GCA_028455765.1 of Lasioglossum oenotherae. Classification (NCBI taxonomy): domain Eukaryota; kingdom Metazoa; phylum Arthropoda; class Insecta; order Hymenoptera; family Halictidae; genus Lasioglossum; species Lasioglossum oenotherae. Next base: position 3,811,197 of record CM052300.1, on the reverse strand, counting down.
AGAATCGTCCCTTACCAAACGATTCGAATCTCCGGTTCCCTTGGCTGCTTATTCTTATCCCCTTTCGATGCCAGAGCACCCGAAACATCGGAACGTGTTTCTTCACTTTTCTATCATAGTTTTTCGATCCCCTTTTTTAGTTCCATTGTGCTCTTATGATTGATTTGTGCCTCGTGATGTGAGATATGCGGACGTTCCGAGGCGGACAAACAATTTCTGCGATAACAAACGAGTGCTATTTTTATAGAGCAAGGACTGGAAAATAGAAATTTATGCTGGTCGGTTTTTGAAACCTCTCGGATGATCGTACGCTTTGCTCTATCGCGCTTTGCAGGATGGAGAACATGTTTTCGGGCAATCAGGCTAACTTTGCGATTTTTTTATTAGGAACCTACGAAATATTTTTGTATCAAACCTCCGCCAGCTTGTTTGTTAATGTTTCAGCATAACGTACAAATTTTTTGATAAAGCAAAAATTAAAATTGTGTAGGGCTTTTTATAAAAGTTATTTCTTACATGTTTCTTGTCTTGAATGTCTTGGCAACAGCCATAGATTATAAACTATTACAGTTGCAACGAACAGGGAAAAATACAATGCAACAGCCACCTGCAACAGCCACCTACAACAGCCACTGAACCAGGAAAGTTTCATTTCCTTAAAAGAAGGGCTCGGCTCCTGCAGGCACGCTAAGCGTTTGATCCCCGGCTGAGATAGTATTAAGTATTCATCGCTCGCCGGTGCATTCGTTGCAGGCTCGTCTGAAATATTAATCATTTAATAAGTGAAAAGTGATTACCCAGTATCCTTTGGCTTCTGCTCGCAGGATCAGAGATTCCGGGTAGGCAGCCTTTTGAAAAAAGGAAATTCCTAATCATCTCTGGTGCGGCTGAGTAAACCGAGTCGTAAAACTGATTAGCCGAACGTATTCCTACCTTGAAGATAGTCGGAGACGTTGGACGCGAAAGTTTTTACCTACTTCGTCTATTTTATGGCTGAGAGAGAGAGAGAGCTAACAAATTCAATGGCCAAACCGTTTAGACAATGAATACACCGATAGAGAGGATCGCTCGATACGTTTCACTTTAGATACGGTGACAGTATTCGTTGTCGCGAGCAGTGCGAGCACACGATCATCACGAGGATTCGCGTGTCGACTATGTCCGATGGTCAGTAGTCAATAAATGTCCGCCGGGGATTGAAATTCTGCCAGGCACTAACCTCTGGGAACGAGGATATTCCTCTTTTTTCGGTGTCCTCGTTTCCCGATCCCATCTGCCTCGCGCCACCTAATTTCCTTGCGCCAGAGTCCTTTTCGAAAATCCCCAAGAACGAATCCTCTTACCTAACGCTTTCAGGCTAATTTCGTTCTTTTTTCTCTTGCGGCACCACGGGAATCTGTTTCGGAAAATAGAATGATTTATATACCTTCTAAAAGACTCGTCCAGCTTTTCGAGTGAATTGCAGAATTTTTAGTTTCTCCACTTCTAGAATTACCCTTTGGTTTCGAAACTGGAGATTCGATCCGACCGTGAATTGAAAGAAGTAAACTGGAAAATCTTTTGAAGTTAACCTGCGATGCCGAAAATGACTTTGCCAAAAATACGTTGACGTTAACTGGTCTGTCAGAAGAGAAAGCAGAAACGGGGAGATTTACAGGGTCCAAGTTCTTTCTATTTACCGAAAAAGTTCCTGTGGCCTGTTCTGCTTAAACGTCGGGCAAACCGAGCAGAGAAAAACGTGGAACGGCCTGCGAATGGAGAAGAAGCAGAGGCATCCTCGTGACGGTACGCTAAACGAAATTACTCGGACGGGAGCGTCGTACCGACGAGTGGCCAACGAGTGAGGACTTCAGGTCAACTTCTTTTGGGAGCGTCGCGACGCCGCGCCGCTCTCCTACCAATGAGACTCGCCGACTAATTCTATGCGAGAGCTTTGAAGGGCACCTCTCCGTTTATTCCAATCTCCAGCGAGAACATTTTTCATGTCCGCTGCTTCGAACTTTCAAATCTACGAGATCTCCAAGTTTTTTTCTTCAAATTTTATGTGGAGCGCCGTGCTTTATGACTTGAACTCTAGCCTTGCGAACTTTGAAGGGCTTTGAAGGCTTCTTCAGGGTTCTGCAGGTTTATAGTTCCGGAAACTTTTTGGGATGAAATATTCAAATTCTCAAGCTACAAATCTTCGAATTCCTCAATACGTGATCAGAAACAACATAGATAACAAAGAGATCAATCTCGTCCAGCTTTTGTCAACTTTTGTTAAAATTGATCTATCGCGAGCTTTCACTTTGAACGCACAGTTCCAAAACAGAACAACGGTCTATCCATGTTAGAGTGACTTTCGGGCTGCAGCTCGTATGACAGGCGTGCGTTGATTTACGTGAATATCTTTGGTTTATTGGCGTCGTTCGTGGTACGAGTTCCGTTTGCAAGGGGCCTATAAAACGAAACCGACGCGGTTAACTTCGCCACAGTCTGCTCCTTTCGCGCTGCCTTTGGAAATCAAATTGTTCCATTGTTCGTTCGTACGGTCGTTCGTTCGTATGCTTCATGGTGGTGGAAGCTGGTGTTCGTAGTGTTAGACATTTACGAGCAAACGAGGTCAAAATTTCCCGAGGCCGAAATAAAAAGAACTCGATTCCTTTGTTCGGCTTTGAACGAGTCTGTGCTCTTCGGATCCTTAGTATACCAAAATCAGTGTCCCAGAGAGTGGCTCGCCTGAAATTCAACGAGAGCGTCGTCTATTTTGCTGAGTGTATTGTTGGATGTATTCATATGCCGCGGGAAAAGGCTCCTCTTTTGTTGTATTCGTCTCCATTTCAAATGTTCGCGTCGTGTTCATGAAAGGTTCAAGAATGTCTCTGTCGGACTTAATTTTCTGTCTTCTAAGTGGGTTGCAGAAACTTCTGAAGATCATTCGAAAAAATGATTATTTATGTTCATTGCGTTCATCAAACATTTAAGAATTCTTGTACTTCAATGTTCATTATGTTTCTCTTCTACAATAATCGCTCTAGAAAATGTTCCTCGCGTATGTACAGGGTGTATAAAAAGTAATGGTCGTCCGTTCTAGAGGTGAATCTACACCTCTGGATCGGTGAACATTTCTAAGAGGAACTTGTCGCAAAATTGTTAATAACAAAGAAAATTGTTTTTTACATCACCACCTTTCACTCATCCAAAAAAGCAAAAGTTTGAAAGAAGCCACATGTCGCAAACAAATAGTTATTGAGATATAAGCTGTTAAAGTTCTTGCAAAATTTGATTGTGTAGAATTATACGTATAGATAAAAGTATAGATAAAACTACAGTCCACACGACCGTGTCGATGAGACAGAACATAATCGTGTGCGTGCCTCGACGAACGAAATTTAAAGGCACATTCGTCGCTGGGCCCGTACAACGTCATCGTCTCCCTGCCCATTCGGATCATAAAGAAGTTGCAAAATGTGAAAGAATACCTTATATCCATTGTTAAAGGAATATTAATCCTGTATTATAAAATGTTACCGTACCTCACCGTTCCTCCAGCGGATTAGGCGATATACCTGTAAAGGACGTTATAGCAAGCAAAAAACGCATGCGAGTCTTCAACCCCGACAGATCGACAACACGTGCGACGGACCCATCGAAGCGACGAGCGGATTACCCTTATAAATCACGTCATGACCGTAGACAATGCCAAAAGGAATTGCTTTGACTGTTTCCCCACTTCTAAACATAAACTCCTTCCGACACACTCCCGTCCAATTAACAAAAGCAGCATTTCCCCACCTAAATCCACCCTTAATCATCCATGAAAACCCGAGGTGACAACCGCAGTACTATTTTGACCGTGGTCGGAGTAACTTCTTCCCGTTCGCTGTCACGATTTCGGAAAGTGTATTGTGTAGTATGCAGTAATTGTGTAGAAGTGTGGTGTTTTGTGCTTCATCGTTAATAAGACGTATTCGCGAAAATGGCAGTGTCCACTTTATCCGACGGAGAAACAGAAGATTCTCAAAAATTTGTAAGTACCTATACTTGACATTAGTATTTTATGACACAAGATTAATATTCTCATGTATAACAATGGATATAAGGCATTCTTTCATATTTTGCAACTTCAAATTTATGATTCGAATGGGCAGGGAGACGATCAGGGTAAACTTTACTTTACCAGACTCAAAATTAGTACCTTTCTCCTACCAATTATGATGTAGTTAGTATGTAATCTAGTAGATTTATACCCGGCGCGGACGCAGATCGAAGTTTCGAACCTCTAGGATCAATAGTCAATATTCTTTACAATATTCTTTATTATAAACAATTTTGCGGCAAGTTTCTCTTACAAATGTCCATCGATCCAGAGGTGTAGATTCACCCCTGGGATTACTTTGTATACACCCTGTACAAAAGAATCGCAGATCGAAAGCGATCAAGACAGACTAAAACTTCATCGAAATTTTCTTATTTCATTCCAACTGTGCGACGGAAGAACTCGGTGTACAGAAGTCGATTCTCTCGAAAAGCCATAATTTATTCGTCCGTACGCGTGTCAGGGAAACTTCTGTGTTCGCGTTTCGTCGAACGGGAAATTATTATTCCGCGAACACAGGCTCGAGTTGCGAACTTGCAAATGAGACTGCACGTCGCGACGTCTGCAGCGTCCACAATAAAGTTCCCCGCGGAATCTTTGATCGACGAATAGTTTGATTGTACATAATAGTTTTGATTGAATCGTCTCGAGAATACGGGACTGGTGAAAGAAAGGGAAAGGAAGAGGGCGGTCGATTCGCTCTCCATCATCTTCACGGAACTGGAAATTCGTGGACGCGGGCACGTACAAACGGAGCTTTCCAGTATTGCATGCGAGAAAATTGGCACGGCGAGCATATTCGTTCGTGCACGATTCCCCCGGACTGAATTCGCCTGTAATTATGCGATTGTGTGCGTGAGCGAGCAGCCCGCGGCCGCATGCGGAAAATGAGGGCCGCCGCGGGCACGCGAACCAATACCATAATGCCGGACACGAAACTAGCGTAATCGCGATGCGCCCGCGACCGCACACCGGCTTAATTGCGATAATTTCGACCGTTTTTTCGACAATTTGCTGCGAAACCAATTCTTTCGCCAGTTCCGAATCGCTTTAGTTTTTCGCAAATGTACGTAAAATTTTGCTATATTAAAATTTATCGTTCCTCTGCAATTTCTTAACTGAAACGATCTTTTATTACGATTTTAGAGCTTCTTCAACTTGTCAGCTTCACTTTGTGACGCTCAGGAAGGTTCCAATCCCAATACAACCGGATCTTTTGGGTTACGGGATCTGAAAAATCGCAAAGGATCATAGAACAAAATGTCATAAAACTTATTGTGTTTTGTAAAAAATTGGCTTTGATTTTCTCTTGAGAAAACGAAATGACTTGCCGAACGCTCTAATATGTAACAGCATCTAGAAAATGTTGTCGAATACAAATTTATTGAGATTGCCAGAGAATTGTAATAATTGTGAACTATAAAACCGGTGATTCGACTTTTGAAGTGAAAGCCTGTTCGTCACAGCATTCGAAGGAGGCACGTTACAAGTGCATAAGCAATAGGCGAGCTTCTGGGAAACGATTGGCTGCCCAGGTACGGCGACGGCGGCGATGCAACAGATGCAACAGGTGCAACGTAGGCTCGACTACCGCATAAGCCGACCTGCAGTTCCGTCCTGGCTCGCTCCCGATCTGCCGATTAGTCGACAGATTTCGTTGGTCCCTCAGCTCCATTAACCGCTCGAACACACGAAATCGGTCGATCTATCGATCCCTCCCGGTGAAATTGCCGGCAATAACGTCTTCCACTTGCCAGCAGGATCGTAAGCGAGATTTAATGGAGACGTAAAGGAGGTTATTAAAATGACCTATAGCGGCGCGAACGTTTCTACGGCGATTGTTATACTCTTCGGAACGGTCGGCACCTTTGTATTCGTGATATCCATATACTTCGTAATTGTTATTGTAGTTTTCAGTTTGTTAGCTTTGGGGAAACTATTAGGTATCGTGCTGCTTGATCGAGAGCGATGCTTAGAACATAATATTGACGGTTTAATGTTCCCTCTGCTCTCGAATTTTGGTTTTCCCTCTTTACACGCTGTATTCTCTTTTTACCTTTATAGAGGGTGGTCCGGTGAAATATCTCCTTTATCTATTTATAATGACTAGACGGCAGGTGTTTGTGCAATTTTTAAGTTTTGCTGGCAAATTTCAAGAAACAAATAAAAATCGAATTCAATTCAATTAGTAGGTTGTAATCGTTACAACTCGATTACAATCGATTTTATATTCTAGCATTTTTTGAAAATTTTCTTAATTCTTAATTTCATAATAATTTAATAATAATTCTTGCAGACGCGCGTTAGTCTTTCTCGTCCATCGCCATTTCCATTAATTACCGGAAACTGAGTAATTAAATTACGATTTTTATACACTCGGTTAAAGTAGGGACCCGGACAACGCCACGTCTGTATGCGTGCTTTTAATTAAATTTATCTTTCTTCACGTCCCGAATACTTCGACATTTAATAACAACGGGAAAATTATAACCTCGTTGCGCGCGCAGTCGCTGGAACTATAAACGTACTAGAAAGGAGCCGAAACATTTAATTTTGTGAATTATCTTCCATTCCATGCATATCAACGTCCAATAAAACTGCGACTGTTTACAAAAAGAAAAAAACAAGCAATTTTCTGAATATTCATACGCACTACAAACATCGCGGCAGTATTGAATTATTCCAGAGCAACTTTTCTCTGAATTTACACAATTCGCTGCATCGGTATCGCAATTGCACGGCGCGCACACGGGATAATTAAATCGAGAACGTTCGTACTTTAAAGCGGAGCGATTTCTACGGACAAACGGAGCGCTTAATCATCGTGTACAAGAACGATATAACATTAACAATGATTACAACGATAACTAATGATAATTGAAACGAGGTCTATGTTTATTCGACATATCCCGAACGAGAATTTCGTAAGTTATTCCCCGTGCATTATCGAAGAATATCGTTCGCCGATACCGCACCCCATTCCCGAAGATTATAGTCGCCCCAGCCCTTACGTAACCATGAAATTGAAAGACTTATGGGATTTCCGCCCCTCGACGGGAATTTTACAGTCGATGTACCCGTTGATAATATTACCGTGTCCACCGTGACGGAAAGATATCGTTTTTCTCTGCAAAATGTACACGCACACTTCATGACAATTTATTGCTCGAGTAAATTCAAACTCAATAAAAATTTTCTAGAAATATCTGACATGAGAAGGTTGGGGTCTAGTGATCTTTATTTATAATCGTACCGTAGCAATTTTTGTGTTAAGGACAATTAATTGTTCGGTGCAAAACATTTTAACTTGTACGCTGATTGAAATTGTAATCAAAATTTGTTGCGAGGGGATTCGAAGATTTCAGAGAACAGAAACGGATCGTTGTAATATCGATCCCGGAAGCGCCGAAGTCGAATTCCCACCGAGAGATTCTTATTATTCGGGGGCGGTGGAAGGAGGCGGGATCGTCGATAGTGGCGCGCGATGCAGTAAAGACCATCCGCGACTATTTTTGCACCGGTAGACCCGATCCACGCTGCCGGGTTCACGAAACTCGTCTATTTGGTGCGTCGGTGTGTGCTCATTCACACACGACTTTATCGATCTAAGCTCCAGCTCGAAACACGCGATTCGCGGCAAGCTCAACGACCCGTGGCATGCCGGTCGAAGCAGTTCCGATGCCCAGGGAACCGCGAAGATAAGCGTCCACGGAATAGGGCCCTTCTACATTTTCGCTAACGTTTCGCACACCCTGTTGTCTGCGATCATCCCCTGATGCGTTGCGTTCCGATTATAGGTTTTGCACTCCAAATTCAGCCTTTTGCAAGTCAAATTCAACCTCATGCAAATCAATTTCTTCAATTTGTCAAAGGTTGAAATTGATTCATTTGAAAATTCATAAACGAATTCATGGTGGATTTAAAATGATTTTATCCCTAGACTGGATTGTCTTTTGTTTTCCTCTTCTCTCTTTCGCTAGGAATACTCTTAATGCACCTAATGTACGGCTATCCACTCTTAATGAAATATATTTCCTTTAATTGCACTTTAGCATCGGTACACTTTAATCCAGACGATCCTATGCTATCTCATTCGCTTCAGCCTGAAGTTTATTAATTTATAATAATAGAATTATACGTAGGATATTGTGTAAAGTACACACACACACACACACACACACACACACATTTATCATTGGTTGACTGCAGGAGAAAATCCTTGTACTTTTTAATCGGTCAAAAAGTACGGAAAATTACAAATTATAAAATCTATACGAGGTTTTCCGACAATGTTGCGGCATGATCGAGGAATTTTTACAAGAACTTTCTTCCGGAAGTTCAAGCAGCCTCTGAAAATTACGATTCGCACAGCACCATGCGAAAAACATAAGAAGCGCTTAATACTCGGTCGCCGGAAGTCGCCCGTTGGTCTGTGTAGTTTTTGCAAGAGAAGACGGACTCTTTAAGTATCTCGAAAAAGTTCTCCGGGGTTAGGTCTTAATGCTCTCGAACAAAGTGCAGGCCAGCCAACTGTGCTCTCGAGGTGCTTGTACCATTCGGCAGCGGACCAGAGGAACTTCTCCTCGCCAGCAAGAGCAGGAAAAGCGTGGTCCAGCCCTCCCTCATTTTTTTATTGATATTCTGTGCAAAACAATGCTTGTAGGTCGAAAGATAATCCCCCAAAATTTAAAGTCGCTGACCCCTCATTTAAGGGTAAAACGAGGGTAAACACCCTAAACTTTACCTTTTCCTACGCGGTTGTTAATTAAGATACCAAGATGAAAAAAATATATTAAAAAAAGCTTTTTAAAAACCACGCTTATATTAAAATGCACTGAAAAGAAGAAAATAATTTTTTTAGGTATTAGTGACTATAAACAAAAGCGTGGAGCACCCATAAAGATTACATCAATATAGTTTAGCGCTCCACGCTTTTATTTATAGTCACTAATGTATAAAAAAAATTATTTTCTCCTTTTTAGTGCATTTTAATATAAGCGTAATTCTTCTTTTTAGTCTTTTTTAAATGGAACTCAAGATATAGTATAACTGGTATGAAATAGTAAGATACAGAAACGCATGATATGGAAATACGCGAAATAGAATGAGGGGATGACTCCGAGAGACGACGTCACTAGATGGAGTCCGAAATTGTCCAAAATGGAACTAAATGAACGGAACACCACACTGACTAAGCTCCTTCAGTGCGAAATGGGTCAATGGAGTGGGAACGCGTAGTGGAGTAGGGAGCGCTGGCGCGCGGAGTGGGGATCGCTGAACGCGATGGCGTACTACTGAGTATCGCGCGACGAGGTGTGACGGTTATTATTAAAAATTATTTTTCTCCTAGACGCACAGTTTATTTAAAATTTGTTTTTTAATATTGCATTGTCATTCAGTTCTGAGCTATGTTAAAAGTTTCAAGTCTCTAGCTCATCGGGAAGTGGTTTAAAATTCGATTTCAAGATTTGGCGCATACAACAACGACAACGGCAACATCGACAACGACAACTCAGCAAGCTAATATAAGCGTGGTAATAATAATAATGAAAATACTCGAACTTACTTCTTGCGTACCACATATTTTTTCCGAACGTTTCGGATCATCAGGTCGCGGGTCGCGAATACTAATGATGATCTTGTATTCAAAGAAAACGTCCATCTCCGGCTGCAGATCAGATCCGCGTGAAATATGGTACACGCGCACAACACCTTATGTAAATGATAGTGGTCTAACGATCTCGTTACGTAACCCTGCCACAATGGCGCGACGCTCGATAAACTAATGATGGAACGTTGCCGCTCTCGTGATATGTACACACTTACCCTTGAGATTAATGGCTTCTGAAAAAGAACCCATTTGATCTCGTTGGCTCTGCTGTGAGGAGGAACGCATTTTTTTCCTTGTTGAAAAATCGATCGTACGAAACACTGCCGGAGGAAAAGTAGGGTTCGACGTGGTACAAAAGAAAGTCGGTTCAATAAGGTACCAAAGAAAATAAGAACGGCGCGGGAGGAAATAAGAACAGTGGAGGGAAGTGGGAACAGTAAAATGCAAAAGGGAAGAACGGAAGCAAGGGGAGGGTAAGAATAGAAAGGAAGGAGATTGTGCCTTTGTGGTATGTAACATAGGGCTCCATTTTTGAGGCATGAGAAAGTTTCTTCTGTTAAACGCTGCTGGTTTTCACCCATTAGAAAAGAAACGAAGCACCAACGTGGTTGGTCAAATGCTGCATTATAAAACTGGATCAATAGACTGCGGATCTTTATGCATGTGTGACTTGCGAAAATGTTTGAAAAAACACTGGGATAGTAAATTCGATAGAATGAAGTGCATTTTTTATTTGTGTTGAACCCAGAAACGTCGTTGTAATTATAAATTGGATTTTGTTTCATTCTACTTTCTGATTTGTTTAGTAATCATTAGACTGTGGATGCTTCTGTAAATGTATATTTTTATAGAAAATGGGTAGACAAATGGGACCTAGACAGAAATTTATGTCATGATTAGATGATTCCAAATATATATTTCTTATTTTGCATATTTTGCATAGAGCATATGCTGTACATAGTGCATGTTTTTTGCATATTGTGCATATTTTGCATATTCTCATGTAATAATAATCAAAAATAAATTGCTCTACCGCTTGCCGTTTTCTGTATGAAAGTATGAACACGATCACTGAACTCTGCCGCAGTCTAGTGATCATTTAAAGAAAATTAGAATTGAAATGCAGTAAATATTCTATGGACGCAAGAAGGTGTTACACGTTGGATGCAAAAGAGTATCACCTGCACTTTGGGGCAACGCCGCAGGGGCCAAGAAGCTCGAGCTGCCTCGGTCGCCGAGCAGTGTAAACATGTCGCGTAACCTGATCCCGGGCCAGGCATATCGGTGTGAACCACTACTAATCCAATCGCAAGAACAAAAAAGATTCATTTATTGCACGAAGCGTTCTCGTCGGTACGCTATTTTTTTTAAAGGTCCGATGCTAAAATGGCGGCGTGTCGAGATTCCGCGAGAAGAATTTGCAGGACGGTTTCGGAAGGTTAATGGCCGGGCCAGTGATCCAGGAATCGAAAGGTTGGGGGTTCGTTTGGCGCCCCATCGCCCGTTTCTTTTTTTCCTATAACGATTTAAACTTTCTCCAAATGGAAGACCATCGAAGTATCGGAAAGAGGAGAGCTCGACGAAAGATTATTTGCTCCCGCCTTTTTAAAAGCGGAGAATCGAATATCGAACCGTGGTGCTCTCTCCGACAGCAGATGGATCGGAAGAATTAGAGGATCGGTTGTTAGCGATCGTTCGGCGGAGGTACTAAAAGCAGAATGTATATTTCCGTGGCTCGGGGCTATCGATTTTCGCCGCGGTACAAAACAACATAATTCCCACGAACAACGTAGTCGTGGAACGTTAATGCCGAATAGCCGGTGCTGAATAAAATAAATCGTTGCACGGTTTATATTGCTTTGTTCGACGGGATCACTATGGAAATTCTTGCACAAGACTGTCAACGTTTGCACTCCGAATAATTTTTCAATTGCAATGCCAATTCCCTGCTTTTTTAAGTGTCTTATCTGAAACTTACTTCAAAGGACAGTTCCTTCACTGCTACTTATTTGAAACAATTTTATTTATTAATTATTAGACAGCGAATCTTTATGCAAAATAAAAATTTTCTACCTGATTTTCAGTCAACTGGCGTGAACTAGAACTTTAATTTCTTTCTTAATATGTTTAATAGGTCGAAAATGATATAACAGTGTTTTTAAATTGTTATAATTTTTTCGCTGTGTCAAATTACACCTACTCATCGTTTTATTCAATATAGATCTCAAACTTTGTTGTAATTTTATATTTGTGGAACTTATATATTTTTTTTCAACTAAAAAGTAAGACAATTCGATGTTGATAGACAGCGCATTGTAAACCTATAGTGCATTTTTCCTGTATACTAGTTAGCTTCGAAAATAATTGCGTAAAGAGACTACAGTTTTGTATGAACTTGTAAACGGAGAGCATTTTTTAAATTGAATTATTTATGGTATAATTTCCTTTCGAGGAAGTATTCCACGCTCTCGAGCAAGGGAAACTTCAAAAATTACGTCGTAAGACTTTTCCTCCGCATTTATGTTTGCGCATTACCAATAAGGGAGAGTGTATCCCGCGATCCATCATCCCTTTCGACTAGCGCTGGGGTGTATCCAGTTTCGATCTGCGTCTTCGTCGTTCCACTTGCTCGGAGAAAATGAACCAGCACGAGACGAGTCGAAAAATGAATAAAACGGCTATACGTTCGATAAAACAGAGTTAAACAAAGTTAGATACTAAGCCTTATTGTAACAATCATATATTGCATAATTTGTAATGTATAGACTGCGGATCTTTATGCAAAATAAAAGTTGTCTGCATCTATTGCAAGAAAGAGAAACTGAATTGAATATTATTTCTTCCCTTGATGATTTTAACAGAGGAGAAATATATATTAACTTGTTCAATTTTTTAAATTCTCCAACAATATTGAATTATATCTACTCAATTTGACTACAAATGCATAAAGATCCGCAGTCTAGTAATGTAAATGCTATATAAACCTTATGAAACAGAATTTGGGAAAAATTAAATGATAGAATGTTCCAAGCATCATCGTTCAAATTCAAGGTACAACAAAATACCATAACCATAAGGCTGGACTAAAAAAAAAAGTAAACCAAAGTTCTAATAAGGAAATCATGTTCCGGACACAGAGTGGGAGAATTTGTTCTGAAAGAATTGCATTTCGTGGAAGTAATCGGAATGGTCGAACACGAGAAGGCCTCCATACATGTTTCACATTGACTTTCGATCACATCAAACTCGACGTTATTTACTTGCGGCGAGTCAAGAAACTCTCTATCTCTCTCTTTCTATGACTCTGTTGGTCTTGGAGACTGTCGAATCCTAATCAAAGTTTCCGGTCGGGTTGTTTCAGAAAGCGCGTACGAAGATGAGGAGCAATTCGCCAGGGGCGCGAGATCCCCCGGTGAAACAGACGGAGCCGACGACGAAATTGCTGGTGCTCACAGGCCGGGTCACAAGAACTTCCGCTTGCACAACTTGAACATGGGCACCAACGCGACGAGGGCCTGGAACTCGAGGCTCGGCGGCGGCTTTCTGCGCGGTGCCGGACAGCGGGTCACATTCGACTCCGAGGCGCCGCCGCCGCCGCCCGATACGGGCCACCAGCAAACCATGATCCTTCTCGAGAAACCCAAGGAGGACTGCAAGGTCAAGGTAAGGGCCCTACTCTCGACATCATCGACATTCTTTTTCTTGTAAATGTATACCTTTTTGCCTTGCATATTTCTGGCATTAAAACGCGTTTAGACATATCAACCCATTGCCGTATCATTTTCAATTTACAGTTACAGCGATTAAAACATCTTTATCAGCACAAATGTCGTAGATGAGAAAAGAAAATTTCTGTTTTTTTGTATCGGTGCATTTATTTTAATGCTGAAATATTGATTACAAATGAATCAAATTTTATTTCATTTAAAAAGAAAGGCGTAACATTCATATTTGTTAGACTTTGTTTGAAATCTTCATCAAAATACGGCAAGGAGTTAATAACATGATCTTGAAGTAACCTATGACGACCTCTGATAAATAACCTAAGGCTAAAGGATATGTAAGTCTGAAAGGTTAAATGCTAATATTAAATGTAAGCCATCTGGCTCTTGCTTTTTAAATTATCCTTAAGTGTTCAAAATGATGTCCTTCCACAGATATGCATTGTCTAAAACGAGCGATGACAGATTGTAATGATCTTTCGACGGAAGTCAGAGTTTACATTAAGGTCGTGTTATATCAATATCTCTGAATGCGTTTTAATGTCAACTAGAATATGTAAGGAATAAAATACACATTTGAAAATTCAAAAAAATGAACTTAAAGAAAAAATAAAATTTGCAAAGCATTCACCATGTGACACCATTTACGTCATCGAAACCAGAGGAGATGTTTAGGTGGTTACATTTAGGTGGATCACAATAAATAGAATTGAAAGGGTGACTAGATTATTTTGGAAGTATTCTGCAAGAGTATCATGAGAGTATTCCTCTGCATCTGTGTTCCCCTGAGCACTGGATAGAACTTAGAAGGACCCAGTTTCCACAAACGACGTGCACTCGAAGATAAGAGCGTGCATCGAAGTAAACTAAGCGTGCCGTTATAGAGGAAGGTTCGCGTTGATGGCCAACAAAAGGAAACGCGATAATAAGGAGCAGAACTCGAGAGTATTCGCGCGAAGCATCTTCCTTGTAAATCCAATATCCTTCCTAACATTAGTTTTGGATATTAACTCCCCAGAATTCTAAGCACCTTAAATCCCGAGGACTTCGAACTTCCGTCAGATTTTCGAGGCTCATTACGAACGTATTAATTCAACTAATTATTGTAAAAAGCCACGAAACGTGAAAAATTTCGCGAGAAGAATGGAGAAGAGGCGGTAGAACGATAACCGCGTTACGGCTTCGATCCGATTTGCGGAAGTTGCCATAGCTGGAACTTTTTCCTCGACGTTCGTCCCTTTTATTGCTTTCTTGAAACTTCTTCCTCGCTCTCTCTCTCTCTCTCTCTCTCTCTCTCTCTCTCGTTCTATCGACAATTATCCTGCGATCCACAGGATCCTGGAAGATGAAGTAAACTGCCTCGAGATGATGGCCGTCCCGTGGGAATGGTTTAACGATATTTCGATAATCGCGGCAATCTGATTCGGCCGGTCAATCACTGATTTAAGAGAACGAATATTGAAGGAACTGCAGCGGAACGTGATCTTGAAACGTACATATATTGAGCTACTTACAGTAATTGTTTTATTGCAGTATCTTGAAAATTGACTGAATTACAGTGTAATTTCTTGGAGATGGATCATCTGTAATGAAAAATTGATGAACATTCTGATAGTATACGATTTTATGTGTAAGACATCACCGCGGGGATTTGTAAAAGAATGATTACTAACAACATGAGGATTTATCAACGTGTAACGCCTTCTCATTCTTCTTGAATAAAGAACAGACTTTTATTCGAAAAATAAAATCCTCTTCTCATCTTATGGATAAAAACATGCATCATCAACAGAATATTCATGAGTCTTTTTATCTGAGATGACCCAGCTCTGAGAAATTGCAGATATACTAATCGTGCGACGCCCTTACGTCTTTTTACGAGCACTCAGTGATGAGATTCCTTGGCTACAATTTTTCCTTCTCCTATAAACAATTGACAACAAAATGAAACATTTCTTCCGACCTAGAATAATTCCACTGTATATGATTTTTTTCATTTTATGGATATGAAATTGTTATAATACCTCATACAATACTTAAATGTTTCATAATTGATTAGATACGAACATATTTAATATTGTAAACAATATTGCGAATAATGGTGCAGCAATTTTCGAATGCTGAGGGTTAATGCTGTACCTAAACAAGAAAAGGGATGCGTCGAGAATCATAAAAGTTTAAGGAAATATTCAGTCTGATCACTGGCTGGCCCGATCCCCTGCGAATCCGCGCGCGCTAAAATCAGCGTTTAATTCGTTGGCGGATGAAAAGCTGTTGGGGCCCGCCTCCTTTATTGCCTCGTAAACGTCCTCGACGAAACGGCACTGCACCCGGCTGTCAACTGCAGCCGCGACACCGCGGTTTCATTCAGTCCGATTCAATCTTTCTGCCTGCATCGCGCGCGTCTGCGTCCCACGCGTTTCCTTTTGTTTCGCAGGACAGTTTGATTCACGGGACGCATCAAAATCTCCTGGTCGTCTATGGATGCATACACGATCCCGTCCCAATGAATGCGAAAGCGCCGATGCAGCATAATCTCACGCTTTTGCACAATCGTTTGCGTTTTTCGACCAGCCATAAGTCAAATCTTTTGGAAAATTCAGTTGTTTAGTTTGCGCCTGGTCCGCGCAGTGTGCTAAGACGTGATATGATCATTATTCTCATGTAGGCAATGATTTTTCTTGAATCTTCAACCATTTTCCATTTTATATGATTTTCTTAATTTTACTTTCAGTAGTTTATGAAAATATTAAATACGTTCGGTAATTTATTGAATACAAATTTCATAGTGCAACGAATATTTTGAATAATGGCATAAGAATTATTAGTAAAGTGGAGCGGGGTAAGTCCGTCTACTCGCTTAAATCAACCAATGCCAAACAGTCACGTGCGAGGTACACGTACAACTTTGAGGTTACCCTAAACATGCAATAGTTTACAAGTTATTAATATATTCTGTATTGTTAGTTTAGATAAATGCAACAAATATTGATGTAGGTTTAGATTAAATAAACCGTTTTTATTGTACTTTTTAAAATTTATTCAGAAAAACACTAAGATGCTCTTGCCCCGTAAATATTACTACACAGGGCAAGTCCGTACTATCACGGTGGGGTAAGTGCGTACTGTATGGGTAACTATAAAACTAAACAATATATTTAATGCAACAAACAGCATTCTGTAGCAGGCTTGATAATAATTCTTTTCTTGCCCCGTAGCACTTGAAACAAGGTACGAAAGCATTTTTAAACTTTGTTTTAATATCACTGTATCCCCTTTCATATTTCAGCATAAAAGTATTTGTTTGCTTAAAAATGGATAACTAAACAATATAATTTAATGCGATGAGAAGCATTTTATAGCAGGCTTGTTAATCATTCTTTTCTTGCCCCGCGTAGCACTATTTTTAACCCTCAGAGACGCTCTTGCCCCATTTTCGGAGCAAGTGCGTCCTAGTTGACACTTTGTACAATGTCCTATCAAAATGATAATTCTCAAGCAAAATTAGAATCCTACATAATACTAATTCATCAGTAATAATTGTGGCAAGAGTTTGATACTAAGAACGTTAAGTTTTTACGTACCAGACTGAAGATACATCAGTTTAAAGTCCAACTTATAGGAATTATTAGTACGAGAAGTAAAAATTCAATTCGATAGTTGGCTTTAAGATGGCTTTAAGCGTCCGAAAAATCAGTTGGCCAGTTTCTGTGCGCGATCCAATGTGCATTAGTCGGCTGGGGGCGTTTATCGCGATCATTTTCCTGTCATAACTTTCTCCCGATGATCGATGAATCAATCGCGCGCGCGGGTCGTTGATCAAGTCACGACGAAACCGGAATGCAATCTCATCACCAGTTGAGCGTGCCAACCTATATACGGGTGTTGTTGCGTCGTGCCTGCGTCTTGAACGCGTCGATATGAATCGAGCTTAAGGGCACATTCCAATCTGCGAACCTTCGGTCGGTAGAATTCTTCCGAGCCTCTCGAACATCGTCAAAAATGTCGAATATTGTCTTCAGATTCAAAGTCTTTCCGACTACAAGGGCCTGCAAGAATTCGACGTTTTCCACCAAGAGAAAAACGAGAAATTGCTCTCTTAAATCTTTTAGATTTAAAAACTAAATAAATACAGTAACAATTATAGTTCAAATACACACACTTTTATTCGGGTGAAGTACCACTGACGATTAATGAAGTTACATTTATTTTTCTTACCCGTATACGATGAAAAATTCAAAACAATAGTGATTCTGGGTTACTGGGTTAAATACGGAATTTCTTAAAATTTTCAATTTCCGAACTAAATTCCCCTAAATGATCGAAGTATCACGGTGAGCGACGCTCCGACTCTAATCATAGAATTGTTCGCGTCCTTTCGGCGCAAGGACGTCGCGTATGTACATATATCTGGTCCCGGTGGAAAAGGATGGTTCGCGGGGCCAATAGAAACTGCGGGGAGGGAAAGAGACTAACATAAAGCGAGAGAGAAAGAGAAAGAGAGAGAGAGAGAAATATAGAGAATAGAGATATGTATAGGCAAGCGGTGTGGATGATGGACAGTGTTTGCGGAGGGTGTGGCGGCTCGACAATTAGGGTGCGCCCAGGCAAACACTCGTTCGCTGTCAGTGCCGGCCCTTGGCACAGTATGTCATCTTCTTGAACGCCGAGAGGGCTAATCGCGGGCTCGCACGTATGCCACGGGCTCGCGAGTGTTCCTCGAGCTCTCGAGCACCGTCATCGACGACACTTCGACTACAGACCTAACTCAGACACTACTACACTCTTCTACACCCCCGTTTGAGCTTATTATTTTCAGAGTCTTCGAGGATTTCAATTTTCTTCCGCGATCTCCGCTCTTACATCTTCAGTCTCGAGAGAATACAGGCTCACACCTATCATTGGACAGTGGATTTTATGCATTTATGGCAAAAATGAGTAGATGTACTCTCTTCTACACCCCCGTTTGGTCTTATCATTTTCAGAGTCTTCGAGGATTTCAATTTTCTTCCGCGATCTCCGCTCTTACATCTTCAGTCTCGAGAGAATACAGGCTCACACCTATCATTGGACAGTGGATTTTATGCATTTATGGCAAAAATGAGCAGATGTAATTTAAAACAGTGAAGACATTAGAAGAGTTTAAAAACATTGTATTATTTTCAGCCTGTGAAACATATTGAATAGGAAAGTAATTTTCTATTTCGCTCCAGTTTGTTACAGTGCAGGTAGAAAATATTTATCTTGCATAAAGATCGGCAGTCTGGTGATCCAAAACGTAGAATATCGTCTTCGTCTTCGAGATCTAATTATTTCGGTATGCGATCTCGAAATTGCTGCAAGATCCTCGCTGCTGCATTCTCAAACTAGCTCCCGAGCCTCCCGAGATCCGATCTAAAGAGCTACGATCATTCCGACCCCGCCGATCGTCGTCAAGAATATAGAATTCTGTCTTGAGCTACATAATTCGATTGTTCGTGGGTCTAATTCAGGAATACCTGGAAGCTCCTTTATACAGGAGGTGCACAAGCCTTGAATCAGTTCTTCAGACTCGGAATCTGCCTGCGGCAGCCAATATTCGAGCGATAACATCGTGTCTCGTGCAATATCGTCGCGAAGGGTCTAATTCGCAGGGCCAACAACTAAACGCATTCTGAAAGCAACCATCCGGGCTCCTGTGCCAAAGTAAGTACATATATCGTATTTGCACTGGCAACCAGAGTCGGCATCAAGTCAGACGGCAAATTACCCAGCGAACCGTTCGGTCGTGGTCTCGCGACTCGAATGAGATAATTGAGTAGGTTGACGACAGTGAGCATCCAACGTTATTTTCTTGTTCGACGAACGGTCCGGAGGTATGTTCTGTTAGCGGAGAAAAGTATGCGAATACCTTTGGACATTTTCTACTGTTCATTGTTCCTTCTTCAAGCTTGATCTTAACGTGTTGCGCTCACGAGGATCATTCTTTTTCTCCCTGGCCGTAATAGGAAGCGTAACGAGAACTTTTCGCAACGAGTGCTTTCCACGGCCGAACAATAGACTGGCTATCCGAATCGTTAATTGCTCGCCTCGTTCCATCCCACGATCGTCCCAATTTCAACCTTCGATCCAACCGCCCACGCCTCTCCAAAGAAATCCTGTCCTTTTTCGCGATGGTTCTACGCGATTGGCTGAAACGTGCCAGCGAAACTTTCCGGGAGACGAGGCTCGAGGATCCTTTTGTTTGGAGAATTGTTGCATTGTAAAATGAGGAGCTGTTAGGAGCGAAGTCCTTCGAGTACTTCGTTACTTTTTCCTGCTGATCGTGATGTCTCCTCTTGCTTTAATTGGTAACTGCCTCGTCGATAAATTCTTAGCGGAGGAAGTGGTGCTGCTTGAATCAGTTGTAACTTTCTCGGAAAAAATCGGACGATGGCCTTATTAGGCTCATTCTACAGCCTCTAAAACCTCTGTTCCCACATTCCAGTAATGCTTTATTTTTCTCAACATCTGTATTAATATATAGAAAAGGTGAAATGCACCCCTGCAGAACTTAGACATTTTTTGTGCTTCATAATTCAAGTCCTCTCTTTATAATGTTCTTCAATGTTCGACGTGCGATTTTCTTTCGCCGTTTTATGGCTCTTTGAACGATGAGTTATACCTCATTATCGATTCCTCATTTGAAGGGAACAGTTTGAGCTAGTTCGTGAACTCGACGTTGTGGAGTATGATTAAACAGAATTTGACCTAATGAAGCCTGCGCTCCTGATTGGGGCGAGGTAAGGGGTCTCTTTTGATCGTTAATCGATTTTGTTCGACGTCGAAAGGGATCGAGAAATGCAGCGGTTCATCCGGCAGAAGTCTAACATCGATCTAAGCTGGGTGTTGCTCGAATTTCCCGCGTCGAAATAGCCAGCGTTGTTTATCGGCCGGGCGTAATTGCCTTAAAGTTATTTGAATAACGCCGATGGGAGCGAGAACGATGGGCGATTCCGAGAACGGGGCCGTTAAAGCTTGTTATTGGCTGCTCGTTCCAGCCGCTGAAAGGGACCGTGCATGATCGATCGAACTTCACCGACCGCCTCGATCGATTCTTCGCTCTTTAGTCTTCGTTTTCTCTTGAAGAGAGCACTGTGTGAAATGCAGAGACAGTACTTTATTTTAATGTTATTCTTAATTGATCATGAGATAATAATATGTGTAAGCATGTTATGGAAAAAATTGTTGGCCCTCAAATCCTTATACAACGTAATATATTAAAAAATAAAATTTTTATTGAATTTTTAAGAGTATCAAAAGTATATTCTGGTATAAACGGCGTAAGGGAAACCGAGAAGTATGATTAAACATGATTGAACACATGTTCTATGTGTATGGACACTTTACATACCTCAGAATAAAATGTTTTTACAATCATGTGAACAACAAAGCCCTTCTACTCGATAATTTCATAGGGCGGATATTAGAAATGCCCTTGTGGATTTTAACGAGTATGTAGGTTCAATGTCGTCCAACGATTTTTTAAACATTTTCACCTCGCTGGGGCCCCAAATGAGAACCAAGGTATGCATGCGTTTGTCACTTGATACGAGACTGTCGCGCGCCTGTGTGACGTACGCAACGTACACTTTTGTTAGAAGTGTTGCAGCATTTCAGGCGGACTTTTAATTGTTAATAACTAAATAACGAAGCCGAAATCGCAATTTTTTTATTCTTCATTTCCGTCTTATATTATCGTCGAAAACCACCCCTTAAATTTTCTCCCACCTGTAGCTAAACACCCTGTATGTATACATATAGACCAAATGACAATACACCTAAATTCAGTTTACATTTTTTTCAGTATTCATACAGTTTTGATTCCATATTTCATTTCGAAATTTCAGCAGATAATCATTAATCAACTATTCGATTGACGATTAATAATCGTTAATGAACATAAAAATGTAATCGTTAACCGCAATTAACGATTAATAAGTATTTAATCGTTAACCGCAATTAACGATTAATAAGTATTTAATCGTTAACCGCAATTAACGAGTAAACTAGGATATTAATCGTTAATCGTGATTAACGATCGAAGTAGAAAAGTCGTCAATCGTTGATTAAATTTTTGCCCAACTCTGTCACAAAGCATATCAAAATTCTCGATGATACATACAACAAGCTTATCTTCCCTCATCAGCATCGAAGCAACATCCACAATTTCGACGTCACAGGCGACGCCGAGCCCCGGCGGTCCCCTGGCAACCCCTTTTTCAACCATGTTGAGAGAGCTTTCGCCAGACACGGTGAAAGCCGCGTGCTTAAGCGGCTGAAGTGGTCTCTCTGGCACATTTATCATCCTAATTTCAGCCATCTTTCACAGAAGTTTCGCCGGCCGATCGATAGAACCTTCCCCGACAAAGGGTTGTTTTCGAAAAATCGAAGAACCGCTTACGAAACGTTGCGAAACCTTTCGCAACAATGCCCTCGTATTAATCCAGTTGTCGAAGCTCGATAGCGACCAGTGTGTGTCCTTCGGAGACCACCGGGATATATTCAATAGCCACTATCGACGGCGTACAGCATTCTATAACTGACCATTGTCTATCGGACCCTTTGAACAGTTTCTAGGGGCTAGTCCGGGATCCCACCAAGTCAATTATTCCCCTTTATTTCGTTCGAGGGAATTCCAAGTACTACCCAAGTCGTTATAAACCTATTTTCTGACCCTTTGCTGCTTTAGATACCGCGCTGGATCCTTTATAAACTTGGTTGCTTCCCTTTCTTCGTTTTAGCTATCCCTAAAAGCTGACGAAACCGTTCTAGAGCTATCTTCTAACTCTCTGTGCCTTCAATTGACAATTGGGGATTAGGTATGCACTTCCACTGGCGGAGACGATCGACTTTCTTGCTTCCAGGAGGCTCTGAAATCCATCTGAACGATCGTAAATCCTCTTCACTGCCTTTCAGTATAATTGGAATTCTTTTCCAATCGGTGATTCGGACAATTAATCATATGGTCGACTTCCTTAGAGGAGTCTCTAAAATTCACCTAAATCATTATTAATCGATTTATTGTCTTTAACAGTTTACATAATATTGAAATTGTTTGTGAAGCTATGGTTCGTCAGGAACGATCTAGGGTATCTTTGGGCTCCTGAATGGTTCTTGGTCCGTTCTGGTGATCTTCCAGCCCATGAAAAAAGGTTTAAGGGATTCAAGGTGGGCGTGCAGATGGCAGGAAGGCTAGAAGTACGGCAATAAGTCAAAGAAGAAGCAGAGGTGATCTAAGATGGCCTTGGGGTTCAAGGGTTGTACCTTTCGTTCAGCTGAATCCAGATCAATGGGGCTAGGATGTTTGAAAATACCTATAGAGATAGCGAGAAGCCACTTGGAGAAGTTGGGTTGGTCTCGGAGGTTAGCAGAGTTCCCTGAATAGATTTACTTTTACATGGAAATCCAAGGAATCCTCAGATTCTGATCAACATTTTTCCAAACCTACTATTTTGATTGAATGCTGGCAAAAATGATTTTCAAATAAGAGGTAACTATGAGCCGACACGTGATGGAGGGATTACTATGATTTCAGAGGCACAGTATCCATGGGATGCACGAGGAGGAGAACGTTGTGAGGCCACACCAGGAGATGGCCAGCCTGTCCGGCGATGAGAAGGACTATCTTATTGCGGTGGAACGCGGTGATGTGGCTTCTGTCAGACGGTAAGCCTTCCAGTTTTAACATTTCAACAATAAATACCATCTACAATTGCTGGAGACTCTGAAAATAAATGAAACATGAAACACTCCAAAGATCAATGTAACATCCATCTACAATTGTCGAATTTGTCTAACACGCTGCAGTAATCATGAAAAGAGAAGATAGAGTTGATTGTCTGGCTAAACAAAGGTAGATACTACTGTGCATGCCCTTCCAGCAATAATTACTATTATATTAGGTCGTTCGGGAAGTATTTTCGTTTTTCTAAAACGACCTAACATATCACTGAAAGATATACAGCTGCAAAAAACAACTTAACAAAGACTATTTGCAATAATTCACATTACTATCTTCTCAACAAAACAGTCTACCACAAGAACAGGATAGTATTCCTACACGTGTCGATCTTGTCGCTACAATCTCTCCGCAGAAGAAACACCCATGATTGCTATACTATG
Source organism: Lasioglossum oenotherae (assembly GCA_028455765.1). NCBI lineage: Eukaryota > Metazoa > Arthropoda > Insecta > Hymenoptera > Halictidae > Lasioglossum > Lasioglossum oenotherae. The sequence goes on along the minus strand of CM052300.1, from coordinate 3,787,643 downwards.
CCCCCCACACAGATAAGACCAGGCCTGCGTTTAATCGTTCGCGGACGAGACGCACGTGCGTCCATACGCCGTCTGTTTCCCTCGTTACCGCCATTTGTGGAGGAGCACGTGTCCGCCGAATATAGTAAACGTGACATGTCACATAAAACAGCCTCTTAAAAAGGGATATCAACAGAAAATTTTCTTTTGTCTTGCCGGTACAGCTAAATGCTTTTAACCCAACCCTTCTGGCTCTTGTAAGCACGCGTTTCCTCGAAAGCCAAGCCTTGTTACGTGACAAATCTTTCATTATTCCATTTCGAGATCTCACTTCTGGGCCAGGAATGAATTTGTAAATTTCAGAAAATTGTTCACACAGGCTCGTGCATCAGGAACGCGTTAATTTTCATACGATTTATAGTCGCGCCGCGCAGGAAACAACGAGAGTTTGCGAAAATGATAAAACGTCGCCGAAGTATGACGGTTATCCGAGGTCGTCCGTGTTACAGGGTCTTGTAAATGGGCTTTCATTGTACCGCGGGTCCCGTAGAGTGTAAACTTTCATCCGGCGAAAAGTACCGAAAATTAGAGTACCGTTTTCATTGCTTTCAAGCGCATTGATCGTGCCCGGGGACAAAGAGCAGGCGAGAGAGCACGCGGTATCGTTGTTTCTATGCAAACGAGCACGCCCCGGATGCATCAGCTCGATGCATGTGCAACGCTGTTCGAAAAATCTGCGCACACCCTCTCGATTACAATTCTCGTAAAATTATTGCGAAATCACTGGCGAATTTCATTGGAAATTCTATTCAGTACGTTTACCACTATGTGTATAGGGTGGTCCACCTAAAAACAATTTTTTTTAACGCAATGTAAATGGTATCGCAAGGTGAATGCTTTGCAATTATTGTTTTATTCTCAAGGATGTCTCTTTCTGGAGTTTTCAAGGTAATCGATAATTGTTATCTTGTAAATGTATATTTTTTCCTTGTATATTCGCATTTAGATATATGAATAACATAACCATTTTTTAATATTGGGATTTTTAATATTGCAGGATGTGAAAAGAATTTTTTCGATAATATTGCAATTGGTCGGAATTGTAATGAAAATAATAAAAGTTGCAATTTACAACTTTTTTAAGTGGCCGTATATTGAAAATTTAAAAAATACGTTTTGTAGGTCTGTATTAATTATATGCATTGTAAAAATTTAGAAGAATATGTTTAATTGATACACAGATCTTCGAAACGTGTTTTCTAAATTTTCCGTATAAACGAATTCTGACAACTTGCAGTTAAAAAGAAATGTTTACACTGTGTAGCAAACCATGGTCCAATATTAAAACGTTATCATCCTTTTAAGAGTGTCCGAATATTAGTGGAAGTCGCTGTATTTGTTAAAGGATGGGATATGGTGTATATCGTCCGACAATATTAATTTATCCGACGGATTGACGAGTAATTCGAGCTGTTTGGCAACTTTTGAACGGCGGTGTAGATCTGGTACGGGTTAAAGAGGACGAGAAATCCCGCGGGAGAAGGTCAAAGGCGCGGCGGATGTCCCAGTAGCGCGTCGACAAAGGATCTAATTATCCAACGAGCGATCCGAACGGTCCCGAAACTTCCAGGAATTCTTACCGGCTAGGTGCTCCTGACGCAATTAATACCGATTGCGATGCACAGGAAACTTTCAGCGGCCATGGAATTCTCATTTGGCTCGGGCGCGGATCTACTCGCGGGCCGAAATACGTTTGCCAAGCCGATTTGTCGGCCTCGTACCAGGGAATAATACTGGAACGAGTGTCGCCCCTGACAAAATCCGCGCGGACCGATCCCCGATGCAATAAGCTCCGAGATTTGCTGCCGTGTGCCATATTCTTTGAGATTAGGAAGCCTCTGAACACTCCGCCCCGAACATCGAGCTCGAGTTTTGATTGCCAAAATCAATTTTACCGCCGAACTTCCTCATTCCGATACTCTCTTCTCAATTGTAACTCGACAGGAAGTTCTATAAGATTGCTGAGATCAGTCTGAAATTTTTTGAAATAGTCGATTTAATATGGGAAATGTTGTACATTTATTCTTTACTGCACTGCTACAAAAACAACAGCAAGTAGAAATAGTCGGTATTGGCCAGACACCTAGACATCTAGCCAGTAAAACATTGTCCCACATTTCCGTTTGGTTTTGTTCGTGGAATCGTGTCTCCCTTGGTTGCGCTTCTAATTACTGAGCAGCCCATATCATTTTATGTGCTCATTTTTTTCGCGATGTCGCATGTTCTTCTTCAAAATTTAGTCTCCGAGTTGATTACTGAAATTATAGTCGCTAATTATTTAGAGAGTGTCTCGCGAGTTGTTCGCCGACTGAGGATTTTGCTTATTTACGACACTCTCTTGATGTAAAACGCGGTAGAATATCAGGATTTACAAAGTTTAATGAGATTTCTATCGTCGTTGAAACGCGGTAAAACGTTGGGTAATAGGGTGAAGAAATTTCTTTCTCGATTCCAATTTCGATAAGCCTGTGTCGACGTGCATTTATAATACACATTCGATATCTAATCGAGTTTTTGATCCTTTTCATTATAATTCCTTCTACGAATATAAAGTGTAGACAAAATACAAAAATATTAGGTTGGAGAGAAAGTTCTGTCGTATTTTAAATAAGCAGGTAATTTTGGTGATAAATCAAAAACACATGTTGCCAGTGAGTAATTGGGAAACAGAAATTGACAGGTTGTCTGAAAGGTGGCAAATAATAATTATTATTGTTACAAATAATGGAAATTAAATACGACAGAACTTTCCAACGAACCTTAATAGAATATTTTCCGCGATAGAAATATTGTTCGTCTACCAAGGATAAATTGTTCTGGTTTGGTGAATAGATTAGCGCCTCATCAGAGGGTTCATAGTGTCCAGAGGCCTCTGAGGTTAGGTTATCAGGTGCTAACGGAACGTAGATTGCCAATGACCATAACCTGGTTGTTTCAGGATGCTGCGGGGCGCGCAGGAGACCGAGATGAACATCAATTGCGTGGAAGCTAGGGGAAGGTCGGCCCTTCTGATCGCCATCGAGAACGAAAACCTGGAGATGCTGGAGCTGTTGCTGGAGCACAAGGTCGACACGAAGGACGCGCTTCTTCATGCGATTTCCGAGCAATTCGTCGAGGCGGTGGAGGTGCTTTTGGAACACGAAGAGACCCTTCACAGGAACGGGGAACGTCACGTTAGTCGCCTTCGCAAATTGCACAGATGTTAAGCGATTACCCTTGTCCACGTTGCTACTTTCTCATCAGCATCTGTTTCCCTTTATTGGAATGCCGATTCAGCCAGTTTAGCGTCGGACGTGACTCGTAATTACGACGCGATTGCGTCCGCCCCAATCTCTTTTCACTTATCGAAATTCCTGCTTCAAACCCCGCTGCTAACATGGGAAAATTTATGATTTGGATTGGCAAAGAATTATAAAACTTTTGGGGCGTGCAGCAATTACTCGGGTGCATGTTACGCATTTTGACCTACTTTGCCTCAGAAGATTGGATGTCCAATGAAATCACCATAGCATCGACAATTCGAATTATTTCCAAACAAAAATTTAAAGAGAACTACTACTTAAAGGTAGATTTAACCTGAAAGGTTCGCGGGTTTCCGAAGAAAAATTTACAGAAGTTAGGGTTTTTGTTCGGTCTTTTTAACTGGTAACTTCTTAATCGAGGAAAAAAGTTGGAGGTTCCGAGGAAAGTGGACCGAGTCCGGTGGAATAGCGAGCCAGTCTCATCTTCGGCAAAGCTTTGAAACGTGTCCGAGCGTTGGCATTCAGAGTGGACGTGGGGAAATGAAGAAAAATAGTAAAGAACCAAGGCGCAAAAGCGACGCGGGATCCGATGGGTTTAATTTAATCGGCTTTCGCTGGGAATCAGCTTACGTGGAACTTCGGGAATAATTGTTGGAACCGACCTCCGGCCCAATGAGATGTTTGTTGCATTGCCCTCGCGAGATATAAAGTCTCTCGTTAACGACGTTGCCGGTTTTCGAGTTGTCTTGAACATTTCATTCGTCTATACTTAGTCCTACAATTTTTTCCATTATTCGCTTTAAGCGGATGCTGTGCCATACTTTTGTGTCGACGGTACGGAGCCTAGAATTTTTAGATCTTTACTGGACTGTGAATTTTTATATGCTCACAATTAATATTCAATCTAATATTTCTATTGAATCTTAGGATTGTTAGAAATGTTCTCGAATTTATTTTTAATAGTAACTGAAATCCTCTCAGGTCCAATTCCTAAATAAAAAAGACTCCTTCGCAATTCACACTTTTGAAGGAAGTTATTCGTTTTTAGAACGTGTACGAATACTTTGTATTTACACCCATTGTATATACATGTATATATTTTAGAAGAGTGGAATAATAATACTAGTCGGTTGTATTATTCCAAATCTGCCGACGAAAGCGAACAATTTGTCAACGTAAACACCGGATTAGTTTTTTGCAGACTTAATGGCCATCGTGTTAGCAGCTCGGCCGATGATATTTCGATTCAAAATAATTATCGAGAGCCGACGGGACGTCGAGTGCTCGCAACGGATAAATTTTAATCCTTTGTGCTCGGAGCGCCAAGCTGGTTGACCCCGAATGATAGCGTTCCGCTTCATATGCCAATTCAATTGGCACCGACATCGAGACAGTGCTGTTCTGTATTTTAATACGTCGTCTAACAATTGTTCGTCCGTCTCAGAGCGAAAAGCGTATCACAATGCGAGCCGCTCGTTTGCCAAATCGATTAATTGCGCAATATACAAAATATCGTGCTTAGTCTTCTAATTAATGCTGGTAGCACCTTGCACTTTCGTTCATTTATTCACTCATCCAAATCGAATGTTCATATAGTATTATTGATTTCTTTTATTTCATTATTCAGCTGACATTTTCTTCTTCTTTTTAATGCGTTCAGTTTATATTCTCTAATTTATCTTTTAAATTCATTTAGAACTTTAATTGTGGAATGGTTGAACTTTAGGGATTGATCTATGTATCTACAGGGTGTTTCGTTTATCTTTTAACGGAAATATCTTGTGACGCACTGAAGTTACGAAAAAAATTTTTACAAAAATTGTTCGGTATGAAGTATACAATCATATAGTCTAATTTTTTTAGGACTACAATGGTTGGGAGGGGGATTTCAAAGTCAAATTAAGTTTCTTATATGGAATGTCCTATTTGTTATACCATAGATCAATGGAGTATCAAATTCTGAGTATAATAGTGTTGACCTTTATAAGTTCTAAACCTAACAGTTAACGAGATATTATCGAAGCAATTTTCTTTCTTCTTTGGATAATATCTTGTTAAGATTGTTTCCATTTAAAAAACCTAATTTGACTTTAAAATCCTCCCTCTCCACCATTCTAGTCTTCAAAAAAATTAGACTATACGATAGTACCCTTCATACCAAACAATTTTTGTAAACAAATTTTTTTCGTAACTTCAGTGCGTCACAAGGTATTTCCGTTAAAAGATAAACGAAACACCCTGTAGAGGTAAAATATCAACAAACTATGAAACTGGTTAATCGCTTTGACCTGTGAACGGCTAGCAATATCGCTCGCAGTGTACGTAAATGGAAATTATGCTTGCCCTTTCAGAGTTGGGAAGCCGTGCCGCCAGACACAGCCACCTTCACACCAGACATCACACCCCTAATTTTGTCCGCTCATAAGGACAATTACGAGATTATCAAGATCCTTCTGGATCGCGGATCCATTCTGCCTATGCCTCACGATGTCCGTTGCGGGTGAGCGATCTTGATTTACTCAAATTCTGCTAAAGTTAATTCAATTCTCACCAAAAAAAATCCGAGATAAAATAGTCGCCAACATTAAAAATTATAACAGAATTGTTAAACTTGATCTACAAAATTCAAACTACTTAAGTTGGATCTTTTCTAATTCTATTCTCAACGAAAAAATCCAAGATACAATAATCCGCACATTCAAAGTTATAATAAAATTATTAATCTTGATCTAACTACTTTTCTAATTCAATTCTCAACAAAAATGAAGAAAAATTCGTAAAAGCGTAACATTGAAGGACAGATAAAATTGCAAGAGCTCAAGGTAGAAGGAGGACCCGTTTAAATCGCAAAGGTTAATTAAAAAAGGTGGTATACTGTTGAAAAATGTGTTCCGCTGCTTTTGAATGCCGCGACACGGACAGCACAGATAAATTTTGGAGTTTAACTACGTATTTTACGAACAATGAAATTATACCCATAAATAATGGAAGGAAAGCGTAGGCGCGCAGGTCTACAATCGCTCGTTAGATATACCATTTCAGTCCGATTAATTCCCCCGACCTGGTTTAGCACCTTGCCCTTGCAATCTTCGGAGCAGCCCCCGCGTAAACTAATTAAGTTGAGGTAGATGCGCTGCGAGAGAGCTACCCTATCACGCTGAAATTTCACCCCGCGAATTAAATTATAGGATTTGTCGCATACGATAAACCCTCAACGAGATTGCTCATTATTACTATAATTAGTCGCGGTCTTCACTTAAAGCAGGAAAAATTAATTGAACGCATCATGTGGAAACTAGACGAGCCTTCATTAAAGAGTCTTCATTAAATAGTCTTCATGAGAGATTCTTAAATAAAATCTTTATTAATGATATTTTACAGTGAATCTTTACTAAAATCCTTTTGAAGAGAGTCTCTAATGAAGACTTTTTAAGAAACGTTTTGATTAAAAACTCTTTGAAGGACGTCTTTATTAAAATTGATGTAGATCGTGTTATATAAGAACATGAATTTAAATTATTCTGGCAGCTGCAACATATGGTAAGCAGACTGGAGTGTGGAGTACGAAGTACAAAATTGCTAAGAAAAATGTGAGGTATAAAATATGAAATAAAATTAGCAACTGAAATGTGAAGTATAAAACACGAAATAAAATGTAAATCATAAAATATGAATTATGGAATAGCACGGCGGTACGAGAGTTAAAATCGAACTGCTTGTGGAGAGGAGGGAGGTTCAATAACTGGCGTGCAGCTATTGGTGGGAAAGTGGCTAGTGTTCCCGATGTTTATATTTGTTTCTGTCATTGGCAGGTGCGACGAATGCGTGACGTCCAGAAAGGACGATTCCCTGAAGCATTCCAGAAGCCGAATCAACGCCTATAGGGCGCTGGCTTCGCCGTCCTTGATCGCTCTATCCTCGAAGGATCCGATTCTGACCGCGTTTGAACTGTCCTGGGAACTTCGGAGGCTTTCGTTCCTCGAACACGAGTTCAAGTGCGAGTACCAGGTGAGATCTCGGTTAAAATCAAGTTGTTAATCTAATCATCATAGGGTAAACTGTAACATACAATGATTGGCACTCTAAGCCAAAATCGTAGTAAAAATCTTTTTATCTTTTTTTAAAATGTTTAAACGAGCTTAACTTGCTATTATTATAAGCTAATAGAGATTTTTCAGCAAAATCAAACACTTTTACGAGTCATAAATCTGTTATTATAAAATATATTGAGTGAATAACAATCGTAAGACAAATATAGTGCAGTCGTAGTATGCAGATATAGTTTAATTTAATTGAACGAGGTGCTTCTCTTTAATATATGCTTCTTAAATAAGAGAAAACTTTTTGGCCATGGCGGTACATAGCGCCATAAATATTTCGGGAGATACAACTCTTCCGATATTCGAGTTGAAAAGTTCGTTTTGTTGGCAACGGGTAGGAGTGGAAGACCAGGAACCACCTCGAATATTAAGTTTCACCCTCAGACTGCCGGAGCCTTCTAACCATTCTACCTGGTAGGCTGCAGTAACTTCTGATTTATACAAGAATAAATCATCGGGCGGTCCATTCGCGACATGCTGGCCAATGCTTCTTTCTGCTGCCTCTTTTCTGAGCCATCTCGGATTTCACTGTTTGGCAAGAATCCAAAAAAATTATTGATTTACCCTCCGCGATCGCTGTTCGCACGGGAACAACGAGCTCGCTAAAATATCAATGTATGGTGTCTGCACAGGATGGTTCAAATAAAAATAGTCAGCTCAATGTCTTTTTTCAAATTTTAATGTCTTTTTTTGTATAATTACATTGTACTATTTTTTGTTATTGCTAGATTCCGAATGTTTGTGCAAAATAAAAAGTATGTGCATCAATTGCAAGACGCAGGAGCTAACTATAAATTTATTGTCGTCATTAATAATTTTAATGTGGTGAAAATAACATATTAATACTCTTAAAGTCTTTTAACATGTTCACTGTTTTAAATTGCAGTCGCTCATTTTTGTTAGAAATGCAAAAAATCTAGTCAAGTTATTGCCATAGTTGAGTAACCATAAGTTTTCGAGTGTTCGAGGTGGTCTGGACCTCTTTCGGGAGGACATCTTTGATCAATTAGGGGACCACGTAGGATTTTAGTCTATCCAGCACACGTTTCGTGGTTGGTAACGATAACTCCGCCGGAAGTAATCCCGGTGACGCCGGAAAACATACCGCGAAATTCAATTTGCTTGAAGAACGTGATCCCGGTTCGAAAAAGTGTCTGCTATCCCATCGGAGGAAAATATATAAAACAACCCCTGAACTTCGACGTCTCGGTCCTTCGGTGCTCGTCCTACTTTTCTTTCTTTTTCGGTCCGATTGCTTTCGTCTGGATCCTAGATCCAACGTAGATCCTCGAATCGGAAAACTCGAAAGACCTGGGACGTTCCGAGGGGTTGTGGCAACGATATTTTCACTTATTCATCCACCTGGAGAGGGATTTTTGTTCTTCTCCGTTCGCTAAAGTTCCAAATTTGGTAAATAATATTCTTTCGCTTTTTCTTTGATGGTCAGACGACGAAAATCACAATGTAATTTTGTTACAACTATTTACGTTATTGCATGTATTCGAATTTTTATAAATGATTATACTGTCTGTGGGTTTAGAATTTCGTTTTTGTCACACGAAAAATCGGAGACACTTTTCCGCTTCGGTAAGAAAAGAATTCAGTTGTCTCTGGACCGCATTGAAACCAAATCGCGTCGATTCACTGGAGAAAGAGCATTTCCCGAGACGCAACGGTTTCCTCCAAAGGTATTAAAAAAGAATGAAAGAATGAAAAAGAGAGAGAGATACATTCGTGTCTTTGAGAATCTCCGGAAAAGCGACCGACTGAAACGCGTAGGCCCTTCTCCCGCCTTTCCAAATATACTGGTCATTTATTTTGTGCTTTTACGGGAGAAAAATGTATTCTTCCCATCCGGATACGTCCCAGACATCCTGAAGGGAACTCGCTGAGCTTTGAAAATCGGGATCTCCTTTTACTCGTTATATAAAAGCTCCATCGGTTCAGGCTTCTGCGTTCGACTGTCTAGATTTATGATTTCTACGATTGATTGTGTGCCTTGGCTGCTTTCACTGACATATGTATTTCTGAAATTTTATGAAATCTCTCATTTCCAACGAAATTAATGTTTAATTTATAAATATCATAGCTCAAGAAACTGCAATACAATTTCCCGTAAAAGTTCGAAATTTGATTTTAAAAAATACGTACAAGAACCGAGGAGATTTTCTTTTCCAATTCTACATAAACCAAGACGCATTAAATATTATTCGCAAGCCCCACTTTTCTGGATTTGTCTTCGAATTCTGGATAATCGGAGCGATTTCCAGGTGTGACAGGGAGTAGACGGTCGTGTGAAACATCAGAACGAGACCACGGCTCGGTGCCAACTCAAATATTTACATGAAAGCGATACACGAAACGACCCGGGATGTTTTGCTAATATCACAGAGTGGCCGCGTACTTCTCGCGACCACCGAAGTTTAACGGGACGTTAAATGTCGCCGTATGACCGTGAAACCGTCGGGCAGTGTCTCTCTGTGTTCGATGGACGCCACCCCCGTGGCGAAAGACAATCGTATTTCGAGAAACGTTTCTCGACCGAGGTCCACGTGTTCCTTTTGTTTACGCGGTATTCACAACGAGCGCGTTCGCGCGATGCCTTGAATCAACAAAGTCGACCGTGAGAAATAAGCTGAGCCTCGGGTGAAATGCTCGTGAAACCGTTCACTACACGATGATTCTTATTTCTTATTCTTATTGCGAGCTGACATTTCAATCTTTTGGAAATTTTTGTTCGAAAAGGCTAGGGTGTACACTCTTAACAAGATGATAACTTTTTTAATATTCGACCATTCGTTCTTGAACCTTTTTGAGAAGTTAGAACAATTGGTTTGCTACACAACGCGAAAGAAATTTTTGGAAAAAATTGCAAGTTGTCGGAATTGCAGAGAAAAGTTAGAAACGTTTAGAGATGCTAAAAATTCCAAGTTTTCACGATTTTCGAATTAAGGATTCTTGCATCTTTCAATGTCTGTCTAAATAATTGCTCCAACTTCTCAGGAAAGTTTAAATCGTATAGTCCAATATTAAGAAAGTTATCATTTGTTTTAGAGCGTCCATATATTAATGGAGTATCTTATAGCACATACCATACAGAGAACCTTGAAGTTCCATGGAAATACGCAGTCTTTTTAAACAGTGCTTTATCCACAGTATATTATGATTTAGTGTATCTAAAATTTACCTCCAGAGTCTCTCGATTTATCGCCTCTCCTACAAAGAAAACCACTTAGTTCATGAAGCATCTCCCCACTGCTATCCCTCGACGAATTCTCCCAGAAAATCGGAAATAAATTGTGCGGTCGATTATCCGGCCCCACAACCCTTGCAGATAAACAATAGATAAGAATTCAGCCCATGCACGGTTGCTGGACCACGGATAATCCTTTGAAAGTAGTTCTCCGAGCAGAAAATCGTCGATCGTTTTGTATAGAAATTAAAAGAGAGCAATCGAGGGCCTTTTAAAATTCCGCTCGTCATCGTAAAACTCCCGAAGACGGACAAGGATGATCCTCGACCGTTGGATTTCTCATTGAAAGCGACTCTTCTAGAAAAATCGTCCCACTTTATCCTCCGTTCTGTACACGAATTGATCAACAAGGCCGGAGATAGAAAGCTTAAAGATTCCATCGTCCATCAGGGGAGACTTTGACGTCGAAGATCAAACCGGTTAAACACGATGTCGGTAAAATAAATCATCCCTGATAGCAGATTGATTAAGCCTGTCGAGGGATCGGTAAACGATTAACGAGAATAGATTACAGCAGGCCGAGCGTCGCGTCGTCCGTCTTCTACTTTTAACGGAGAAAAAAGCATCCCTCGCGTCACTGTGGTCCTGTTTTTACAGAATGATGGTCAATTTCAGCATCTCGACATCTTTATGGAAGCGGCTGTCCCCGGAACACAAGCCCTCTAAAATACTATAGTCATTTGTAAAACGGATAATCTCGTTTTCAGAATTGCGAGGATGCGGAATGCGCATTCTCATTTCTCGATAATGCAAGAATGGGGGTTTTCAGTAGTCGAAAGCGCTAAATGATATCAATCTAGACCGCGGTCGCCGTTAAAAGTTCTAATTTTACGTTTACGAAGCGCAATTTGCATTATTCGGAAGCATAAAGCTGTCTTTTAGCTATTTTCATAAAGCTGCGACAGCTACATGCTGCCGAATAATGTAAATTACTTTACTTTGTACAGTAAATCCTCTATAAACGCATAAAAGCTGCAGCAGATAAACGCAGAAAACATATCCCCTCTACTTTAGTAATCTGATCTCGGCTCGGGTATATCGGTGTGAACCACTAACTAATGCTACGCGGAGAGTCGCAGTCGTCGGCACAGTTCAAAGGCCCGTGCATCCTCACAATGTAACAGCAATATTTAATCTTTTTTATAGTTACTTATATTTTTATGAAACTTTCTCATCAATATATTCGTGGTATTTCTCTGATTAAAAAAGAACAAATACGATATAATTTCAACTGTTTTAAGCGGTTTAATCGACGATGAAGGTTTCGGGCGCAAGGAAGAAAAGAAAGAGACGCGGAGAGTCGCAGTCGCGCGTGGTCTCTCTTTACACGCGCTGTCCTTCTCTACGTTCGGCTCGGCCTTTGAAGCTAAAAAAAAAATAGCTATCCGTCTCAGATAAACGCATACAGATCCCCCCGAGGCTTATGCGTTTATGGTGGCATTACTGTATAAATTCCTTAAGGCTCACTGTTTGCACCTTTAGACTTGAATTCAGAAATGTTCCACCTTATTGTCAACCCTAGATTCTAAGTTATTCTTGTAATGTTAGTATGCACAGCCATGTGCATGCTGCTAATAATCCCATGTGGGGTTCTATAGCTTAATAAAGAAAAAGACGTAAAAATAGGACTTTCGAGGACGACTGCGGCCTAGATTGATCTCATACCTAGCAAAAACCCCATCTTTGTAGTATCGAGAAATGAGAAGGTGCAGCTTGGACCCCTCCAATCCTGAAAAAATGAATCTACTTCCTTAATACGGTTCCTCTTTGAATCGTAAAAATTGTAGAATTTTTAAAAAACTGGTATCGCATACAGGGTCAGTAGATTGCAAGAAGTTGGACGGGTCGGCCCTCGAAGCACTCCGATTCCCTTCGAAGGCAATAAATTTCGAGGCGCAGCAAATTGCCGGGATCGTAAACCTTCCAGGTGATCGGCGAGCATCAGAGGGGAATAAATAATAGTGCAATCTTCCAGGCGCTTTGCATCCGAGATCAAATTTTCTCCTGGATTACATTTTTTCCGTTTTGTTTCGTCGTTTATCCCCGATCGATCAAAAGAAACTTTTCGAGGCCAGTCGAGAAAAAAAGAACCCGTCGGCGCGGTTCTCCAGGATCTAAAAGAAAAGAAGTTTTCGAAGAAAAACTTCAATCGATCCCCAGGGTACGACACCTTCAGCTTGCGCCGTTACACCTGGCTTTCGAGAGGAGAAACACCATTGGTGAAAGTTTTAACGTCGGGATATTAAACAAGAATAGTTTCCGTGACTAGTTGCGTTGTTGTAGATCGACGAGACGTTGTTTACGAGCGTCTAATTGGATCACGATGATGTTGCGTTTACAGGAGCTGAAGAAACAGTGCCAGGACTTTGCCACTGCCTTGCTGGATCATACGAGGAGCTCCAAGGAGCTGGAGATCCTCCTGAATCACGATCCTACCGGACCCGCGTTCGAACACGGAGAAAGGATGCATCTGAACCGTCTCAAGCTCGCTATCAAATTCAGACAAAAGGAGGTCAGTGAGAATTATACATTTTTACCTTACCCTCGCACGATTCTTTCATATCTTCTATTTATTTCTACACAATTCTTTTCAACACGTTGAACTTCTTATTTATTTTTATACGAGTTTCCGATGACGTTCGATTTATTGTTACACGACTTTACGGCGCGTTCCATTTATTTCAACGCAATGTTTCAGTGCTTTTCAATTCTCAAGATCTAACACACGGAACAGTTCGAAAATAACAATCTCCACAAAATATTAGATTGTCCTAATAGTTTCTTTCACTACGTGCACATTCCATATTGTTGGATAACATCAGCATACACAAACAACACAATCTTCTGTTCGTTATAATGTTTTATTATTCCTTAAGCTTCCCCTTTCTCAACCGTGCCATTGGTTTTCTTAAAAACTACTCTGAATTAGCACTGAGCACATTAATCGAGAACGAAATGAACTCTTTTGGGACAACCTAATACTTCCAAAAATAGTCACCCAGCAAATCCTGAAAATGACGATCACCCTACCTCACAAAGAACATCGCAACAGTTATATCCACGTTTTCCAAACACGTTCGAAACATGTCAAAAACATGTCAGAACGTCTCCAAACGATGATCGTCAATCTCGTTGCCAGTATACTGTTCGTTTCCGTTCGAAGTCACTGTAAATATTTGATTTCCTGGTCGTCGGAAGGAATCCGTATTCGTAAGTTCAATCGAATCGTTCCTTAGGGAATCGAATAGCTCAGTTGGTCGAAGAGATACATGCATAGACCGTATTGGCGTAATCATGTTAGCGTGAATCTTGCAGGTATCGGGTAGTCTTGCGACTGGTCGTAACTCTTGGATTAAACTGTAATAAGTTGAATTTGCCGGCGATGACATGACCGGAAACTGTCGGCCGCTATTAGATTATCTTTGGAATTTCCAGTTCGTGGCGCATCCTAACGTGCAGCAGCTCCTCGCATCGATTTGGTACGAAGGCCTGCCGGGTTTCCGTCGGAAAAACATGGTCCTACAGGCGGTGGATATCGTCAGGATCGGTGTCCTTTTCCCGTTCTACAGCGCGGCGTACATCATCGCGCCTCACAGCGGTATCGGGCAGACCATGAGGAAACCGTTCATCAAGTTCATCTGTCACTCGGCATCCTACTTCACTTTTCTCTGTGAGTATCGAATCTGCCCACGCAATCCACTTCCATCCCCTCTCCCCCTACCTCTCTCTCACTCTTTTTCTCGTTTCTCAGTTGATTTTCTACTAGTTTATTTGTACCCATACACTCCGGGACGAAAAGATAGCACACTTTGAAATTCATGTAATTTCTGTTTACTAAACATTAGAAATTCAATTTTTTATACACATATTTTGAGAGCGTCTTTCTTAACATGTATGAATGAAATAAAACGAAGCTTCATTAACTTATCTATTTTTATTGAATGAAGTAGAATTATTAACGAAACATAGAGGTACAAAATTATAGCACACTTAACTCAAGAATTAATCGATAAAACTCAATGCTCAATATTTTGTATTGGGTTCGCAAATAAGTTTGTTCGGTTTCATAGGCTGGAATAAATCACAAAAATCGAACGAACTTATTTGCCAACCCAATAGAACCCCCTTTATGGCTAACGACTTTATTCATTCGGTTTGGTAAATATGTGTACAACTTTTTAATACTGTTTTGGCTAATATTCTTCCATTCGTCCAAAATGAACTATTTTAAATCGTTAATATTTTGGAATTGTCTGCCATTTTGGTACACAGCTCTGGCAAGATGTGCCCAACAATTTCCAATAATGTTGAGGTTGGAGATCTTGCTGGCCACTCCAAAACAGTTAGTTAGTTCAAAATAATGTGATGTGAAATAACTGATCAACACTTTTTTTAGTAATTATAAGCACGCATAATGATTGGAAGTTGAATTTGAATTTAGATTTAAATATAATATGAGGCGCGTCCATTTTAAACGTAAACGATTCTAAAGTAATTATATGGACCATAATGAACACACTCAAATAACCTGTTTATGAATGGTGCGGCTCCAACAGAAAGGACCTTCGGTAAAATCAATGTATCATTGTCAACGAGCAATGTTTCTCAATGAAAAAATTACGAGAACTACTTAAGAATACGCTCTCTCCGACACGAAAGGATCCGTCCCGGAAGATTCGCCAGTTTTCGAGAAAAAAAATTCACAAAGCTCCCATTCCTCGCTCCCTTCAACCAACTCTCTTTATTCCGACGCCGCGCCGGCTGGAAACTCGGCCTTGTGTTCGACTTCTCTCGCGAACGGCTTCGTGAACATCACTGAAAGGAGTTGCCGGTGAACCCCCGCGGCTCACGACATCCTCGAAAAGCGTAATTGACCCGGAAGTTAGACTAATGATATTTTGAGGCAGCGAGTTACGCGGTTCGCGAAGATAATGCGCTCCTCGAGGACGCGCAGAATTTCAGGAGATTATTCGGGAACAAGCCCGGTTAATCCCGAAGACTCCGGAACGCGGCCGCGCTCGTGTAGACGTCGGGAACCACGTTTTACGCCAGTGATCGTCGACGTTGCCTTGATTTGACGTCGCTAATCTGCCTGGAAATTGGCCACAACCATTCTGTCGGACCGTGGGACCCGGACTCCGTTTCAGGGGATTTCGAGATTTTCAGAAATCGAGCCTGGACCTGCTCTCGCATTCGTTATTCTTTGTTCTGCGATTTCCTCTAGCCGTTTATCATTAAGCAGTCTAACCGTGCGTGGCGTCACGCGATCCAATAATTGCGAGTTTAACCTACAGTCCGTGTATTTCGACCGTTTCGGTGGATGAAGCTAACGCCGCGTAAATAGACGTTTGTTCCTTTCGTAGAATTGTTCAGATGCTTCTTTTCATGTCGTAACAGCTCGTTGCACCTTAATAAGATAATTAAAAGAAGAAAGAAATTTATATTTGACTCCTGTGCCTTGTATAATGCTTGTATTTTTTGTTTTTCATAAAGATTCGCAGTCTAGTAATCAATAAAAAAATTATTTGTCACTGTAGTCAGGATTTATTTAAATTAATGCCTAGACACGTAGTTACAAATTGTTATCGATTTTATATTTTAATATTCTCTCATGTTGTATTAGCTTTCGCGGGGCACCAATTTTTTCCCTTCGTATTTTGAACACATTTTTCCATAAAATGCTTATACAAATTATTATTTCTTGATCAATTAGGAATAATATTGAAATAAAGTACGATCGAAGCACGATACCTCAGTAATTTGTACAGCTATGCTAGTTGATAAAGAAGTCGCTTCCCAAAAATTTGTCAAACTCTCCACTCGAGAACAATTCTGGAAAGTCGCGCAGTCGCTCCCCTGGGGACGGTCCAGCAGCGTTCCCGTGAAATCGACCAATCAAACCGCGATAAAAACTGGAAAACTGCAACGATAGCTCGTAATAGGAAACGCGGGACGCATCCGGGAAGCTAGGGAATTCTGTTCATAGGATTCCATCGACGGAACCGATAAAAGAGAACCGGTTGTCCGAGGACGTTTCTACTGGCAGTCACGTCTGACATGTTTATCGTCCCGCCGGTTAATGGCGGCTGATGACTCAAATTTAGAGCGTTACCGCGGGCTCTGGCTATTATTGGTAGCGAAAGAAAGGTATTCGTAAACCCCGCCACCACTGAGAGGTATTTGTAAACTGTTTAGAGCACGAGACTCGCGATGTTTGACTCACCGACGTGCCGAAAGGTAAAATACGTCGCAGGAAACGAGGCCGGACGAATTCGATAAACTTGCCGGCGAAATGCGGGTGGAATGTAAACGCGGATTTTCTTTTCGTATCATTCATCTGTTCGGGCAGACCGGAATCGCTCTGTCGACGTTTCCGATTTTTTATTTTGGGCCTGCGATCGCTTCTTAAAGCGTTCGAGCGATAAATCAGGGAAATAATAAAAATTGAAGTATCTTTAAAGACTAGAACGAACAATAATAAAAATGGTTAACTCTTGCAAGAACGTAGAAAACAGATGAATTGAAGGAATTAAACGAATGGATTCCATTAAATCCAAGAATATTAATATTTTAATGAAAATCGAGAGAACAACTTGACAGTTAAAAATACAGAAGTCGGCGACAACATTTCAAGACTGTGCAGAGTCGAGGAAGAACGAGGAGAAAATAACGCCACAAAGAATTATTGTCTCCGAAGGGGCAGCAGCTTTGGAAGTCCGCAAAACTTTTTGACAGCCGCGGGCCACAGCAAAGCTTAATTAGATTTATTAGTATTCCATTGGTACTTTCAAAGGCAACGGTGGTGACAGATGCTGCATCACACGCGAGAAAAATAGTAACGAAGTTGTACGAAAGACCCGTGTCTCACGAGACGTTGTACACTCCGGTGCATCTGGGAAAACTACCCTTCGAGGTCACTGAAACGAGCCGGACGTGTATCAACATGCAGCACGGGGCGGATTCTTCTCGATGCACTTTGGTCAACTTAAATTTCGCCACTTTCTACGAGCTGGAAAACTTTCGTCCTTCTTCGTTTCAGTCTGCTGTCGCTCCATTTGCTTTTCGTTTCTTGAGAACCCTCTCAAATTGGACGTTTATGGTAGAAGCTAGTGGGTCCATAGAATCATTACTAAACATTTAAGGATGGTATGAGGTATTATATAAATTTATCACATCCATAAAATGAAAAAATTCATATAGAATGGAGTTATTCTAGGTCGGAAAAATGTTTAATTTTCATGTTAAAATAGCTCCGAGTGCAAAGGATTAACTATATTGACTATATCAAGCATAGAATTAAATTTTTAGTGAAAATTTTGTTTTCTTAACCCTCATTCGTCTCTCGTGTCAACTTGACACAGTTTCTCCCAAAATAAGTTATACTGTTCTGTAATTTCTAAATTTTCATTCGTGATAAATTTTCATCAATTGTAATATAAGTTTTTTAAATATATCTTTTTTAATGCGAAACACATAAGCGAGAAATCTAAGATGAAATCTCAACTTATCCATTTGAGTTGATCATCGATCTTTTGCCACTGTGTCAATTTGACACCGAGGGACAGATTCAATTCGTGAAATGAGGGACGAATGAGGGTTGTATGAATGAGAGTAGTAGATAGTTTACTAACGAGCCTAATCACTGGTTTATGAGGAAACGAACTCGGAAAGAGTAAATATTAATAGCTATTAAGACAGCTCGGTAATGAGCAAGATATAGCAGTGGCTGTCACCGAGAGCTAACGATGACGCGTTCTGTCCACAGTCATGTTGATTCTAGCTAGTCAAAGGATAGAGAGCGTGATTGGCAACTGGACGGGCAATGAAGAAGTCGTGAAGAGCGAGCCGGAGCGGACGAAAAGGGGTGCAGCGCCTACGATCATCGAGTGGTAAGACAATATTTTCAACCCCTTTACAGCCCGACCGAAGAAAAACCTGAACGAGATCATAGATCTCAGCCCCTCGTAGACTGACATCACAATTTTTACCTGGGATCGAAACATATACTCTTTCAAAACGATTCTATTCGCACTTGCGAATTTCACTAAAGAAATTCTGTGCAATGTTTATCAGAAAATAGCTTCAAGAACTGTTTTAAAAAATGTTGTTTTAATAACAGCGATTCATTTGGAACGACCATGATCTGTACTGTCTCTGTAATTTTTTCCAAGGTGCCCACAACAGCAATGTCACAGGATCGCTACATTGAACGATCCCAAAAAGCCGATCGAACGACAGTAAACATGTTTTGCCGAGAAACGGCGGAAGACGATTGAAAAGTAGTCCATCCCCGAGTAACTCCCTCCAAGTCGATATAAATCTCTGTATCGTATTGTACCTACCGCGGAAAGAGAGTTTCTCCCGGTGATAAATAAAAATAAACACGAACCGTATGGCGTCCGTGGCCTTGCGGAACTATTTTGACGTCCGCGATTTTTCCCGTTTACATTGTTCAGAGAAGTTCGACGGTGTAGTTTATAATAGAGAGTTTCTCTTGTTTTGCGGCTGATAGAACTTTTAATGGGCTGTACGAATTTCTGCTTGATTACTGGTCGCGTGAATTGGCTCGCGAAGAACCGTTCGTAAACTCTTGCGAACAACCGTTAATATTTTTAGAACAATTCCGCTGGTACTTTGCACTTGGGTGTTTTTAGCGGCTGTATTGTTCTGTTGGGGAGGTTTGTTTACTGTCGGTTCGAGGGTCCCTAACTTTCCAACTGTAGATTTCAGAGGATATTGAAGGGACTTACTGTCAAGTGACAATGACGATCCCAGTGTAACGAGGTGTAAATTGTTCCCATCGTCGATTGATATTATAAAATAATTTTTCATAGATCTTGAATTTTATGGTAGGTGTCACTCAAAAGATTGCTTGCAATCATCACCTCTAAAAGAATTAATTTTTTCTACCCTTCATAATTTGTTTATAATCGTGAAAAAAATATATGATATGCAAGATGTAAGTTCGAGTATTTTCGTTTCTTTTTCATCTTAATATCGTAATTAACAACCGAGAAAAAGATGGCAAACTTTGGGGGATTATCTTTCAATCTAAAAGCATGGTTTTACACATAATATCAATAAAAAATGTCGTACAAGCCGCTGGACCATGTTTATCCTGCTAGACCCAAAACGAGAGGTTCCAAAAAATTGACACGGTATCAAAGAAACTCTGAAAATACTCTGAAATGATTATAATCGAAAGTAAGCAGCGTAAGTCATCATCATCGCCTAAGAGACTCGAAGTACCCCGAGGCTACGGTCTGTAAAGCCCGGTTCCAGTCAAATAGAGTGATCCGTCTTCTGAAAAGTGAAAACTCCATCCAATTCCGCGATGTTTCCATTCCTCGTGATACGCTCGAGATCTTTTCCACTCGATTCGAAGACGGCTAGGGAACATTCCCGGTTCGAAATTGCATTTCTCGAGGACTTCGACGTCGTGGGACGCGATTTCACGGTGATGGGAACGACGTCGACTCAGATTAAACCAACCAAACAGACGACGATGACAACGACAGGGTCTTAGAGAGTGTTCTCTTTCGTTTTCTTTCTCTTTCTGTATCGCAGGTTCATCCTGGCCTGGGTGTCCGGTTTGATTTGGTCCGAGGTGAAGCAGTTGTGGGACGTGGGGCTTGAAGAATACGTGAACGACATGTGGAACGTGATCGACTTCGTCACGAACTCGTTGTACGTCGCGACCGTCGCGCTTAGGGTCGTGGCATACTATAGGGTGCAGAAGGAGATTGAAGGACAAGAAGCAGAGTTACAGAGGGAGCAATGGAACACGTGGGATCCTATGCTGATCTCTGAGGGACTCTTCTCTGCTGCCAATATTTTCAGGTTCCTCTTTCTTTTCACTTCTTCAATCGTTCTTTAACAAAATTAGCACCTTCAGCAACTTGGAAATTATAAAATTCAAGATAAAATTTAATGAGTTTCCCCGTGACGCCGAGTTTTCGCCGCAGTGTGAATTTAACGTCAAAGAACAAATTGAATGTTGAGTTAAATAATGCATGACTTATTCGCGATCAGTTCTCAAAGGGTCGCGGTCAAAGACATTCTTGCGTGTTATCCGTTCAAGCGGCGCTCGTTTCGGTTTTAACTAGGCGAGTAATTACGAATTTCTCTATTCCGAAACGCAGTTAGCGCCGCGTGAACTCCTCTCGCGAATAATTAGCGGATTCCCTTTCAACGTTAATTTCGGCCTGCTTAAAACGCGCACCACTACGCGTACCTCGCACACGTAGGCAAACACAGACGTTGTTTAAGCGTAATTGGACAGAGACACTATAAAGTCTGTTTTCATTTCCAGCTCATTGAAACTGGTCTACATTTTCTCGGTGAATCCACACCTCGGGCCTCTTCAAGTCTGTCTATCAAGGATGATTATGGACATTATCAAATTCTTCTTCCTCTACGTATTGGTGTTGTTCGCATTCTCCTGCGGTAAACTCATTAGAATTATTTCGGAAGGAGGAAACTGGATTTGGTGAGGACTTGACTCGATGTTTCCTTGACAGGTATGAACCAACTGCTCTGGTATTACGCTCACATGGAGAAGAAACGATGCCCGTTCGCCATGCCTTATGCTCCTAATGCTAGCAATGCAACGCCCGATTCCAATGCCTGCTTCGTCTGGCGACGTTTTGCCAAGTAGGTGACAATTACTATGCGGAGACACTTACTCCTTTGCGGGCGAGTCGCCTCCGGAGCGACGTTGCTTGCTCTCGGATTGTGCCAAACAAATTTTCGTTGAACGTCACGTGCTTCCTTTAATAAAATTGTCTTCATTAGCATCGCCACCTTGAATTAGATTTTCATTCATTCTCAGATGAAATTTTCACTGCACGTGCCATGTTTTATCGAACTCATTTGCTTCGTTAGCAATGCCCTCTTTTAGATGGAATTTCTCTTGGATTACACATTTTCAAGTAGGGTTAATTTAATTTTCATATTTTGTATCTCTTGACACTTTGCGTGCCGCGTCTCCTGCAAACGGGAGACAGGACTGTTTTCTCAAAATTATCTTTCAAACTTGTATATTCGTTCTATCAAATTAGAACACTTTCATAATTATAGGCACATCTAAATTCAAATTCAACTTCCAATCATTATATTTAAATATAATTTCAAATTTAGCTTTCAATCTCATTATAATAATTATGAAAGTGGTCTAAGTCATGTATGTTTTGTTTCGATATCTAACCCTTGTGTCAATAAGCAATATTTTCACGACACGTTAATTTCGCGCTCCAGCCTGTTCGAGACAGTGCAGACGCTCTTCTGGGCAGTGTTTGGTCTGGTGGACCTTGAAAACTTCGAGCTGGATGGGATCAAGGCGTTCACCAGATTCTGGGGCATGCTGATGTTCGGGTCGTACTGCGTGATCAACGTGGTGGTGCTGTTGAACCTGTTAATCGCCATGATGAACCACTCCTATCAATTGATCTTCGTGAGTGACGATTGTCATCCTGAATTAGCTCCTTCTCCGTGATAATCGTGTAGGGTGCTGAATGGCCTAGGGTTGTCCTGTAACAATCAATTTCTGATCCGCATCAGGCACGCGCGGACGTCGAATGGAAGTTCGCCAGGAGTAAATTGTGGATCAGCGCTTTCGAGGAAGGTGGAACGGTGCCGCCCCCTTTCAACATAATCCCAACTCCGAAGAGCGTCTGGTATATGGGCCAATGGATGTACCGGAAACTTTGCGGCCACAGCCGTGCTGCCAAGAAAGAGCACATGCGGACCATCAGGGTGAGATTACTTCTAATTGAACGTCTACTGTCTCCGCGCGAAGTTATTGAATTCTCTTGAATAGATCTCTTTCTCCTTTCTCGAATACCAGAAGATTATTAAGAACTCGGTAGGTATTAGCTACTATCTTCTAGATTACCCCATTAGACACTCCTCTAGCTAACGCCCTTAGAGATTAGACGGTTTCTTCGCTTTTGATCATAGAAATTAGAACGTCTTAGCTGTTAATATAGGATCTAGGAATTTTGGATGTCCCTCGTAGATTATAGAAATGGCTTTCTGGCTACACTATTGTTGCTACCATAATGATTAAGCCTGTTATTTCAGTAACGTTTTAGACATTCGAAGCTCAAAGCTTTGCTACCCTTCTGGGGACTAGGAAATTTTCGTACAGCTGGCCTATTACTTAATCTGTTAATATTAATAATACTAGCCTCTGCTGTTGGCCTTTTAGAAACTACGCTATTTAATTAACCTTACGTTAGGGCTAGAGATTATATTTTCAGATATTCATTGTAGAAACGGACACTCTTTTTCTAGATATTTTCCTGGGGATCACAAATTTTTGTTCTAATTACCTCCTTTAGGAATTGCCTTCCTAGCCTTCTAGGAGCTAGAATCTCTTATTTCTTCTTTTCCTAGGAACAAGGAACTCCAACTACCCTCAAGGGGTACAAGGAATTGTAGCTACCCTCCACAAGAACTCGATATTATTTTGCTAGCTAATGTGTTAGAAAATTTTCACAAAATTTTTAAAGCTGTCTTCAATGTTCTTTGTAATTATTCGTTTAGAAACCTTTAGATAATTTTCTAGGGATTACAAATTCTCTTGTTTTTGTTACACTTCTAGTATCTATTGAATCATCTTCTTCTTCGTTTCGTTAACTTTGTAGGAACCGAAACTTTTTTAAGCTACTTTTCAAAGAATTGAATAGCTTCCCGACATCTTACACGTTACAAAACGATTAACAAATACAGGAAACTTTTATCATCCAACTTGCTGCTGTTCGTTTAGCTAACGACAATAATTCAGCTTCGCCGTCCCAGAGTCATATGAAAGAATACGCAAAAGCAAAGTTGTCAAGTCAGACTCCTGCAGTTGGTGGTGTATGCTAACTGCCGACCCTGAAAATAACAACAGACACGCCTTTATGATCCCTGCTTGCAGAGGAAGGCGAAACAGGCGTCGGAGAGGGACTATCGTTACCAAAGCATCATGAGGAACCTGGTGAGAAGGTACGTCACCGTTAAACAAAAGAAAGCAGAGAGCCAAGGTGTAACAGAAGATGATGTGAACGAGATCAAGCAGGACGTTAGCGCGTTTCGTTACGAGCTGATCGAGATCCTGAAGAACTCGGGGATGAATACGTCCACGGCAAGCGGAGCAGGGACTGGTGAGCTTGATTGTCCACAGAAAAATAATTATACTTTCAGAGCACACTTATCTTTCGTTAGATACGCTTCGTAGATATGCAATAGTTGCGATATTGATCCTTCCGCCCTTGCCTGGCGAATGCAGGGTGCATTCTACCCCTAAATCTACATACATAATTATTTCAACACCGTCAAAGGATACATCAATTTATTTTTTAATAGAGAGAATTTTCTAATAGTCTGCATTGTAATGATTAGACTGCGGATCTTTATGCAAAATAAAAATGTTTTCCATTGATTGCGGAAAGTAGGAATAATATAAACATTGATTTGATCCCTTAAAGACTTAGTTACATTAGAAACAACATTACAGCATTCTTGAATTTTTTAAATCTTTTCCCGTCTTATATTTTACCGAACCAATTTCTTCATAGATGCATAAAGATCCGCTGTCTAGTAATGATTAATCATCAAAATAAACTGTTAAATTATCTCAGAGTGGCAAAAATTTTATTTAAATAAAAATTTCGAATAAAGTGGCTCTTTTCCAAGTGGGTTTTAAACCAACTTCATTTGAAATTTTTATTTAAATAAAATTTTCGCCCAACTCTGGATTGTCTATCTAATTTAACACAGACATTAAACGAAGCAGAAATCTGTATTTATCGTTCACACATGTCGAGCGTGAACATCCCCCGAAGCCGAACGTCCACCCTTCACGAATACGAAATCTTCGGGGGTGGATCTATGCAGGCTCGATCCCCGTAAATGAAAGTTCCGAAGTTCCATACTCTGGCTGCGCTATTAATCATGCGGCGAGCAACGGGGGGCTAATTAATGCAATTAGGGATCGTCTGCCCTGGATATTACGTAGTCGTTAACGGGTTCAACTTGGAATTAAGAAGTCCGCGCAAGTTCTCGCCCCCGAAAGCCACCCCC
The DNA here is from genome assembly GCA_028455765.1 of Lasioglossum oenotherae. Classification (NCBI taxonomy): domain Eukaryota; kingdom Metazoa; phylum Arthropoda; class Insecta; order Hymenoptera; family Halictidae; genus Lasioglossum; species Lasioglossum oenotherae. The sequence continues at coordinate 3,762,942 of CM052300.1, read as the reverse complement.
GCGTGATCGGGTTACAAAGGGTGGTCTAATATCACCTGTTGGTTAGGTCTGGCGTAATTAACAACAGTTATCACGGTACAGCATCATAGTACACTTACAAATGTATTTTTTAAAACGTACCTTCATGCAATTATCTGAGAAATTCGCCTAAAACAACTCTGTTGTTAGTGACACAAGATAGTATCGCACGGCATCCATTGTCGGGTTATTTTTTAAAAAGGACGAAGATCTTCAAAACTTTGAAAAATGTGAACTTTTTAGTCAAACATTTGTCTGATATATACAGGGTGATCCACGAATCAGTGAGATCAGTAGAGACTACTCTGCTATTAGCAGTCTAATCGAAAATGATTGCAGCAAATTTTTTGTCAACTCTTTTTTTTCTTGATTTTTAAAGACCACCTTCAATTTTTTGCAAATACACCTATCATTTCTTGTCAGTAATCTCTACTGATCACGATTCGTGGTTCACCCTGTACATACAGCTCCGAGTGCGAAGGGTCAAGCTTCAAGTATCCAATTCCCAGGCAATTCTTTTTTTTTGTAGTAGCTTGAGCATAGTCCTTGGTTTTTCTGTCTGTCCCACGCAGACGGTAGCGTTAAAGAGCTGTCCATAGGTACGGGCGGCAAGAAGAACCGTCAGAAGGAACGACGATTGATGAAGGGTTTCAACATCGGTCCCCAACCAGGTGGAAGCGGGAGTTTACCACCGGTGGACGAGTTCGTTGCGTTACAGCAGCAGGTGCAACAGCAGAACTCCCAGGACTTTGGGTCTACCTTGAGTGGACTATTCGGGCCTGGTACCACACCGAAAAAGAGTCCACATAGCACCAGCACTAACAGTGTACCTGGATTGTCCTGTGAGCAGGCTAGGATGAGAAATGGCTCGAGGAAAAGGGGATGGGGCAACATTATCGAGTTTGCTAGGAGCAGCAGGATGTCCAGACTGATCAGTAAGTTACAAACACTTTAGGAGACGCTTGTTCGTGATTTCTGTAGAATTATTTGCGGTGCAACGTTATTGAAAATGAAATGAGTAGTCAGTGGATTTTATGTATTGATCAATCAACAACAAAAAAGCTCACTTCCTGGTCTCGAACACAAGAAAGATCGTAGTCCAACAAGCTCGTTAAAGCAACAAGGAGCAATCTTTTTTGGCTAGCTTAGCTAACAAGCGTAATTTCTCTAGACAGATCTCGTTCGGAGGTTTCAGTGTACTCCCCAGGCTCTGAAGACGGTGGATCCAGGTCGGAAGGATCGACAGACTCGAAATCATCTTTGGAGACTGGTGGACCGGAGGTTCAGCCCCATCCACACAGGTCCCATCATCCTCACGATGCTCGTCACATGCGAGCTCACCGTCTAGGCGCCCTGAACACACTCAGGAAGAAACAAGTGCACAGACTAACTTCTTCATTCGCGTCCGCTGTCGCGAAGAGGCAACAACTATGCAGAGCCAGCAGTGTGCCCACCAGGGGCCCGGAATTAATTCAACAAGGCATCATGCCGAGGAAACACGATGGCACGCAGAGTCAACAGCCTAGCTTAGACAACACTGATGGCGCCAGCGTTAGCGAGCAACCTGGTCAGTTACTTCGCTTAGGCCAATCTTTCATTGTTCAATCGAATGAATGATTTTTCCAGCAGTTTTTCAACATTTTTATAAACCATAAATGCATGAAGATCCGCAGTCTATTCATTGCTAATAGAAAACAGAAATTCTACGAGCATGGGATCTTTAAATTGCCTGACAAATCGCAACATTGATCAAAATGTAATCGAACTTAATCTGAATGGTAAAAAATTAGTTTTCATTTTCGAATGACCTAATAGAATCGAACATTTTTGCTAAACTGTGCTTCCACGAACGAGAGAAAGACGGGGGGACGACTAAAGATAGATTTGCGGTTGGTTTCTGTTTGCAGTGGTCACGGCAATCCCGCTGACACCGTCTACCACCGAAGAGAGCGTGGTAGCCAGTGGTTCCCTGTCAGTGACTTTGAAAAGGAATGGCTCTGCGACGCAGCTTCAACGACTTCCAGGGATCGAACCAATATCCGGTCACGATGTTACCGGTGGCTGGCTCTGAGACGATCCCCTAGTCGCAGTTAGGCGACGTCTCAGCTAGCGAACTGACCTGAGCAAACTTGGAGTTTCGCTCGGTAAACCACCAAATAACAGCCTCCGAAGGATTGGAGACGACGACATCGATCGGTGGATATGGTGATCATGATCGATCGATCGCCGACGATCGTGAGTCGTCGTCGTCGTCGGCACACGCACAACGATGCCTTTCTCGCGACGACGCACCTCGCCGAGACTAAACACAGAAAGAAACTATATTATATTATATATAGTTATACTATATAAAATTATATTATACCGTACGCGTAAGATGCGACCGTCGAACACGAACTCGCGAGTCGACTCACGTTAATGGGCCTTCTTCCTTGGATACCCGGGATTCGCGATGGTTTCATGATGGTTTAGTGAGTTTTAATAGTTTTATTGGATTGCTTTTAATCCCCCTTTTAGTTTGTAGCCTGTAGTTTCAACCGATTGTTATTGGATGATTTTTAATCAGTAAGATGAGGATGTAGAGTGGCTCTAATTTTTACAGGACGATTTTTAATCGATAGATTGAGGATCTTCAGAAATCTATCTCGGACTATGAGAAATAGAAGCTAAGTATTCGCTTATGTAATCATTAGATTTTTTCTTTCCGAGTTGCAACGAACCTTTTTTCCTTCTTAATGTGTTTTAATAGATTGAAAATAATAAGGTTTTTAGTTACATCTACTCATTTTTGTCATAAATGCATGTAATCCGATGTCTAGTAACCACCTTATTTTTCCACGACTTTTTTCGAATGACTATCATGAAACACTCGCGACTTCAACACGATCGACGTTCTTCCATCACACGCAAACTCCCCTAGCTCTCTTCAACGGAGATCAACTTTCGTTCTCGAAGGCGTTCCCAAGTAACGACCAGGGAGTTTCTTAACGCCGCTTTACGACACGAATTCTACTTCTTCTTCTTCTTCTTCTTAAGAGAGAGAGAGGGTGAATTTCGAGAATAGCGTGTCGAGATCCTGTGACGACCGAACTTCCGGCAGGATCATCGATTTCCCTTGTCACGGACAACGTTCGTTTACTCGTCGACAAGTCGCTGCTCTCTCTCGGGATCTCCTGCTAACCCTCGTGTCAGTACCATCTACTTTCCATTCATCCCGCAAAATTGTCAATAAATAAATCATCGATCCGTACATACTTTCAATTTATCTTGAAAAAAATAAGTTAGTTCATCCCCAAAATTCGATATATCTTCTCATTGGCAAATACCAAAATTGCAAATAAATAAATCATCCCTCAGTGTACACTTTCAACTTATCTTCAGAAAAAAAATTTATTTCTTCCCCAAAATTCGATATATCTTCTCGTTGATAAATATCAATATTGTAAATAAATAAATCATCCCCATACACTTTCAATTTATCTTGAGAAAAAAAGAATTTAGTTCATCCCCAAAATTCGATATATCTTCTCGTTGGCAAATAATAAATATATCATCCCTCAGTATATTCGATGGTCGCAAAATCCTCGGGGAGGTTCGTTTGCACAGTTCGTAGACGGTCACTATTTTTTGTGCTTCAAAGACCGAGTCGAACGTAGAAAAGGACAGCGCGTGGCCGAGGCGCAGCAAAAAATAGCGTACCGATACGATGTGACCGCTTCGAGCAATAAATGAAACTTGTTTGTTTTTACGATTGGATTAGTAGAGGCAGCTCGAGCTTCGTGGCCCCTGCGGCGTTGCCCTGCAGTGGAGGGGATATTTCTTTTTCATCCAACGTGTAACACCTTCTTGCGTCCATAGAATATCTACTGTACTTTCAATTTACCTTAAAAATTTGGTGCATGTTCTTCACAATAAATATTACAATTGCCATAGACCAGTGTTGGGTAAAAAATTAATCAACGATTGACGACTAAATTTCTGCTTCAATCGTTAATCGCAACTAGCAATTAATCTCCTAGTTTAGTCGTTAATTGCGGTTAACGATTAAATACTTATTAATCGTTAATCGCGGTTAACGATTAAATTTCTACTTTAGTCGTTAATTGCGATTAACGATTATTAATCGTCAATCGGATAATTGATTAATGATTATTGCTGAAATTTCGAAATGAAATATGAAATCAGAACTGTATGAATACTGAAAAAAATGTAAACTGAGTTTAGGTGTATTGTCATTTGGTCCATAATACAAATTCTGTTTACGTGCTTTTATGTTTTTTTTCGATGATTCCTTTTCTTAATCAACGATTGACGATTAACTTCATCAATCGATTGAATCAATCGCCGATTATTCGACGATTTCTTTTTTTATTCGTATACATTAATCAATTAATCATGATTAAAATTTTAATCGATTAATGCCCAACACTGCCATAGACTACTCCTTTCTCAGATAATCAGAAATAAAGACATATAAATAGTATCGAATCTGGGCAATTAAACTTTCACTGCAATCCTGTTCAACGTTGTAGAAAATTGTTGGTATTGACATAGGGGTTATAGTTATTGTTAATTGGTGAGCATTCATGTGTGTGTGTGTGTGTGTGTGTGTGTGTGTGTGTGTGTGATAGGGGAGTCGCGTTAAGGATCGGAACAGGGTCGGAACGCTCCCGGTCATTCGGCCAGGTGATGGAGGATACGGCGATCGTGGTTAGAAACGATTTTTATCTATTCCGTGACATCCTACGATCTACTACTGCTACTACTGCCAGAACGGAAGGGGCAAGTGGGTCGACAATCGCTACCCTAGTCAGCACTAGTCGGACGATCTCGTACCAATGAAAACGGGAATGGTTGTGGTTGGTTTGGACTTGGCTGGCTTTGCAGATAGCTTCCTTCGGATTTTTAGTGAAACGAAACATTCACAGTTGCTTGAACTTTTCAATCACACAATTGTCCGCTTTTGTTACGTATTTTTAATATTTATTTAGCTAGTGAGTGGTGTTTTTAAATACACGGATATTTTACTCCTTGAATTTCATAGGCGAACAATGTTTTTCGTACGAAACAAGAATATTTATTAAACACAGATATTCTCTTTTATTTTCTTCCTTTTGTACAGCCGTAAAATATTTTTACGGTAATGAGACACTTAGAGGATGGAGTATATTCGTTTCGTGTTTATTTCAATTTGCAGAATATTTTGTAGAAATATGTATAGTTTAGTGCTCGTGCGAGGTAGGAATAAATCAGAATGACAGGGCAGGCTCTCAAGCTCCCCATTCTCCGGCCATTCTCTCCGGGATCTACTTTATCTCGAAGATCGTGGATTTTATGCTCTAAATAAATTCTTTAACCGAATATATAAACTCCAGCTTGTTAAATGCACCAACAAATTTTATGAATCCAATATAGTCTGAAACAAGCAAATATCAAAAGAATACAAAAATCGTTTCAAAATGAAAAGAGCAGCTAAATTCTATTTTTCAGTTTGAGGATGATCGTTTAGATCCTTGGGATGATTTCAATGATCCACCCAAGTTCGATCCGACCGTAACGTTCTCCCCGCGTTAACTCGTGAGAGTCGGTGACTACTATAAATAACAAAAGAAAGGATTGTTATCGTCGTTTTAGCGGAGTCGCGTATACGTCGAATTTATCCTAACCGCTTCAGAAAGCTGGTCTACTGAAGATCGGAGCTTTTCTATCGCCAGCCGGACTCGACAAGGCGTTTCATACTTTTTTATTTGCCCGTTGAACGAAGTCTAGTCAGATCACTCTAATCGACTCTATTTCTTTCCGGCGCACAGTGTGTCAGTCATAACTCTATATCATTTTCGAGTAAAGCAGCTTAATACTTTTTGAAATAAAATGCAAAGTAAAATCGATTGGTAAATGAAAAAAATAATTGCAACAAATTTCTTCGAAGGACTACGCAGATTTTTATTATTTCTCCTACTTCCTACAAATATGTGCAAATTAATCCCTTAACCTACAACTACGGACATAGCCCGTAGTACGATGATCGGCTATGCCCGTAATGATCGGGCTTGTTTACGTTTCCGGCGAAAATTTTTGGAAAGTAAATCGTAGTTTAATGGGTTAATATTAATGTGCCACCAATCAATGGAAAAAAAATCACGCGAGGACTTTTCGGTACTTTTATTAAAACTCGAATCAAAGTTGATAAATGTTGAACATAAAAAATTAGGGCAAATTGCAATTAATTTTAAAAAATCGTCTTGCTGTTTGGAAGGTCTTATAATACTAAACACACCCTGTAGAAATCAAATGAAAAAATCGAGCTTGTGAGGGATTCATGTTTGAAAGAATGCGCGGAGTTTGACAGTAAAGTTTCAGCCCCAATTTTAGCAATAAATTGATTTATTCTGGCTTTTTCCATTGGACGACACACTGTGCGGCGGATCTCTTCTTTCAGTATGCCACTGTACCTCGATCAATTAGGGACCCCTAACCAATAGAATGATCCATTCGCCCTTTAATTAATATCGTTTAACAATGCTTCTACATCGAAAAAATCTCAATAAGGATGGTACTAGCAAAATCAAATTTTAAGGATCAGGAGTTCCCTAGGACTTCTGTAACGAGTACAATATAATTAACAAAAAGATACGAATTATTGTTGATGCTTTTGAGCAATACGATGTCCCAATTAGTTCGAGGTGCGCTGATAGACTGAAAGAAGCAGAAGAAAGGTGGTTCTCATGGTTGGGAATGAGGGCGGCGGCGTATTCTTCGATTGTCGTGGAAAATTGTCGGCTCGAATTTGCTGACTGAGGAGGGAGACAAAGGATCGAGAAGGATCCCCCTTAATTTTCGAGGGGTTCAGCGAAGACTCCCAGGTTTCTTTGGTTCTGTTTCGTTGGATTTCCGAGACTGTTCTCTGAAGGGAAAACGAGGCGCAGGTGTCACGACCAAAAGAACGAGCCGAGTAGCTTAGAGTAGAGGCCTAAAACAGACAAAGATCCGTACTACTTCCTAGATATTACGTGTACGTATGATAATAACGAGTACCATTAATGTTAATACATCGTCGAACTCGCGAAACACGATCAGAGGAACAAACCAAAATGAAAACCTTTGATCATATCTCTTCAAATATGAAAATTCGAGTCCTCTTCCGATTGTTTATTCTATGTTATAGTTTTTCTAATCGTCGATCGCGAGTTTGACAGATCGTAATAGTCACAGCGTACCGCCTACGTGTATTATTTATGAGATTATTATTGTAAATGTAAAGTTAGCTGTCCACTTGGCAAACGTCGTAGTGAATGTTACATTGTGCGCGGTCATTAATTGTAAAAATAAGGAAATATTGCGGACGATGCGAGGGACGAAAGTGTGGGAGGATCAACGATGATACAATGATACCAAAAAAAGAAGAAACAACGGGTCAAAAATACAAAACCACGGAACCAACTGTTTTATTAACGAAATAAGCCGGCGAACATAATTAATTATAGAATCGTATACCTACCGTTCGAAAGGTGAACTATAGTTGTACGAACGTAGCGGAATTTTTTCACGAGACTCGAAAATTTAATATCATTTCTGACTGCATACTTCACCGAAGCACCGACGTCTTGCGGAAAAGGATCATACCTGTCTGGGACAGGATCCGGTTGTGTCGAACGAGATTATTATAGTTGAGATATCATAGTGAACTGTTCTGTTGACGCTTTGCTCCGTTGGAATCGGTTTCGTACATCGTTCGACGCTGGAAGTATCGAGCGCAAATATCTTATTGAAAATTCAGAGGAACGAATCGATTTTAATCGGTCTGTGAATACATTTGCTGGTTTGGTATCTGCAAATTTTTTAATGTAAAACAACGCTCACATCGATGTACATTAATTGGTATTTTAATTTATTTTTGCTGGGAGGAATTTTCTCTTCGTTGCGATGCTTGTGGAATGATTTGCGAAAATGGATATTTACAATCAGTTACAATATGCTTTAGAATTTAATGTAAAGACTTAATTCGAAATAATTTTATTTATTTTTCCTCTTCATTGTAATGTCTGTGAAAATGGATATTTACAATCAAGTTACAATATGCTTTAGAATTTAATGTAAAGACTTAATTCGAAATAATTTTATTTAATTAATCTTCATTGTAATGTCTGTGAAAATGGATATTTACAATCAAGTTATATGCTGAAGAGTAAATTTATTTGACAATGTGCCAGAAAAGTAGCTCGCAATTCCAATAATTGTATGCTTAATCAGAAAATTGGAATGATAAAAAATTCGAAATGTGAAATAGGGAACGTGTCCGATACTTCTAGTGTCGAGCTGATAAAATGAACGCAATCTGCGAACAGCAAATTCTACGATTTTCGTACAGTGATCAGAGTAACGTAATCAGCCCCTACGATTGTTTAACAAACGATTTATCTTATACATACATCTGCATAGCAGCATAATTCCCTGGGTTCACGGCCACTCGCTTGGCGAGCTATGTTACGACGCGAGACTCGAACGCAATAAGGCAGAACAGCTCGGTTATGTTCGTTTGCCACGTGTTTTCGATAATTCGACCGGGAGTAGGAAGATCACGATTGACCATTAATAAAATACCATTTATTCTGATACATCGGTTTATTTCGTACCCATCATATTTGTTTTACTTGTAGAGAAGCTTGCAGATTCTCTTTGAGAGGAAGCGAGTCTCGGCGGAGGACACGCTTCAACCCTTTGCACTCGAAAATCTAGTCAGTAACTTTGATGTCCCTTCCAAGTGAACGTGATAACGCTGCTGGAGATTGTGGTGTAACATTTCATAAAATCTGCACCGATCAAATTTCAAGTGAAACTCTGTTGTTGAATTGAGCAACTGTTCCCGTAAGTACAAAATGAACACAGTGACTCCACTAATATTCGGACTTTCTTGAAAAGACGACACCTTGTTTAATATTTATTTAATATTGATTTGAACTTTTCCGAGAAGTTAGAACAATTGGTTCGTTATACAATGTGAGAAACATTTTAGAAGAAAATTGCGAAAGGAATTTGGAGCCGCGAGGAGTTGATCGCACGACATCCACCGAAAAACGAACGTATGCCCTGTCTCCTCTGTTTGCTGTTTCAGCTCCGCCGGTCTTGGATCAAGTTTACTTTGAAGTGTTACTCGCACGGTGCGAGCTGGCATCTTGAACGACGTTGCATCTTCTTGGGACAAGGACGCCCGCCGTTCTGCGGCTCTTGCTGAAAATTCGCAGACTTTGATGCATATTGCAGGGAGACGGGTTAGCTGGTGCTGTGACTTATTAATGATTACACCGACAGACCGTGGGAACCGTCTACATCTACGAACACGATCGCGAATTTTGCGATCTAGCTGGTGACGTCCTTCGAAAACATTTTTTTTTATTCGAAAACGCCTCACACGGGAAAAGTTGTGGTTCGAAGTTATACCTCGATTTTGATATTCTTCAAAACCCTGATACTTTCCCCCAATTTTCAAACTTCGGGCTCAATGCGCAACCTTGAGGCATCGAACCACAACTTTCCTGCGTGGAGCGTTTTCGATTTCGAAAAGAAGTGTTTTTTACTCCGGTCTAACGTACAATGCAGGTCTTGTGCATTTTAGAATCGTGAAAAGCAATTGGAAACAAATGCCTGTCCTTCAGAGGGTCCTGACTTCTTGGTTCGAAAAACTAGCTTGAAGAGACTGCTCGATTTTCTTACCCGAACGGTCCTGAAGCTGGTGACACGGCCGGTGCCACAAGAGACACTGCAGGAGGTCCAAGGTGACCAGGTGGAAACAAGACAGTCAACTGGAGCAGCCGACTTAGGCGATTCCTGAGGACTGGTCGTATTCACTGGCTGGCCACTGAGGATCGCTCTCACCTAATGAAAATTTCCTCATTAAATCTGGCAATTACTGTGACATGTCCTACTGTCCTATGTTATAATTGAAAAGCTAAAATCGTTGCTAATTGTTGACGGGGACAAGAAATACAGCATATTCTACGGTCCTATCCAAAACTGACAACTGACAAATTGATAAGTTTCGATGAGGAAACTTCGGATCGACGACACAATCTTATCTCTGCGAGATAATCAATCAGGACACAGCTCGAGAGGTGTACTAACGATGTCACAGGTGTTGGTGCACTCCTCGGCAGTCAAGAAGTTGTTCCTGTTGCCGCGACAACCACCATAGCCGAATGGCACGCACATCAGCTTCTGGGGAACGAAGGCCCATCTTTGGAAGTAGCCTCTGCAAGGTCCGGGGTCTGCCTCTTCCATGCAGACCACTGGAAGAATAAAGACATACTCGAATCAGCGTTGGAAGAAGATTTCTTTTTTCAAGCAGAACTTCATGAGCAATCCTGGAAGATTACCTTTCGCTGTAGCCATGTCGAAAGTGCAGTCAGCCTGCTCCAAACAAGGTCGTTGCTGAAGCATCTCCATCTTGGAGAAGCAGTTGTGTTGTTCAGAAGGTTCGACCATCAGCAACCTGGTCCTCAACTTCACCCCCTTTCCGCAAGACGCGCTGCAAGGCGACCAATCAGACCACTCAGTCACCTGAAAGGACAGAAAATGTTGTAACTATACAACTATACTCCTGATGGATGTATCAGAAGAATGGAAGATACAGCACATCCGCACAGGATAATTTACGCAAGATACCTTGCACGTAGGATCAATTTGTTCCTCAACGGCACCCTGACAGGGCGGCTCCATACATTTGACTTTCTCAACGAGGGAGACGTGAGGACATCGTTTGCGGCCCATACGATCCTTGAACCTTCTCGTTTGCAATTTCATCCCTATTCCGCAGGACGAGGAGCACTCGGACCATTCACCCCATTCGGTCGTCTCGCAGAATTGATTGTTGAGCACTGGCAGGCCATCTTCTTCCGTTTCCTCTTCCCCCCTGTAATTGTCAATCTTAGCTCAGCTTCAATTTTAATGATATTTACTGAAATAGGGATCTCTAATTCAAATGCACCACTTGTGGGAATCATTAAAGATATAATATGTATTTGAAAAAATTGATGGACCACTGTTTAGACTCAGAGTGTTAAACAAATTGCGTTTGGTCGACTCACGAGCATTCTGGGATCGATGCGACGCACATCTCCTTCGAGACTAGCTGTCTATTGCACTGGAACATGGCAGCCTTCTCCGGCATCAGATAGGACCTGGTCCGCATCCTCAATCCTTTACCACAACTCACCGAGCAAGTTGACCAGGCTGAGTACTCCGTGGTCTGGCATTCGGCTTCATTAAACAATAATAAAGGAACTTTGAATCTTTCCTTATCCACTCATTAATGTATTAAAAATGCTAATAATCCTTACGTCTAGAAGTGTCCTCAGTATTCTCAGCAACCTCCAACTGAGCCACTTGCTGCTGAAGAATCTCCTCATTGCAGCTCTTAGGAATCAGCTTCTCTCTGTTCAAATACAACCGAGCTAACGGTAGCATAGGTCTACCAGTCGGATCGTAGAAAGGTGCTCTAGGATCTTCTGGGTACAATGTAGTTATCGGCTTCATCTTCTCTCGCGGTTTCGTTTCAGAGTTTGGCGACATATAGGAGATCCCGTTGTCAGTACCCGCATCCCAAGGGTACAGATCGATTATCTCACTTTTTGTCCAGGTGCAGTCTTTTCTGCAGAGGTTCAACTTGCTGACTCCAACTACCCAGTCTGGAGATGGACCTAGCATCGAGGACACCGAGAGCAGGGGGTGGTTTCTGTCTACTCTGAAGAAGAATCAATTTCAGTATGAGGAAGCACTTGTCCGTTTCAGAAACGTTCAAAAAAATCAATTTGAGGAAGGATGTATCACTTGTTCGTTTCAGAAACATTCAGAAAAATCAATTTCAGCATGAAGCAACACTTGTTTGTTTCAGAAACGTTTAGGAAAATCAATTTCAGTGAACGACTCTAAAATAAATCACGAAGGTAAAATAATTACCTGAAGCTAGTAGTGGTGTTGCTATTTACGTTAGGGTACCACAAGCCAGCGGACTTAATCAGAGTTCTTAGTTTATTCGCATTAGCCCTGAGCTCGGCTTCGACCCCCGATGCCGAGCCCCATTCAGCCAGTTGGCGGAAGCCATCGGTTGCAATGTGGTCTTTGCCCCAGAAGGAAAACCCGGGAACGTGGGACGCGCCGATCACGTCGCTGAAGTGGGTCAACCACACCGAGAACGGGAAGTCCTTCGGGTGGGTCACGTTCGACCAGATTCCCTCCATAGTTAGCTGCGACAGTCTGGCGTTAGAATCATTCAAATACTGGCAACTTTTCGTATTAGATTATATCGGCCACGATGTTTGAATAACAATACACTTAGGAGGGAGGTTATTCAACCGTAACAATCCGATTTTAATGAAATTTTGGTATGATATAGAACTGAACAAAATATTTGACACGTATTTTTTTATAGCTGCCGACATTGGGGTGAAAAGTCCATTTTATTGAATATCTCCGAAACTATTAGGTCTAGACGAAAATTTCAAAATCTAATTTGTACGTCTTGAATGACAAATCTTCTAATGTACACTGATTTTTAAAAAAATAATTTGTAAAAAAATATTTAAAAAATTAACTATTTCACAGACTACATACCTTGATAAAAAATATGAGAAAAATTTGTTTAATTCCGCAGTTTGCTCACAAAATCCATTGACCGTCTGATTTTTCAAGATGTAGAACAACGATGAAACTCACCGAGTATTTAGCCTCATCGCAGGCACAGCACCTGTCAACCTCGAGCACCTCGACCTCCTTAGGGCCAACCTCGCAGAAGGTTTTGGACAGAGCACCGTCTTCAGCATACCACCGCACGTTATTCTCCAGGACCATAGCCGTGAAGATAACGCATCCTGATCCGGTCGGCGGTGCCCTCCACATCACTTGGACCTACGCCAATGGTAAGAAACATTTTAGTGTCTCGTTTTGTGGAACTCCACGAGCTCTGGCCACGATAATGCCGAGGCATCGAACACCATCGACGCTTGGACATTGGCCAGAACCCGGGGATCTATCCCGTGATCGAGAATCTGTCGACTTTTATTGTACACGTCGCGTCCGGTGCATCGGAGATCCAGGGAGAAGACAAACTGTGAGAAATTGAGCTAGTTTTACGATCTTCGAAATTGATCTTCTTTGATATTTTGTACTTTTCTTTTCTTTCATACCGTCTTCTTCGTGGTTCTGTTTTAACGACTTTTAGAATCTCTGAAGCTTTAAGATCCTTTTGGACAAACAGGATTTTCATTCGTTGTCTAAAATTGTTCACACGAGCAGCAGAAAAATTCCAGGAATTTCGAACGAACATTTTTAGAACAATTTTTAGAATTCCTGAAACTACCAGATCCTTTTGGACAAACAGGATTTTCATTTGTTGTCTAAAATTGTTCAGAAGAGGTAGCAGAAAAATTCCAAAAAATTTGCGAACGATCACATTCCCCACGAAATAATTTCACGATTTTCCACCTCGGTTTTCGGAAAGTCCGAAGCCTCGGAGATGGTGTTAACGCAGTCCTCGTTGAAGGTGGTCAGCGCGTCCGGGAATAATTGAAAATAGCCGACCCGTGCAGCGGGATTGTTCGGTGCATGTTGGGAGTGAACGGACAAAGTGAATCGCGTAAATTGTTGCAGCCTTTCGTGCGTTCTCGAGCCTGAAATCAGAGGGATTAATTCGTGCATATTACATTAGTGGCAGCTGAAGTCTCATCAAAATTCATGGGTTGTTCCCGATGGTGCACTTGAAAACGTTTCCCCTGAATTATCCAGTGATCCACGGAAGGGATCGTTTGCGAAGGGAGCAATTGTATTGATGTAAACAGGAAATATAGGAGGTTACCTTGCAAACTGAGTGTGTAGATTGCGTTCGGTATGTACTTGTCCCCATCTCCGCTAATGAGAATCCTGTAGCCGCCGTCGCCAGTGGTCCTAGAGGCTGTAGTTTGTTCCGAGGTGGGCCTCATGGGACATCCGGCCTGCACCGTGATGCATAAACATGCTGCCACGGTCAGGAACAACATCCTGATGCCTGTAATGATCGATGAATCAATTGTCTATCGTTAAGGATCTGTGTTAAGATCGATCCGCGATCGATCCGATGATCATTCAGACTGTTTTTGCACCGGGTGTGAATACAAAAACCGAGTTCAATCTCGAAGGACCACTTTTCCAACTCGGAAGGAAATAAAAAACAAGCGCTATTCGATACTATACAGGGTGGTACACTTAAATTAAAACTAAAATATTACAGAGAAAAATCTATCCGTACATGGTATTGGATAAACCGCAATTTTCTAATTCTGCAAATTTAACGCAGACTTTCAAAGTTAAAAAACGTTCATAGCATAACCTCTTTAGTTTTCCCATGTTCGTTTAATGTGAATTATGTGCAATTTCAGTAAATATATGACGTTAGGAGATCTTCTGAATAAAGAATACATTAGAGAATCATTTGAAAGTGCAATCAGAAATGTCCTAGAAATTTGCTCGTCTCTCTGCATACTCCAAAAGTGGCGCGCGTATCAGTCTTAACAGCTTAACAAAATTTCCCCAAGTTCTAACTATGGCAGCAGCTGCTGACTGCTCTTCCAAAATTAGTTGGAGTGTATTAAAGTGGATAACTTCCGGAATACTCGAACAGGTTGCCAAAGAGAATGTAACAGATTAGATAAAAACGTATATTTCTATTGTATTAACGATCCCTAAGAATTCGATAAGAGCTTCCGAATGAGCGGAGATAAAGAATTTTCGTCTCACAAAATTCTCTGTAAAATACACTAGTGGATTATTCTTCAATACAGAGTGATTCTTTTGAACGTTGCCCCAGTGGAAAGACTCTTCAGAGCTGAACAAATTACGCACCAAGACGGAAAACCAACATTCGTAAGTTTTATAAATTGAAAGACTTCCTGGGGCCAAGGAACGGCTGCGAAGTAGCGGTGGAACTTCCAGGATAAGTTTGCTAGGAGTTACGCTCCGAGAAGGGTGTGTCAGGAACAAGTTTTCGCGCTTTTCTCTACTGAAACGCAATATATAAAGTGGAGAACACTCAATCGAAACATCGGAATGCCATGATCGCGGAGGGTCCTTGGGTTCACGCGTCATTCGCTGGCAAAAAATTCGTGTTAATTGCCTGTGCTGCAATCGAGAGTTCGTCTATCCTTTCGAACAATTCCCTTCACCCATTCATTTTTTATTCATTTTTCTAGTTGGAAACAATTACTTCTAAAGAGTAAAAACAATGTACAGTCGAACCTGTTTTTGTGCGGTCTTTCTTTATGCGATTTTTTTGTGCGTTTTTTTATGCGGAATAGCATGAATATCAGATCAGATCGGCAGGATATCTCGGAAGACGTTGTCGTTATGAAAAAATGTTCCTACAAGACTACAACTTTTAGGAACACTTTTTTCATAACGACAACGTCTTCCGAGATATCCTGCTGATCTCATTCAGCAGGACATCCTGTATATGTATCGAATTATGTACATTTTGAAAATTTCTCCAAGTTTAAAATGAGAAATTAAAATTTTTTAAAATGTTTCCATGTGTAATTGAATTATTTACTTTGTTTGGAAAGCACTTTCTCGCTATTTCGTAACGCTTTGACATATTTTCTAAGCGAGACATTTTTTATGCGGTCCCTCTCCACCGCATAAAAAAAATTTTCTTTAATATGTTGTGAAAAACTATTTGTTATAGTTATTTATGAAGTTTGTGAATATGTTTTTGTGCGGTTTTTTATGCGGTAGATACCGCACAAAAACAGGTTAGACTGTATAAAACATTTGAACTAAATTACAATTTGAAACGTAATTAAATTACAGGATCTCAAATCAGTCTCAATCCAACAAAATCAAACGTACAGCCAGATAAGCTTTTAATCTTAAGGTCAATGTCCCGATTTCTCATCAGCACGCATATACATTTTATTTAATGTAGAAAGTCAAACAAGAAAATAATTATGCAAAAAATTATTTTTAATTAGTCCAGCCTTTTCGTAGAATAATACTGTGAAATGACTAAGTTTCGAAAAACTTTTGTTCAATTAATTTTTTATAGAAGGATATTACTCTGAATAGTGATGTATAATTTATGATATACAGTTTTGTCGCCCATAGTGCTACAACCGTGGGAGCAATGGAGGCTCAGAAATCGTAGAGGTATTATATTAACTAAAACAATATTAAATATTAATACAATATCAAGACAAGCAAATAAGTCTTTAGAAATTCAAAAATTTGTGTTCATTTCACTCTTTAGAAAATAGGGACGTAGACCTTATGTTGATTTTGCTGTTTAATTGATTTTGTGAATAGTTTCCGAAATTAGTCTCTCGCTGCAAAATCACTCTCGATTGCAACAGAGTTTGCAGACAAGAGGAATCTCGGAGGCAGGCTCGTGCAATTGGTCGATCGCGGGCTTGATTAATGGTGGAAACGAGCGAGAGGATCAGGATCGAGCATCCTGATCGAGAGCTTCCGAAGCGATGGTCCAGTTTCGAAGAATCCCGAGGCGTTCGCGGCCGATGGAAGTTTCTCTGATGGTCTTCATCGATCAAAGAGAGTCACTCGTTGCGACACGAACATCGTCTTTCCAAGGAACGTGATGTAACGCAGACCAAGTTACGAGACGATGTAACTGGCCGTGACGAGAGCGCTGAGAAAATTCAACGCTCGCCTTGCGCGTAAGCGTGGCCATTGATAAATGGCCCCGGCTACTCTCTGATCCCGATTTATCGAGCAGAGAAACTTGTTAACGAACTCTGTGACCAGCTGGCAAACTCTAATCCGATTACTCGGTAACAATGGGAATGGTGTTTCGACCCTAAGCTCCGTAATCGATGCGTGTGATCGTTGATCGTTGTTTGGGATCGTTGATCTTCGTTTGGGATCCAGGTTTGATTACGGAATTGTACTCGAGGATTGGAGATAGTGTTTCTGGCTGAGTTTTCATGATGGATACTTAAATTTGAGTAAATACTTGTGTGTTTATTGTCTGCTTGTTTGACGCATTGAACGCCATTTCAAAATTTCCATCCGTGGCAGAGTTGGACAGTAATTAATTCTTTTATAATCGATTTCTGTAATTTCTGTAACCATTAATCAGTCAATCACCGTTGAAATAGATCAGTAATCATGGTTACTTTCTGTAATTTGTAATGATTAATCAATTTTATCTCATTCAATGATGAATTATATTTTTTATAGATCTGTAATGTATATCTGAACGTTGAAAATTGTACATTGTACAAAATTGTACAACATTGAGTACAGTGTTGGGCAATAAATACATTTATTTAAATAAGTAATTATTTAAATAATGATTTAAATAACAAGTTATTTGTTATTTGGATATTCAAATAAAACGAAAAAATAATTATCTATTATTTGAGCAAGTCTAAATGAATTTATTTAAAATAATAAAGTTAATTGTTATTTACAAATACAATTTGCAATTATTATTTGTATTAGCAAATCATAAATTAAATTGTATTTTCATTCATTAATCCGCCCTCCGGACGAGCCTGACCATTGGCGGTATACCTGAAAATGTTGTTATAGCAAAAAAAAACGCGCACGGATCAGTTCCGAATCGGCCGATTATTTACAACCGCCGCGCTCCGACAACTTCAACTCCGACAGATGGACAACACGTGCAACAGACCCAAGCAAATTGGTACAAACAATAGTTATATTTACGTAAATATTATACATACGGGTAATTACAATATTAATTTCCCCACGTGTTCATTGTATACATATACAAAATACAAGAAATAATAGAAGACCAAAAACTATTTAATTGATTTCCACCTCACAGTCCAAATAATAAATAATTTTTTATTTGCAAATAAGAAATAATAAATACATAATTTCTGGAATTATTTAAATAAAAAGTTTGGTTATTATTTGCAATTAAAATCACACGTTTATTTATTATTTAATTATTTATTATTTAAAATAAAATTTGCCCAACACTGATTCAGTACAATAACTTCTAATTATTCTAATTATTGGATTAAGTTTTTACGTATTTATACAATATTGCTGTCTACTTATTTTATGTTTCGTTGAACAGTGTAAACAACCTCTTCATACCACTGATTAAAAATTCAAGGTTCCCTGTTGGTCAAGAGTCCTGGATACAGGTTGAATCGGAACGTTTTATACCCATTGATAATATCGCGATGGTAATTTGCTTGAAGATTGTCTTATATTACAGCTCTTGAATCATTATCTTGCATTAAAGATACAAGATACCTTCGTGATGAACAAGGTTGAAAGTATTAATCGAACTTGAAAGGAGGTTGTTGCTAGTCAATGGAGCATTTTCATCGTTGCACAGGATGTTGTAATCTGTGTACGTACATATATTAAGCTGCTGATTGGATCGATTCTCATTAAGAAAACTATCCAATAAAATTATGTTAATGCGTTAGAGAATGGTCGCGACCCAGTGCAATCTAATTAACACTGCTACATATAATTATACATTGTACCAGCTCATTCGCAAGTAATATGATTAGACGAAGAAAAGAAAACGAAAATACTTCAGCTATAGTATACGCTCTAAAAAAAAACGATAAGTTTTTAAATATTGGACTACACGATTTGAACTGTTTCGAGATGTTAGAGCAATTAGATGGCTGCATGATGCGAAGAGATATTTTTTCAAAAATTGCTATTGGTCGGAATTGTAGAGAAAATACTAAAAGTTGAATTTCAAATTTTCAGTATAACTTTTAGTATTTTCTCTGCGATTCCGACAACTTGCAATTTTCCTCAAAAATTTTGTTCGCGTTGTGTAGCAAACCAATTATTCTAACTTCTCAAAAAAGTTAAAACTATATGGTCCTATTTAATAAGTAATCGTCTTTTTAAGAGTGTGCAAATATTAATGGGAGTCACGCATAAAATGGGACCCTGATGAAGAAGAGAAAACGAAGCAAATAAAATAGAAATTGAAAAGAGCAAATTCAAGTGAATTAAATAGAAATGGAAAAGAATGAAATAAAGCAAATAAAATGGGGATGAACAGTGCTGAAGACGCAGGATCACTCTCCCGTGAACGAGCTCGCATGGACAAGAGAAATTGATCTCGCATCTCTCCGCGAGATCGCGGAATAATAAACGTGGCCAAGTGGCTAATAATCGAGGATAACTGGAGATGCATCAGATTATACGCGTATCCAACTATCCAGCAAGTGGGTCGGGAGCATGAACCGGCTCTCGCGAATCGCCGCTCTCGGCATGTAGGTGTAGGTTTCTAGAACGCCTGGTGTCTCGGCGGAGATCGTCAGAATCAGGGACACGGAGAGCACCGCAACGGGCGACATATATGTATACATCGGGGACCGGAAATTGCACGGATTCGAATCAATTTTCGCGCACCTTTGACCCCGGAGCTGTGACCACCGAGAAGTTCCATCGAACGCGTCTCAAAGGGCGAAATGCAGAATGGAGAACAGAGTTTGGAAAGTTTACCGGTGTATCTTTATGCAAACAACCATTTTCACAAAAGGTATTGTTCATATGCACGATGTGGCCGTCGCACAGACGTCGGAACTCGCGAAAACGTGGCCAAAATAGGAAGTACTCCAATTTTGTTAAAAATTGATACTCTGAGGTTTTTCGAGTCGCTGTTTTTTAAACTGCGGATGTTTATGCAATTTTCAATTTTTGTAGGCAAACTTTAAGAAAGTGGGATCATGTGAAATGTTATTTTCAGTGATAGTAGTCTTCGTAGATCTGATATGAATAAAAATCTGTCGAATTTGATATACTCCAGCATTTTTGAAAATTTATATAAACCATAAATGTATCAAAAATCCGCGGTAACATTTTTAGGTCCAAAATAAATAAATTCGTAGCAAGTTCTGTTGAATTTGATACTCGAGCATTTTTTTTTAACTTTTAGAAACCGTGAATGTACATGTCTAAACTACGGAAGGAAATTTTTTACTTTTAACCACGATTTCGGTCGAACTCATCACTGTACGTCGCACAAATTCCTGTGGACACGAAAGAAATAAACTGTGAATCTTTTCTCGTTGACGTCACCGACTATAGTTTATAAAATTAACCCCATTTCGCTTCCAATCCTCAATCCTCTGTGTTAGTATTAATTACTATAGTCACCGTGCGCACTTTTAGTAATTAGGATGGGAATGATTAGAAATCTAGCAGAGATCGATGAGACACTTGCACGATACGTGAAAATAAATCGATTCCAGCCTTTCCAGCTTAACCTAGACCTAGTCTAGAACTTAAATTCGCGTTCACCATCATGGTATCACGTCCCCGACTGTTTCCTCGTGACTCACAATGCTCGCTGATTGCAAGCAATTAAAAGTAATGACTGACTGACCGAGGAATATTCATGAAACAAAGTTTGAACGACTTTTGTCGCATCGACGGAGAGTTCGCTATAGGGAATGGGGAAACTATTCTGCGAACGATCACAGAGTCAATGACATCGGCTAATTTAGTTGTTAATTAAAATGGGGCGAGGCTGCGGATTTCTTTTTCGCGATTGATCTGTTTCTTGAATTAAGAAGATATGGGTTTTGGGTTCCTCATTGAATATTCTGTGCGAGTGAAATTGTGATGTGAAAGAGAGCAGATCTTTCTGATGAGAAGTTGTTTTTAATTAAGTCGATTCTGAAGAATATGTTTTATATGAATTACTGCTCTCTTTTAAGTAAAAATAGAAAATATGATGAAGGAAAAAGTCATGTCATAATGCGACAAAACTACCTATGACCTTATTTTTTATATGGATGCACCGATACAACCCAATTTTTTTGTTAAACCAATACCTTTTATTATTTTTTATTTATTTTATTTTATTTTACTTATTTTATTTTTATTTTATATTTATTTATTTATTTTATTAATACCTTTTATTATCCTATGTATGAAAGTAAAGATACCTATTTCAGGTGTATTTATTTCAATTCGCATCAATTTTTAGGATATAGCTATTAATTTTCGGAAGTAAAATATGGGTATATAAAATGGATCAATAGAAATCACACTCCCGAACATAGCAAGCGTTACAACATCCAATCATCCATCCAATTCGCCAAAAGAATCCTCGACAGTCCAACAACCGCGACGAACGTCTCAATTACCGTCTTCCCGAGCGTCGGAGAACGATTCAGCTTCCCAAAGACTTCTCATAAATGGTCCTAACAATTGCACTTTCTTTTATTTGCACACACTATTCCCACTTCTATCCCACAAGTGAATCATTCACGGTCCGAACCGATCAACCACCTTTCCAGTTTCTCATTAATCTACTGGCAAAACATTTGATTGATGCTTCACTTTCTAGATTTGGAACAAATTTCCTTCAGACATGGTGACGTCGACACTGATGAACGACGATAATTGCAAAAGCTTCTACAATTTTTACAATTCCAAGTGTTGAACAAGTTAATCTCGAGATTACCAATTTTGAAAATTTTAAGAATTGTTACATTTTTAGAATTTAACACTAAACCTACCTAAAAATGATTAAATAAATATATTTAATGGTGCAGAGATTACAATATGAACCGCACAAAGTCCGAATAAATTTAATCTTGTTATTTTTATAAGGCAACTTGTATCAGCTACATGCTCGGTAGGTTCAGTGGTAAAATATTACAATTTCTTCAAATTTTTCGGATTGAAGGGGTTCGAATAGAATATTTTTTAAATCTTCAGTATTTAACCTCCATGTCAAAAAACCAAATACCTGGGCAAAACAACTTTCAATTTCTTTTTAAAGCTATTTTAACATTTATAGACTTTGACGTTCTTGGATGATCAGAGAATTAATTTACATTTGTGGCATAAAAAGCTATAAATTGCAACGTCATCGAATATTGCAAAAAATTTTGGTTATTGACATACGTGTTAAAGGGTTAATTAAAATTACAATTTCTCTGAACCGTTAAGTTACAATTTGCTCCACTATGCACTTTAGCTAATCGATTCGACACCCGAGCGTTAAGATTAAGAGGGCTGCGGCCGCGGTGCATAAATTCGCGCGTACTGCCGGTGCATCGTTGCACGCGGCTTCTTTTATGAGAAAGATCGCCCTTTCACAAGCTCTTGATTTGACCGCTGCAGGGTGTATATCGCTCCCGGCCAAATTCGAAGCGGTTTACATTTGCGAGCCGATTACTTAACGGCGGCTGCAACCGCTGTAAAAATCGTCATAGAAATCGCGAACTTTCGCAATCTCGCTCTCGAGACTCTCTCACCCTCGTCCGACGACGGAAATCGTGGAAATCGGTTAACTATTTTACAAATACATTCGCGCTTATATACATGTATAGAATATTAGAGTGAAGCAACGCGAGTCTTTGAAACACTGTTGAAAAATCGTGCAAAACCTGTTCGAAACTGGTAAACCCGTCCGGGCGGACGATTCAATCCGCTGTTTGGTAGTCGGCTGGCGATTTCTTGATTAATCGGTTGGATTGGAAATTGCACTGGCACTTGGTCCACCGAGACACACGATCGCGCCGATTTCCTTCGCGGACACTGCCAACTGAATGGCAGTGAGCTAGACTAACTGGGATGTTGAGCAAGACGAGAGAACGATCGTCCGCGACTAAACGAGATGACGAACCGGACTATCGGCACTGGCTGCCGAGGCGGTTCAAAAGTTAGTGACAGAGAGACTTTCCCGCGCATCATTCTTCCGGGGAGTCAGTAATCTTGCAGTGTTCATTATTAGCACAATCTTCCATTATAATTGTACGCTTCAAGCTTGGATACATAGAATTGTTGCTATGCCGCATTTTGGGATTTTTCAGAGATTTTCTCGAAAATTCTCTGCACTCGTTTTGCCCTCTTTTGTCAATATTTAAATTGTCAAATGGTCTGCAATAGTATGCAGTTCATTTACAACTTACATGTGCCCATGATTATGAAAATTTTGACTTAGACTACTTTCATAATTATGGGTTCATAATCAATCAATTACGGGATCATAATCAATATTAATTATATCTTTTATCTTGGAAAGGAAATTCGAGCTATACTCTCTTTTAATACAAATATACACATTATAATAAAATTAGAGGAATATTCTGATAGATATTCTAGTATCTTTACTAGTGTTTTTCTGGACTCTGACACGTCGCACGATAATTAACTTCCCTGGAAAGAAAATTATGATATAACAGGATCGATTTCTTTTCAAAGATGTCTGTATTCTTCTGAGAACGAGGAATAGAGGATAGGAGTTGCAGTAAAAGATTGGATCGGATACGATTGAATTGATTGGGAAGCCGCGGTTCAACGTGAAGTTTAATTAAAGACTTTTGGAGTTCAGAGAGCAAGGCTATGGATTTCGTTTGGCAGCGAGTAGCCGCGCATGCAGTTCGCTGTCAAGTCGGCCAGCCACACTCCGGGATGATTATCTAGTGTCACGAGGTCAGTTTCAGGTCATCCTATCTCCCTGGAAGCAGCTCTGTCTTCCAAGATAACGCGGACATGATAAACACCCACGTCCGCATCTACCAATCGTGTTCTCATTTCGCAGAGGCAATTAACTACAACTTCAACATCAAAAACGCAACCTGCATTCTGAATGGGTCAGCAATATTGCCACAATGTTGTTAAAACATGCTATTACAAATCTACATCGAGGTTCATAAATTAAAGAGGGTTTAAGATGGAAGGAAATGGGTGGACGATGAATCTCAGTGGGCGTTCTACAAGGAGGATATCTTGAAAATCTAGAAAATAGAAGGTTGTCATGAATTATAATTGATTGAAATTAATTACTGAACTCGAAAGATACATCTTACGATACCCATAGCTTTTTTATGCGTTATCCGACTTCAACGAAACATTGTACATGTATAACTGTTTCCTTGATCTCAATCGACAATTTGTTAATAACGTATATTAATGTTTTCAACGCACTGGTTCGATCTGATGCTACTACTTAAGCAATTTTGCAAATTACCACAAAATTTTCAACGTTTCGGTCAACTATTTCGACCATTTTCAAGAAAAATTTTCATATATAATTGCGTCTGTAAAAATTATTAAATTAATGTGACTGTTTCGCCATCTATTGTAACTGTTTCGTTGATCTCGATCGACAATCTTTTAATAACATATATTAATGTCTTTTCAGTACATGTATGTATATAACTTAGGTACTCATTGTTATATTTACAAAATCCACGTTTGAAATTTTCATTACAGACGCAGGATAAAAATTAAAAAATCGAGACCTTTACTCTTTCCACCGCGACAACGACCAACAACAATTTAAAAAAGGTTTCTAGGTTTCTAGGTCCAATGTTGAAAAAAATTATCGGTTTTTAAAAGGTGCACAAACACTTGCTACACCCACTGAATATGTATAGTAACTGTAAGCATGTATTGCTTTGGGCGTGTTACGAAAGATTTCATCACAGACCAGGATCCAGCATCTCCAACTGAGACAAGCTTTCTGAAAGCACCCTATCTTCCTGAAATAATGAGTTTCCACAAAAACAACCCCGTCGATCTGAATTCCGGATCCTTCCATCCTCTCCGTTGTTATGACAAGCGTATTCGAAAACTGCGCGTGTGGCGCGAGCAGACGCAAAGGTGAAGCCCGCATGCGCGGCTTTATCGAGCGGCGTAGCATGAGCGAGGTAGTCTCCGAGTCGAGTCAAGTGATCGCCTCGGTTCTCCGGTTAGACTTTCTTCGTCGTGGAAACGTTGACTGTCCAGTAAAGGTAGTGAATGTGACCGCGTCGTTATGGCCGCCTCGATACCGCTCCGATAAAGCAGCTTGTCATCAACGTTGTCATTCAGTTAGAGGAACCATTCAAAGAGAAGAAGAATGCCGGCGAACGGTCAGCGATGACCCCAGGTCACCTCGACTACATCATCGTCATCAACTCATTCGGCATCTTCGTCACTCGAGCGTGATTCTGACAGACGCGACGACGCTCGCGATCAGGTGCGTCGTTGTGCGGCGACAGGTGGGTCCCGGGCCCATTCAAGATCGCTGCCTAGAAGAGAAACAACAATATCGTCGTCATCATCCTGGGCCAGCCTACTGGGCATGGCTACACTCGCGGGCAGCTCGACCTCGGGCCTCGCCAGGCCACCAACCATGCTCGAGCAGCTCCTCGAAGAGATCAACTTCCAGAGGACCAAGGAGCTCAGGCAGATGCTCAAGGATGGTGAGTACAGTAAGTCATAGACTTACGCGGGTTCGTTAATTACGAAATGAGAAATAGATTTTTTGATTGACAGAACGGCAGCTTTGTCGGCACATATGTGACAGAAGCGGAGATTGTTTGCTTGTGTACTGCGTAGGCGTTCAGCTATTTATGAGTGATCAGTTTTCCGTGGGCATTGTTGGTTTGTTTGAATTTTCCTTTCAAATCAGTACGTACATATAGTTTGTACAAAGCAGATCTCGTATTAATTAGTTTTCGTTTCACGAATTAGAGAATATACTATTAGGCTTAGTGTCCAACTTACAATTAGTTTACTAGTTTAATTCAGCATATCTTAACGAAATCAAAAATAATTTTCAGGCCTCTTCGATCACTTTAATACGAAATTACTCTGGTTTCGG
Source organism: Lasioglossum oenotherae (assembly GCA_028455765.1). NCBI lineage: Eukaryota > Metazoa > Arthropoda > Insecta > Hymenoptera > Halictidae > Lasioglossum > Lasioglossum oenotherae. The sequence goes on along the minus strand of CM052300.1, from coordinate 3,737,327 downwards.
TGAATTTTCTGCGGCTCTAACTTGGCAATCAACGTGTTAAGGGAAGAACGATTTTTTATTTTATTTCACATAAAAATCCGCTGTCTTCTCTTGAAGTTTGAAGATAGGGTGAGGAGATTGGAGGATGAGAATTATTAGATCTTGATTTTTTGAGAGTCCAGTTTCAATCTTGAAGAGTAACGTGGTTATTTAATCGTGGGTGGTTTGGTTAGGTTTGATCCTGGAGGATCGAGTGAGGTGGATGCGTGTTGATAAGGTTGGGGTGTAGAGTTTAGGGGATGAGACCCCTTAGGTCTTCACGTTTGATGAATTTTGATTTATATGGGCGGATAGTATGGGTATTTGTTGGGTGATTTGATTCTTAGAGGATTTTGGTTTGGGAGGGTATAGGGTGAAGATTCGTGTTGATATGGGGTAAGTTTTAATGGAGGACACGGGGTGGTTGTATACTGCTAGGGTTGGGATGCAAATTTTAGCGTGTGCGAATCTTTCATAACTGTTCATTTGTTCACGAGTCTGATTTTATCCTAGAATTAATCTGCTGACAGGTTTTAATCCTGTAAGAGTTCACAGGGGGTTCTTTACTGATAGTAGAAACTTACTTCCTTAATGATCTTCGTTTTATCCAGTCACAGGGCAGCTTGGAAAGGCTGTATATTTAATGGTACAAGGTTTTAGGCTACAGGGCGATGATACGCCAATAAAGTTAGGGTACAGTATTAAGGTGAACCGTTAGGGGTAGGTGAATCTCCACATTTTTATGGGTTTCGTTTTACCCTGGTGGAGAACTTAGTCCTCGAGGGTTGTAGCCCTAGGAAAAATTTATTCTACAAAGCTACATGTAGTTAGGGTAGCATCAAAGGTATGCGAATCTCTCGTAATTTTTAATGAGACTTTTATCGAAGGGAAGCTCAGACGAGATTAGTGGCTTTCTAACCCTAGAAAGGTTCGAGTTTATTGGTCCCTCTAGTACATTATCTAGACAATGGATTTGATTAATTTATAACAGAAATAAGAAGGTGAAATATTATATTATAATTAATATTAAACATGTTACGAAAGAAAATTAATTTTTATTTCACTACAACTTGTTGAAATTCAGACGAAAATCTATCGTCTACTTATTACACACATCGGAAGACTAGAATGAGGCCGTCGTCGAATGCCTTCACCGCAAAATTCGATTAAAAGATGATGGTAGGATCTATACCGATCGGCAGCCTCGATATTGGTGTGCATTCTTCTCATTTCCGAATGGGGGTGGAAGGAATATAGGCGGGAAGCTAGAGGTGGAACATTGATCGACTATAAACTTGATTGCTCGCACACAGGAAGCAGTAAAGCGATACTGATTGAAATTGAACTAGATAAATTTTCTCACTTGATCGTTAATTTAATTAAAAATACCGTGCGCTTCATAAACCTATGCATCAATTAAAAATTCCATCGAGAACAGGATTAAGTATTACGTTCTCAAAGATTATCTACATAGTCCGTTTACAATTAATCATCCAGCACAGACGCGGACGACGAACTTTAATCTGCACGCACACGTTGCATCTACATACCTATTAATTACTCACTAATTACCCGATCGTAGCAAACTAATACGTCACTGGAAAGAGATGATGCAATGAAAAATGATCTTCAATGTCTTCAAGCTTAATTTAGTTTAATTAAGTTTCATTTAAAGGAAAAATTAAAAAATAAAATCTGCTACTTAATGGGTTAATGGTTAATCTGATGTAAATTTCGGGGGTGAGGATGTTCAGAAAGAACCCGTTTAAGCCACGACTCGTCGTCGGATTCGTGAAGAGCGAAGCATTAAGTCTACTTAGCCCGAAAACAGTACGTGCTTCTCGCAGAAGGATTTAAGCGCGGTTAAGTTCGCTTCACGCTTTCGGGGGTGAGTCGAGGGTGAGCTGCGAGTGTGAGAGGGTGTGTTCCTGGGGTTCTGGGCCTTTTGTTTGGGAGACGCGAGGGTGAGTTGCGAGGGTGATTTCGCGATCGATGAGTCGGGGGTGAAATGAGCGACGATTGGTTTGTGCATACATCGTTTTTACACGTGTTCGTTCCTTTTCACTTTCCGCGACACGAAATAATTCACAAAACTGTCCTCCACAACCTGATAATTAGACAATTATGCAGAAAATTATTATTTTGCATTGATAATTATTTTGCAGAGAATTATGCAAAATAAAAATGCTCTGTATTGATTGTGGCAAGCAGGAATTGAATAAAAATTGATTTCATCCCTTAATGACTGTGTTACATTAAGTACAATGTTGTGATACTCTTAAATTTTTCTAATCTTTTCAATAAATGCATAAAGATCCGCAGTCTAATGATAATCGACGACCTCCACAATGATCGTAAAATCAGCTAGACGCCCACAGGCACATTAAAAATGCTTCGAACCTAAACAAGCATAATTTCCGTACCAAAATTAGAAAATGAATTGCCAGTTTCAAGTTAAACAATGTTAAAATTCCCACTAAAAAGAGCACGACATCCTCAGAATATAAATCGTGACAGGGAACAAGAGAAAGGAACAAGTGTTGGTGGATGGGATGATGAGAAGAGTGCCTAGGGCTACAAGCATCATGACGCACCCCTGACATATCCTCGTCAGCTGATTCGAAACTGTGTTTACCATGGCGGAAAGAGACGGTTCCTCGCCTGTGCCCGCGGTGACTAGCGGGAATACATTTCCATCGATTTGCGTATGTAATTATCCGCGTCGCGAGTTCGAATATACATTCGACTCGTCTTAATGACTATGATGTCGATCCACACAACACAGCTAAGCAATGCCTTGTGCTCCTTTCAATTACTTGATCCTTTTGTTTTCTGTTTACAGTGATTTTCCAGGTCAACACTTCTCCTTCGAGCATCGCGGATCGCGGATGCCTGTTACTCCTTCGAGCATGAAATTTCCGGTCTTGCTCTATCTCGAAATCGAAAGTGATCTCTCTGTGGCTGCGAGCTGATACAAGCTGAGTCGCGATTTCAGAAATGATTCTGTTTCCAAATTGAATTTTTGGCTCAGTCTCTAGCTAGTGATCCTAAACCTTGAAATTTATTTCTGAGATTTCTTTAATACCTGTCTTTTAATTATATTTTGTTTATTTATTATATTGCCAGCAAATCAGCCATTGCACTCCGTTATTGTGGAAATTTTTAAACTTTTAGATCCATAAGATTTCTGTTCTTGCTTTTCTTAATAAGTGGAATATAATACAGCAGTATCTTCAAATTCTATAAACGTTGTTTCTACTTTGCATATGATTTGCAGCGTCTTACAATTAGACTCGAAAGCACTCGGCTCTTGTTATGTTCTCAGCCGCAGACTTTTGTTTATTATTAAACCCTTCTCGTGCGGTTTGCGATTGCACCTATGCAAACGAAAAGCGTTGATAAATACGACGACGAATCACTGTAAACACGCTCGTTCTATAACCGCAACGTGACGTAACCTCGTGTCGCTGCACAATTAGGCGAGCCACGTTTCAATATACTAGTAGCGTGTGTCGTCGCGTGTGTCCACAATTGTCTTCCACACTGATACGCAGCAAGGTTTCCGTACCGATGACTAATACCTTCGAATGACTCCATTTTCACACGCTATGCTCATTCGAACATGGCTGCTCCCCGTACTTACCTCAAAAAATGAAATTCTTGCACAAAACGTTTACCAGAACATATAACGATAAAAAATTGGGTAGGTGTAATTTAGAACAGTGAGAACATTGCAAGAATTTAAAAATACAATTTTCTGGCTATTTTAAAAACTTTATAATTGTCAATCTATTCATGTATTACATTGAGATTTATTAGAAACTTTTTGTTTCGTTGATTTCGAACTAAATTGTGGAGCAAAAAATTAAATTCTTTTAATTGTATTGACTTTTAATCGTCATTCTGTGCTTCCGCAGCTGATTTTCGCCACAAAGAGAGAGACTCCTTACTTCTTCGGGATGATTTCCACCCAATTTAGTGTCGGCACTAATAATTAATCTCCCGGAGTCCATTGTTCTCCCGCAAAAGGATCGATAGGCCGGAAAGTTCCTTTTTTAATAAAGCCTCAGCTGGTCGTTAGCAGAGAGACAGCAATTAAGTCGCAGAGGAACGTCGTCCCCGAATATTGCTATCGATTATCTCGACCCCACCCTGAGATGATTCCATCGTCTCTCTCTCCCTTCAGCATCCTGTTTTCTTCGAACACGAGATAATATCCTCACGAACGCACGACGATCCTCGGAAATGTAGAGACGAACTTTGTATTTTTATCGGCGACCTTCGGACCTGTGACGCGATCCTCTATTTTTCTCGTTCGCTTTGAATAAAAAAGCAAGAGAAGCGGCCGGTTGCTTGTCCTGCAATCGGTGTTGCATCGTGTTGGGAAACTTTTGATGTTTCCAACGTTGACTTTCGATTTACACAATTTCATATCTGGTTTATCTCGGGTTTATGACCTCTGCCATTTCATAAGGGGAAAGGGCGAGCAAGCAGGCTTATTTTTAATTTTAGCAATTTTATTTAAGGGTTTTTGCCTTGTTGGTTTAATGGAATCAGGGGATTTCCTAAGGGACGTCTAATGTCACTGTTCTCGAAATAGAAGAGACATTTTTCTGAAAGTGAAGGAGAAAGCAATTTTAACGAGCCATTCGAAAAAACACAATTTTATTCGATCATCTGGTTCCCTAATATTCTCCGTTGGTTATTGGGAAGTTAAATATAGTATATACAGTTGCTCGAATTAATATTCGAACGCTCTAAAAAAGACGATACCTCTTTTAATATTGCACTATGCGATTTCAACTTTTTTGAGAAGCGAAAGCAATTAGTTTACTACAGGATATGAAATTTTTTTCAAAAATATAAATTGATCGGAATTGTAGAAAAAATACTAAAAGTTGCATTTTACAACTTTTTTATTTGGGCCTATATTGAAAATTTAAAAACTATGTTTTGTAGATCTGTGCGAATGAAACATATTCTGATAATTTCGTCAAAATCGGTCGACGTTGCAATGAGCTACAAACGTTCAAAGACGGTAATCTTTCGTATATCTAAGAATTCTTACATCTTTCCATGCCTGTCGTTTTTTCCTGCATCAACCGATTTCGATGAAACTTTCACAGTGCATATAATTGACGCAGACCTACAAAACGTACTTTTAAAATTTTCAATATGGGCCCACATAAAAATGTTATAAAATGTAACTTTTAGTATTTTTCCTACAATTCCGATGAAGTGCAATTTTTGAAAAAATTTCTTTTCACATGCTGTAGTAAACTAATTGCTCTAGCTTCCCAAAAACGTTCAAACCCTATAGTACAATATTACAAAAGTTATCGTCTTTTTTAGAGCGTCCGAATATTAATTCGAGTAACAGTACATAGATTGCTTATGGCTTATGTATACTTTATTATATTTAAGGGGGTAGTCTCGTCTCCAGGATTGCAAGGTGGCGGGATGCGCTTTCTCATTTCTCGATAGATAAAACGCTAGATAAAAGATAAATCTATGCCGCAGTCACCCCTAAAATGTCCTATTTTTAATAGTAATTTGCATTATTCGGAAGCATAAAATAATGCAAATTATATCTTGTAAACGTAAAAATAGGACTTTTGACGGCGACTGCGGCCTAGACTGATCTTTCATTTATTTAACGCTTTTGGCTACTGAAAAACCCCATCTTTGCATTATTCAGAAATGGAAAGGCGCATCCCTCACTCTTGCAATCCTGGAAACGAGTCCACCCCCTTAATGTACACACTATACAAATCGTGAGTTATGTGTTTTATGATTGGTTTGATAAATGAGCAGCTGATGTGTGAACGATATGAGATCGCGGACACGTTGCTGATGGTTTGCGGATGTTGTTTCAGACTCCGGGTTCGTGGTACTACAAGGTACAACGTACTGGACGGACCTGTTCGTGCGGCATTTCCTTTTCCAAGCGGAGCACACGATCGACGGCGATGATCTGCTCTTCTTCGTACGAAAGAAACACGTGAAAACCTCGTCGCGATACTTGCCGAAGTTCGAGACCGAGGTGGACGTGTTCCGCAAGGACAGCAAGAAACTGCCGATCGGCGATCCCGACATCGATTGGGAGGAAACCGTGTACCTGAACCTGGTCGTACATCAGTTCGACTACACGCTCACGCTGGCGATCTGCACAAGAACGAGCCCCAAGGAATTGCAAGTGAGAACACACTGTCAACCGACCTCTGCTAATTTCTTCGTCGAATGTTACCAACCAAATCAACTCCATCGATTCTATTCCTCGGGGATCGATCGGAGATCAAAGATCAGCACTCGATTAATTTATCGATCGATCGAATTCTCATTTCTTCACGCAGAATTTGATTTTAGATAGACACATGGAATTTATTTTAGATTGTAAGCGGCAACCAGACTGAGGATTTTAGTTTAGCACATTCTTGTTTGATGATCAGATGATTTCGAATCAATCAATCTCTATAAATCTCCATCTATAGTCGCTTAACGATGATTACTGTACGTATGAATGAGGATACCGGCTATCGAGCGCATGCATTTTAACACTCTACCTAATGAGGATCTATTAATAGGCTTCTGAATCACTGTTCTACTGATAGGTTGCTTCAAATTGCTGCTTGAAGATTCCAACGCTGTTAAAGAATCTCCTTCGTGAACACATTCGCTGGTTATTAGACCGGATCGGAAAAACAATTTTTTCGAAATCGAAAACGTCCCGAGAGAAATGTTTTTCGATCCGGTCTACTGTGTATCACAGATCTTTGAAAATGATTGAACGACCACTTAAAATGTTGGTAATCAATACACGGTATCCTATTGTTACGTCCTGAGATGGACGCTTTTAGAGATTTGTCTCGATTTTGAATATTTATTTTTGGGATAAAACGCAGTTTCGAATCTACCTGCATTCACCGGCTTCGGTTCGGGTAATTGAGGACTATTCGAGGTTTAATTGGCTGTTGGTGGTGGATTGTTGGTATCGTAGATATCAAAGTCGGGTATTTATAAATGATTCGAGAGTTGATTCGATGATAAATGAACAAGATCATATTTTAAGCAACAAATTCCGGTTACATAGAGTTATTGGGATTTTAGTATTATAATTGTTAGTATTTACCGTAAGATGGTATTTCGCTCTGCGGATGTAATTTATCGCCTCGAAGCGGTTCGGAGTAGAGATGCTGATGATGTTGATGCTGTTGGTAATCCCAGAGGATTAACTTAAACTTGAAACTCCACTGAACTTCCGATGGCTTTCTTATATAACTGAACTGAACTAACTAACTGACCTAAGTGATTTCTCCTGATGAGGGGTCGTCCCTTTTATAGTTTTGTCATCTTTTGTTTTAAGTCTAAGTCAGAGATCTTGCATCCTTCTCTCTCCTAGCTGGATCCTCTGCTCTACGCGTTCTCCCGAATAGTTCTAACCAGTCTATATTTCGTCTTTACTGCGTTCTTAGTACTGTCGGTATTTGGTTTCATCTATGTTTTTACAATTTTTGTGCTAAACATGCTCTACGGATGTTTTGTTTCATCACTCGCTCGCCTATTGTGCTTCAGATTATCTCTTGTCGCTCGCAAATATGATATAGTATACGATGATTCATTATTAATTATAACATTTGATTTTTATTTCCCGCGCAACATTATTAGAGAAAGTATTAAACAAAATTAAGAAATATTTGTATTCATGATTATTTATACAGAAAAGAAGTTTATCAATTTTCTTTTATACTGTAACCTGCAACAAAATTCTCAGACAAAGTTGCTGAGGGTAAATTCCAACTTCGTGTGTATTTTGTGGATACATTGGGCGTAGGTTACATGAAGCGGCAGTGCTGGGGGAAGTCGCACTGTGATGGGACAGCATTTTTCGAAACGATGGTGTACTTTTTACACCAGCGCGGGTAGTTAAAGGTTAAAGTTGAACAATATGATCTTTTTTCAAAGCCATGTCTCTCAAAAACTGTGCGTCTAGGAGAAAAATTAAGGACAGATTCGGAATCAGCACAAAAATCTCTGTAAGAACCACCCAACAGTAATTGTGGAACAAATTTGGTGTTGGACAGTGTTGTTGGTTCACAATTGAAGACGTCTTTTGAAAGTGATATGTAGACTGCGGATATTCATGCAAAATAAATAATGTTTGCATCGATTGTGAAACATTGACACATTGACGTCCTTAAATACTGTTAACATGTCCACAGCTTTAAATTGTACGTACCCATTTTCGTGATAAATGCATCAAATCCACAGTCTAGTTATAAGATAATCTCCAGTAGATGATGCATCAAGAAATGCTCGTTTTTTCCCGCAGGTTTTGCGAAGACACTCGCAGAAGGTGTACGCCAGCCCGAGTCGTCGTCGCATGGACGCGAAGGGGGACCTCGAAGAGATGACCTACCCGCACATCTGCTTCATGGTGGACAATTTCGACGAAGTTTTCTGTGATATTCTAGTCAGGGACGGTGAGATGGTGTGCGTGGAGCTGGTCGCATCCGACAGAGAGGGCGCCATTCAGGGTGTGATTTTCCTTGGTTCTATCCGATACGACGCGCTGAAGAAAGTCTACGACGCGAGGGTACGTCCATCGCGAACCGTTGAACCGTCCTATAGATCTTCACATATACGTCTTCGCTTAAAACAACGCCTTTTCTCGGTGAATAACGTAATGCTGTCGCTTCGTTTTGCAGTCCAGCTTGAGTACCAAGATGGCGCAGCGCATGACCTTCGGCCTGTTTTCCGGCGCGGCTTCGCAGAGAATAGAGTTTGTTCGGATGAAAGGACCTCGTGGTACGATTAACGATTTCTTTACTTCGATCTCCTCTTTCACCTCGATCTCGTTCCTGCTTTAAAATAGATTCGATCGAATCCGTGGAATAATAATCAATGAATCTGTGCACCTGCTTCTGGGCTTACTGCTTCTCGGCGTTACAAAATTCTGCTCCACTATATCGACTCCTTCGAATCACGATTTTATTTATAATGTATACACCCGGTGCTGTACACACTTGGTCCACTTGGTACACACTTTCAGATTTTTCATAATCTATTTGCATCTCGCGAGGCGGAATATTCCACGAGTTGATTTGTCTTTGCTGCGTTAGTGTGTTACGGAGAGTCATCAATTTATTGTTGACGTTCTAGGTGATAGGTCGTGGAATTAGAAGTGATGCAAATAGGTTAACCCTTTGCACTCGGAGCTATTTTCACTGGAAAATTAAACATTTCTTCCGATCTAGAATATTTCAATTTTCCCCATGATTTTTGAAATTTTATTAATATGAAATTGGTATAATACCTCATACAATACTTAAATGTTTAGTAATTGATTAGATACTGATATATTTAATAACGTAAACAATATTTTGAATAATGGTACAGCAATTTTTGAGTGGTGCTTTAGAGAGGACAACCGAGTGCAAAGGGTTAATATTGTAGTTACAAGTAGAATTGTGGTATTTATAGATTGGTACTGGTGACTCTATCGTTCTATTAGAAATGAACTTACAGGCTTAATATCTATTTTATTATCTTGGTTAATGTATTCGAAATTTCTCTAGCGTTCGTTGAACTAACTAATTGTCCTTCCTTAATCATCCGAGAGCGACTCTATAGTTCCTGGATAATCTAATTGTCTCTGTTTATACACCGTTACTCTCTATACTTTATCAATAATCTAATTGTCTCTGTTTAATCAGCTGAGAGCTGCTCTGTATACTTTCTTAATCTAATTGTCTCTAAGAGCAGCTCTATTTTTCCTTAATATTCTAGTCTTTATCATCAGAAAGTGACTTTCTGGAATTTCTCGGTATCCGGAGACCCATTCAATGGGTGCAATCATGCGTCTATCAAGATGATCGTGAATTTTTTTAGGCAAAGGACATGCAGAGATGGCTGTGACAAAGCCGAAAGGCTCCGGCGCTGAAACTCCCACCTCGGAACCAGGCTACTGCGCCACAGATTCCCTGTGGGATGCGGAATGGGACGACGCCGAGGAACTCTTCATGTATCGACACCAGCGAAGACTGTCCGATCCGAGTGCGAACCTGAACAATTTCGTTCGCGGTGGTTGGAGGACGAAACCGGACACCGCTGCGACGAAAGCTAGGTCCGAGAACGAAGGGTTGGACTCGATGGCCAATGGATTGAGCGAGATCGAGGCTGGGGATGTTCGAGACGGTAACTAGAGCACCTGTACACCTGTCCGACGGGGGAGATCCTCGATCAGTTGAGAAACTGGACCGCAGTCTGCGACACTCTACACTGTGGAGCACCGAGTCGGTAGCGACTGCTCAAAATTGTTAAAAGTCATTGTTGAAAGAGGGATGTACACTTTTGAACAATCTGGGGATGAACACTTTTGAACAATCTGCAAATGAACACTTTTGAACAATCTAGGGATGAGCACAGAGTTGTGCTAATTCAATTACATTGTAATTCAACCAAACAATTGAATTACATTGTATTTCAATTATACAGTCATTCAACTACGTCTTAACTGAATTACATAATTCAAACCTTTCAATTAATTCAATTATATATACTAAGTATTCTAATCAGATGTGTAATTGAAATGCAATATAATTAAAATACAGCTCTCCAAATTATAGCCCAGAACTTTGAAGAAGTGCGATATATTTTTCTTTTATATACTTATTTGTTGTCTATGCGGCGTAATAGTTTCTATTCCTCGTCTTCGTTCTATAAAACGTAACGTTATTTTATAATTGTACTCCAATTGCAATTACGAATGACATTGTAATTAAATTGAATGAAGCTCTGGATTATAAATTACAATGTAATCCAATTACTTTGTAATTATAATTCCTCGAGTAACTTAATTTGTAATTCTGCACAACTCTGGATGAGCACGATTACATAATCTAGAGGTGAATATGAAATTCGTTTCTTTCCTCAGGCGTGTGAATACTCTTCACTTTGGATGTTCACCAGGATAAGCATGATCCAACAATACTTATTATCATTGAATATATTTTGTACGCGACTTCAATAACAAGAATTGAAGAAAAAGTGAATTGTCAGTTGCTACCGACTCGCAGGGTACATTCACTGGTCCCATCCCACAAAGATCTCTGCCTGCGCCCTTCAGGATCGATCGTGCATGCGGTTGTGTTACGTATATTTGTGTCTACTGCACATATTTCTTTCTCTTCGATAGATCGTAGCCGTGTACCACGTACAAAAATAGTCCGGAGCGAAAACAGTCTGAAATAACATCGAGCTAATATTTATTCCTCAGACGAGCCCAAAAGACGACGATCGTTCTCGCGAGTCTTCGAGAGCTCGCCGACTCTGATCCACATAAACAACAGTTCCGCATAATATTTGCATGTTTCCGAGACTAAACCACATAATCTAGACATTTCTTCACCACTGCGATCCATCCCCGGATTCGCATCGTGTATCTACTTTCAGTCTAGAAAACATTCGCATTCGAGAGACATGATAAATAATAATAATTCGTCAAAAATCGATTCAGCCTCTCGTGAAGATCGATGCTCGTCGCGAGATCATAAGAGATATCCTTCGGACCGGTTTCACCGAGTGGATAGAGAATACTAAAACCAAACAAAAAAAGCAACATACATATACTGATCGAATAAATGCCTCGTTTTCGTTTCAACAAGTCGAGATGGGGAGAAACAAAAGAAAAGACAGTTTTATGCCACCACCAACACCACCACACGCGTTCTATTACATTCGTCATCGAAAGAAATCCGTGGATTTGAGAGAGTGAGAGAGAGAGAGAGAGAGAGAAATCGGGAGTGTTCGCGAGAGATAGAGAAAAGAGAATACGAGAAGAAAAGAAATAATGCAATTGTCTCTAATCAGTGGCACGTGCCATGCCGGCTCTTTCCTTTGTAGCCGAGCCACAAGATAGCAGCTGGGGCGGCGGGGGCTCACCAGGAAATCGCAGGAGTCCTCGCGCCAGACGACGAAGATCCCCTCATCTGCCCGGCAAGAAGCAACAACAACAACATCAACATCGTCCGAAGCAAAAGCAACGTAACTCGCGGGAACAGCGCGCCGGCAACAACGAGAACTCGCCGAGCCGCAAGGAGGCCTATCACGAAACACACGGTGAGCGTGCACCTGTGTGTCGTCGAGATGGTCGTACTTTGTCTCTTGAACCTAGAAAGCAAACGATACTGTCCCTGATTGCGCGATACCGATCGAAAGTTAGGCGATTCCTCAGTAGAATTTATTGTCTCGATGGTCCTTCGACTGGACCGTCAACGAAACAACAGACTGTTTCAATGTGTACAGACGTCCTTGATGATCTTTCATTCAGTCAGAGGATCCATGTATTCTCAGATTGAATTGCTTTGCTGATTGTTTATAGTGTTTCCGTGTGTGCTTATTCCCGTTCACAATTTTATATTGTTCATCTTGCCGTGCAACTTCCTTCGAATCACATGATGGGCGGATGCGACCTCGGGCAGATTGTCACCACCAATTCATCTAGAAGATTGACACACTCTTTTTCTAGATTGATTTGTTGTGCTGTTTATTTTCGTTTGTGATCTCTTCCAACCCCTTGCCCTACGATCTATTTTACGGTTTCCGTGATTAGGACTTGGGAATAACGTAAAAATTGATTTCGTCCCTTAACGACTTTGTTACATTCAAAGCAACATTACAACAATCTTGAATTTTTTAAATTGTTTTATATTTCGCCTAATTAATTTACATATTTATTAGACTCTGTTCAGAGTCTTCATCACGAGTCTGACACGATATTGTAGGGCCAGGGGTTGTTAAATTGTACTTGTTTAATCGTTCATCTTATTCGACTAGAGAATTTGTGTGTTCCTTGTAGATTAACGTTGAATTAACGTGAAATCTGTTCTTGTATAATGTCCAATACTATATGGAATTAGCCCCCAAAATGCAAACAGCTCAACGATCCCTGAAGGATCGCCTAAACTCTAGCACGTATGTACCCAAAACAACTCTCGAGCACAGCGATTGCTATGAAAAAAAAGAGACAAAGCGACGCGAGAGCGATGGCTGAGGGGCAAACTCGATCGAGTTGTTTGGTGGCAGGCCTCCAGAATCACCAGCACAACCATATCGAGGTCGGTAGCGAGATACTGGTGCCGTCTGCGGCTTGCTTGACGGATGACAACGTGAGACAGAAGCTAGACGCCGGTGCCATAATGGTCCACGGCAAGGAGGAGCTACCGTTAGGTTACGAAGAGGAGCAGGACAATAATCGTAAGCGGCGACCATACAGCACGGGCCAGATCAATCACGACAGGATCAACAATTTGGAGAACGACGAGGAGCAACGTCGTCTCAGCGACGACGAGGTATTCAGGGCTCGTCGACCAGACGGACGTCGACGTCTACGATCCGCCGGGTCCGACCATGAAGAATACTACACGACGAGGAACAGGAACAAAAACGAGGAGCATTTGAAAGACAGAAATGCGAACGCCCGTATCACTCGTGGAAACCTGACCACGCATAGGCAGAGCGCTACTTTGCCAAGGAGAAGACGACGAAGAGCACTGTCCGGTAGCTTCGCTGGCAACCCTCTACCACCGCACAGAGTCACGCCAGATGGAACAGCCATCTACTATTGGTGCGAGCTCCCGCGCCGCCCCGGCTCACAGGGTAAATTCTTCTTCCACCCTGCTCGACACACCAAACCCCACAAACCCCCCATAACCGATATCACGCGCCTTCTTCACCGAACTTCAGCCGCGGGCTGCTCCCTCAACGATCGTCAGTTTGCTCTTCACGGTTCAGCACGCCTTCTGTACAGGGTATACAGGGTGGAAGGATATTATACGCGGTGACTCGATTCAATTCAACCATTAAATCGTCTCCTAGATTATCAATTGATCGACTTGATCACCTGACTTGCTCAGGCGAAGTCCTCTTTCGAGATCTCAAGGTGATCTTGTACTTTGCTGATAGATCTCTGTGCTTTCATTTCGGCAGATTTTTGGCCCGTGACCTTGAACGACCTTGAAACACCAACATATTTAGATCGATGGATTCGTCGTGAAACGAGCTGCAAGTTTGGCTAAATGAAAGCATGTAGTTCTCCATTTGGAGACAGGATAGATCGCCAAATCAATTCGAAATTATTACAAATAAGTCAAATGTTTAACGAGAAAGTTGTAAGCTCTATGCAACTTGAATGCAACGAAGAGATTTTTTTTTTGAACAGTTGACAACTGTCGACTCTTGGTACGTAATGAAACTTGGAAAGCTATTATTTTATAATCATAGTCGTAGCATCTTATACACTCTTTACTAGATCAGTGAAACCAGTAACGATTAAATGAAAGAGACGATCCTATGTATTCGACCCTGTTTCTAGTATGTTTTAACAAACTTAGCGTAAATTAGATGCATGATTCTTTGACATGATTCTGGATCATGACCGTAAGAAGTAGAATGTCTGTTTAAAAGAGGCCAGTCAGAGATGGACTTCAAAAAATTAGAAGAAAGACACATAGTCTCCATTCAGCATACCATGCCAATCTAATTGAATCGGAAAAATTGTAGCCATCTCTGAATACAATTGAGCTGTTCATTCTTTTTTCTATATTCATACAATTATATTAGTGACGTTCTAAACGTTGGTAGAATTTTCCCAGAGTATCAGTAGAAAATTAAACGATAAAGACACACTGTACACTGTAGAAGTATTATCATTAGCTACAAGGTTAAGGGAAACCACAAACCAACGACATCAATCAACATAAACTAGCATAATCCAACATATACGACACGAACTCAGCATAGAAACAGGGTTCGATCAACACCCTAAATTAATACTAACAATGCAAGCTAAGAAACGATTAACAAAGCGTGTGCAGAAGTATTTTGTACACCCTGTACAGGCTCCGAAAACAAGTCAACCTCGAAGAGCACGGGGAGCAAAGCGATCGTTTATCGAGCAGCCTGCACAACACACCAGAACGCCAGCAGTCATTCTGTCCATTGTATTCGGTCCGTGGTAAACAATCGTGAGAGAGTAGAGATCGCGGTGTTTGAACGTGTACTAAAATACACGTGTACACGTGGCACGCGAAACGTGTAGTGAGAAATTAACCCGTTGGACTCGAAGCAATTTTAATCTGTGTAATCTTCTTTACACTATGCACATGAAATTGAACCCGTTTTCTCATACGACATTTGAAGTTTTAGCGATTTATAGAATACAGAAGACTTTAATCATTTCAAAACTGTTTCAAATAATGTTACAGCAATCTTGAATAGCGCTTTATAGTCACCATTCGAGTGCAAAGGATTAAAGATCCGTGTACACGGATTTGTGAACACAGTAATGTCTCAATTGACGCAGAAATGCTGTACGCGCCTGACGCAAAAAAATATCCCCTCCACCAGCGCCCGCTCTAGTGGTTACGTCGCCCCGGACAAAAAGACAAATTGCCGTCCCTTAAGAATATAAATATATATCTTTTAAATAAAGGTACATATTTTTTATCTTCAATACAAATCAAATCATTTTATTTAAATGTTAACCCTTTCGCTACGGACACCGACTATAGTCGGCGGACGCGCGAAGTGCTGCGTGTACGGGTGGCCACTATAATCAGGTCGAATATGTCCCGGTCAGTGAAAGGGTTAATAAAAGCAAATTTTTTATTAATTGGGTATTTAACACATCAATATTTTTCTCACAGTTACAGCCAAAATGGCGTACCTAAATTTTCGCGCCCCGGACAAATGTTCGGGTTGCCCCCCCCCCCCCCCCCCTAGAGCGGGCCCTGCATCCATTTTAGTAATCTGATCTCGGCTCGGGTATATCGGTGTGAACCACTATGTACTAATGCAACGCGGAGAGTCGCAATCGTTGGCACAGTTCAAATGCCCGTGCGTCCTCACAATGTAATACCAATATTTAATCTTTTTTATTATTACTTATCTTTTTATGAAACTTTCACCAATATATTCATGGAATTTTTCTGATTAAGAAAAGACCAAACACAGTATTTAGTGGTTTAATCGACGATGAAAGTTTCGAACGCAAGGAAGCATAGCATATCGGAAAGAAAGAGACGCGAAGAGTCGCAGTCGCCGGCACAATTCAAATGCCCACGCTTGGTCCTTTCAAGCTCAAGAAAATAGCTACCCGTCTTCCACCGACGCAACCGAATCCCCCCGAGGCTTTTGCGTCAATTGAGACATTACTGTAAATGCACAGGTATTAATTATTACACGGACTGAGATCCGGATTCGTTTGCTACACGTGAAGTAGGGATCTCTATTAGAGAGCCTTTGAACAGTTTGTGTCTCGGTTTTGTACGACCACGCTCGACCCGGCTATGACTGTGTTTATGAGGATGGTGAAATTACAATGGCGACGGGTGTACAATTCCGCCGTTGCCATTCATATCAGTATCGGTTCGGATTGGACACGTTGTGTTTTCGATTATTGTTGTGACGGTGCCTCGTGCTGGTGGTGGTTCGTAACAAGAGCTAATCGACGCTGCGTTCGGGCAAAAATCGACTATGCGAGTTTCACCTCCGGTAATAAACATAGTCATCAACAACGAGATGCGACGCGCTATACACGGATCGGCGGGAGCTCGTAGAGCAGGCATGGGCAGCTCTTGGCCTTCGGAACGCCTTCAGCTGCCCCTGGGGGCAAATCGAAACAACTGGAAATTAACCTCCAACACCGATGGACCACAATTTCTATTCATTTTTGTTTTTAGAGACAACACAATGCCCCTCGGGGCAATTCCTGCTCGCGTGTTTGTCATTTATGCAAATCGTATCAAAACATAATGGCCAAGTACCAGTATAACGGCCAACATCATTTTGAACATCGACAGACGACGATCTCTATCACATATTTTCTTGATACAATTTCTGAATTGGGCGTGGCTCCGACGGGGCCACTACAATGCCCCATGGGGCAATTCTCATCATTTTGAACATCGTCAGACGACGATCTATCAGAAATTTTCTTAATACAATTCTTGGATTGGGCGTGGCTCCGACGGGGCTACTACAACGCCCCATGGGGCACTTTTTGCTCATGCCTGTTCCGGAGCTACGGTGTCAGGATCGATTCGCGTCGGTAAACGGTAACGATTCATCCCCCCCATTGAAATCATCAATGATTTTTCATAAAAAAACGATCGTAACGATCGGAGAAACGAGCGAGGCTTAGTGCACCCTCTCTGTGCTCCTCTGTTCTACGCACCTGTAGCTGAGATGTGTATTGTTGTACCACGTTTGAACATCTGTCCGTGTTCGTACCTCGCCGAGAATCGGCGTGGATCATCGGGATACTCGATCTTGATCCGTTGCACCTCGATGTCCGGCGAGATTCACTTTCCTACGAGTCATTTCCAGGATCATAGCTGTACACAGACGTGTTCTTGAGGATCGAGGACTGTCGATGATGATCGGTGTGCGTGTGTTTCTCTGTCGACAGAGCTGGACGACGGCGCTTACAACCCGCTCTGGACCATGAGAGGATTCACTCAGACATTTCACTTCTGGAAAGAAACCAGACGAGCCCAGTCCGTTCCTCTGAACGCGTTTCTCACCTACATCACGCTACCATGGTGGAGCATTGCCAAAGGTAAATGATTTCGGGCATGCATGATCAGTATGATGCAAGTCGTCGAAATGCCGCCCCTTAAGGGGGTAGGCTCGTTTCCAGGATTGCGAGGATCAAAAGCGATACATGAAAGATCAATCCAAACTGTGAACGCCCTCAAAACTCCTACTTTCACGTTTACAAGGCGTAATTTGCATTATTCGGCAACATATAGCTATTTCGTTATTACTTCGTTCCAGAGTAGAGCAATAATCAACTAATATTTAAGGATTATCACACAGGAAGACTATTAGTCCATTACTAATAGTCTTTTTGAATATTAGTCATAGCAAAATAGTGATTAGTCAAAACTTTTTGATTAATTAGTGATAACTAGACTGCGGATCTTTATTCAAAATAAAAATTGTCCAAGTCAATTGTTCGAAACCGAAGTTGAATACAAATGTATATTCTTTTTAAATATCAAAATATAATACCAAAATATCCTTAGATTCGTCTAATGTGTATTTACTTTTGTATTTGACCTATTCATTTTTACCATAAATGCATAAAATCCGCAGTCTAGTTATCCCTAACTAATCAAAAAGTTTTTACTAATAACTATTTTGCTGTGGCTAACATTCAAAAAGATTATTAGTCATTTTTAAATATTAGTTGATTATTTCCCTACTCTGCTTCGTTCGAAATTTCTGACCCCACAATTATCTGAAATACATACAGTGGGTAACGAAAGTATTCGAACACCCTTCAAAACAAAATAACTTTTTTATAATTGTACCAAACGATCCATTAGAAGCATTGGTTTACGAAATGATATGCAAAAAAGATTTTCCAAAAATTATAATTTATAAGGTCACATGCAAAAATGAAAAAGGCATTTTTTTAAACTTTCTTATTTGGGACCTTAATGAAAAATTTAAAATATATCTTTTGTACACACGAGCTACAAGCGACTTTACGAGCTTACACGACTTTTAATCAATTTCTGCTTAAAATCCACAGAATCGTACATCTTTCGATGCGTGTCGTTTTTTCCTGCGTCAATCGATTTCGATGAAATTTTCAGCATGTGTATAACTGACATAGATCTACAAAACATATATTTTAAATTTTCATTAAGCGCCCAAATAAAAAAGTTTTAAAAAATGCCTTTCTTCTTTTTGCATGTAAACTTGTAAATTCTAATTTTTGGAAAATATTTCTTGCATATCATTTCGTAAACCAATGCTTCTAATTGATTATTAAAAACCAGGTTATTTGGTACAATTATAAAAAAGTTATTCTATTTTAAAAGGCGTACGAATACTTTTTCCACCCACTGTATATGTATAATTGCCAGTTCCTCTGTTCTCTGAAACGGTAAAAAAATCTCAGAAAACAAAAGACATAGAAAGCTGAAATTTGTACCAATGTTGCCGTTAGTCGAATTGGATGTACGAATATGCTTTTATCCCGGAAATCCTACAGGAGTAAGTGCAAAAAAAATAAATTAGTGGCATACCTCCAGAAATAAGCCAACCAGAAATTGAATGAAAATTAAAACCACCAGAAATTAATTAGCCTTGGCCAGCTGGTCTTTTCATGTTCGGAAGAAATGGTTGAATGGTACAAAAAGATTGTTGTTTGCTTGCAGATATTCTTGATCATCGAGAAGGCCCTATCCTGACATTCTAGCCAACGTGAGGCAGCTCTGTTTTCATTTCAAAGGAGATCCCCATTTGCCATATGATTTCCCACTTTGTACGCGCTTGGACAGAAAACAGTGGTCCAATGAAATCGACGATATGTATAGACGAAGAAATAAACAAGATACTATTTACAATCCGTCGCCGTTCGGTTTATTATATTTCCTGTAACGTAGAGTGATACTCGCCAAACCGCAATGTCCGATTATAAAGAGACCAGGCAGGACATTTACGACCACATTGGAAAAAAGCGTTTTCCGCCGTGCAGATCCGACAGCGGTACAGTTCTTGTAGCTAGCAAAAATGAAAGTGATCACCGTGTGTTTACTAATTGTTAATTTAACATTGTGGTACGTTGAGTGCGCGCCACCGAAGGATGACGATATTTTTGCAGACGATATGACAGGTACGAAAAAAAAAACATTATTATGCAAATCGTCATATTCGTGAAACAATTCAGAAATAAAATGAATAGAAACAATCAAACGAATTTCTTGACAGAATGCACTGGGACGCGAATGAAGATCAGCGCTTCGATGAAGGAAGCAAAGTGCATGCCAAGGAAAAGTCTCGTGACGTTAACGCCAAAAGTAGGAATCTCCTACATTCCTAATGTGGTATCGGTGAACAGATGCGGAGGTTTTTGTGCTAATAATTTATCCTGCATGCCTACGGAGACCAAATTGCGGGACTTTGTAGTTAGAAGTACTCGCAACGTTCCGCACGAAGACATGAAGTGCCATCGCGTTTACGTGAAAGAACACTTGCGATGCAAGTAAGACACAGTATTATATTTGATTCCTTATCTAACTTCTCAGTTTCTGGTCGAAAAATATTCTTCACTGTCTAAACGAAGATTGGAGAGCATTCGAGTAATATCTGTTGACATCAGATGCAGGTGCAAGGTGATGAAACAGCACTGCAACGAACAACAATGGTACAACGAGAACAAATGCGCGTGCGAATGCATGGATCGTTTGAAGGAGATCGCGTGCAGTCTTCAAAAGAACATGGTCTGGCAACCGGAGAAGTGCAAATGCACTTGCGTTAAGCCGGAAGAAGAGTGCTCCACCGGATTAGAATGGATCCCGTCCCTGTGCAAGTAGGTACAAGGTCACGTGGCATCTTGGACACGCGGTTAACAACGTTTTCTTTGTGCTTCAGATGTGCCAAGGTGATGTGAAGAAACATGAATCGATTCTTGAGACGCCGTAAAACAATGTGGAACACAATTCTAATAATTAAAAAATATATGAAGTTCGATAGAATACGATTTTTTGGTTACCATTGAAAATCAACTTGCTGTTTTTCTTGCAGATAGACTATTCGATTAATTATTACATGGAATTTAAGTGGTTAAATAAAATTATACTGCGCTTACGTGTGTCAGAAATTTATTAGTACATCCAACAGTTCTATGAAAATCTATCACGGCAGCCCCCAACATCCTCACATAGCTTCCACCGAAGCGGTTTCAACATTGTTTAAATAATCGCCGAAATTGACCCAGGTGTGGTCCCAGAGCACTGGATTCGCCCTGTTATCCCAAGGTAGGTTCCCAGGTTGAATTGCTGTCGCGTTTAGCTTCTTCAGCTCTGTCTGCAAGTGACTGACAATGGTCGGCAATCTGGAACATCGGGAGAAAGAAGATCCAAAGTAATCAGAGATGTGTTGAAAAACATTTTTTGAAATATTCAGCCTCTAAATGAGATTAACAGCTTGTCACTTACTTGGCAGCGAGGTTGGCGTTCTCGCAAGGATCGTCAATTACGTTGAAGAGACACGGAGCCTCCAGAGGCTTGCAGCGTGGCACAGTCTCAGTTTTAGGCGAACATTCGATCATCACTTCCGACCGTAGTTTCCGAACCTCGTCAGCTTTCAGGTTCAAACCGACGCTAACTGCTGCTCTTCCTGCTGTGCTCCCTATCACTCCTCCTACATCGTAAATCGTGTCTCTTCCCGATGGCCCGTACCAGCCGTCCCACTTTCCAGCATAAGTAGTCCCTGTCAAAGAAAAATCAAAAACATCGATGAAGCTTCACTGTCATCAAGGTAAATTGAAAGATGCAACTCCCTACCTTGTACCAGCTTCCACTGGCCAACGGTGATGGCAGAAACGCCAAAGATGTCATCGATATTATGAAGGACAGTGCTCCGAGGACCCTGAGTGTTGTCTCTGAGGGCCTCCCACATGTCGAAGCCATCGATATCGTGCAAATTCGATCGATTGCCTCCGGTAGCAGATAGCAGGGTCGGTAGCCAATCACTGACGTGGAAGTATGTCGTGCTAACCGCCCCGTGGTGCTTCAACCACTTGGCTGACCATATCAGACCGGCTCCCCTAACACCGCCTATTAGAGACATGTTCAGCTTTTGCAAATCACACAATTTAATTTCACCGTTCGCGTGTGTCTATAATTAAACATACAGGGTGCGGCCGGATGGGTGGTACAACCGAGCAGGGGG